>JARQTI010000420.1:472971-905500 GCA_030142655.1 Trachelus tabidus | reverse complement strand
CAACAAATTGGCACCATAACTTAGGCGAGGAAACCAGCGCTGCGACTGCCGCATCGTAACTTCCTCTGCTTTTGTCCACGTGCGCTGCCTCCCGTTTCCCTTTGACCCTTCGTACAGATTCTTTTCCTTTTTTGCACTTTTTTTACTCACGCACCAGTTTCTTGCCCACGGAAAAACGGAAATAGTCCCGAGACGAATTTTTGCATTTGACCGATAGGCCAAGATATTGACGATAATTTTTTTGGAAATTGTAAAAGTTAAAAAATTAGTACTTGGGATTTATCATGTCCCATATTTTTTTTAGATTTTTATGGTATCGGCTGCACAGACTGTACAGTTGCTTTGTACAGTAGGGAACAATGACGGTCAGACACTCCTATCACAATGTGCTTTTTCGTTTAACGGGATACGAAGCTAAAAAAGACGAAGGGCAAAGGAAACCATTACACGACGAAAGACTTGCACTCGAGCTTCTCCCGTGGGGGAATGCAGGATCCAATAGAGCTTATGCTATTTAAGATGTCAACGAGAAAAGTTCCTTCAGGAATTATAGAACGTAGTCTTGAGCTTTCTCTTTCATGTCCGCCTTGTGCTTCGTGTATCTTTGTTACAACTCCCTTCTGGTGTAATGTGTAATCGCCGGAAAGCTTTGTGTACCCTATGTGAGTTTATACGTATTTTATGGAGCATAATGGCGACTATACGGTTCCAAGGAATGGGCGATCACAATAATTGTCATTGTAGATATACGAGCTTTTATTGGGTTGGAAATTTCTGTTTATTTAATAATGAGAGCTTTTTCTTCTGTGAAATGAGTAACGGTTATGTATGACGTAACGTGATACCTGAATATATATATATATATCTTTCGAAAAAAATCTGCTTAAGCGAGGATCTCAACCGATAAGAGCTCCTTATCTTTTACGCGGAAAATAAAAAAATTTTTTCTGTTCGTTTTCCCTAAACAAAACGCATTAAACAAAAAATTTTTTCTCTTCTCGACAACGAAAACGCTGTATCAGGATGATCTACTTTCTTTGACGTATTTTTCTTTTTCTTATTCTTGCTTCGTTCTCATTTCAATTCCCGACACGTTTTCCAAATGTCTCCGGTACGTCAACACTTCCGGCGGTAACCGGACGCGACGACTCGACGATCCCCGGAAGTTCTTACCACTCCCGGTAATGTTACGGTCACCGGGCGAGAAACTGGGAAAGAAAACGAGACCGCATACGTCAGATGACATTCGACCTTGCCGCTTGAGAAATTTTTTAAATTATCTTCATTTTCAGCAATTCGTATTTTCTTTCCTCGCGAAGAAAAAACAAGCAGGAGTACGTGTTCCAATTTGCGATGTGTTTGACGACCGAATAATTCAAACTACCTAAAGACGTCGCGACGCATATGTCAATAATCGTACCTTCACACGTAAACATGGCAATTGGAATAAAACAGTATATAAAATTATGTTGGATAACGAGTACATGAAAGAATTCACGTAAATTATCCTATTCACTGAGTTTACCCAATTCTCCAATTTAAATAATATCCCCGTCAGCACTACACTTTGTTACTCACCGTGAAAAAAAGAAAGACGTACAGCAATCCCTATATACAGTTAGCACCGTAATCCATAGTTACTTTGTACCGAAGAAAAATTTCATTCGCATAATAAAAAATTATCTTATTTATCAAGTTCGCCTAATTCTCAAACTTTTAGGATATCCCCGTCGGTCACTATACTTTTTTACTCACCGTAAAAAAAACGTACAATAACCCCTATATACAATTATCTACAGTATCGTAATTCATAGTTACGTTGTACCGAAGAAAAATTTCATTCGCATAATAAAAAATTATCTTATTTATCAAGTTCGCCTAATTCTCCAACTTTTAGGATATCCCCGTCAGTCACTTTGTTACTCACCAAAAAAACAACCGTATAATAACCCCTATATACAGTTATCTATAATACCGTAACCCATAGTTACGTTATACCGAAACAATCTCCTTCGCATAGTCACTGCTAATGAAAAAAACAGAGGCGATTTATCCGCACGATACATATTGACATTTGACGCGCACGATGTACGTCGTATTTCATAAAGCGTAATGACGTAGGAGCCAGTCATCGAATACAAACAAAAAAATCGCTATACACTATAGTGCCTATAGATTCTGTACCATATAGATGCAAGGCTTGAATTGCACAAAAATTATTTGATTTTTAGGACGAAACGCGTAACGGGATGCTTTGATCAAAGGTTGCATCGATGTTGACCACCCCTGTTTGTCCCCTGTCCCGTGACGTCATATGGCTCAGTCGAAGTTTCGCAAAAGAAAAAAAAAAGGGTCGTAATACCGAAAAATGTTTTATTTCTATTTTCCTTATCGCCTAATTAAGTAATTTCGAACAAAATAGGAATCGCAAGATCCTCCGCCCTTTTGCGTCCTTATCTTATCCGAGAGATTAAGACCAAAAGCGGCCAGACTATTACCGAGATATAATAAACTAAACAGCAAGTTCCCCATCGAAGTTTCCTGGGACTTTGCTCTTACCAAGATTAGTTGTATCCGAAGCCGCCGCCAGCAAACTTGGTAATTTATTACAAAATATTAAGAAGACCCCCGCCATCCACTTTACCCTCGATCATTTTTTCTTTTAATACACCTTTTCATCTTCATCCTCTATCATTTTCTTATCGCTGCCGTATATTATATATACAGAATTCGCACGGTCTGTCTCCCTAGTCTCGTACTCCAGTATTTACACTGGGTTATGTATTTATATATTTATATATATATATATATCCTCCCGAAGCATGCGTCTAATGCACTTTTACGACGTCCGAAGGCGCGTCTGCATTCACTATCCAAATGCCTACTATTATGGGGAGGGGGGAGGGGGGGACGCCGGTAGTCTAACGAAATGCAAATTTTCTCCCACTGTAAAAATTTTACGGACGATTTATTTTTTTTAAACTTTTACCACAGCGAACTTCTTCTTCGTCCAACGGTAACGTTCCGTAACCACCCATGGCGGATACTTGGTATACATGGGTATGCATATACGTACGTATATACTACATGATCGCGTTTCTCAGACGCAAAGTTTATCGGCCACTTCGTACACGGAGCAATATTTACACTGCTAAAAGTTTACCTTCGCGGCAGTCAACCGCCATCTTGCCTTATAAGAACTTCTAACCCATTCGGAGTCCTCGGTGTCGCTCGTACCAGTACGATAATACGAATACCGATTACGGGCAGTCCGTGGCAGCACAGTCGCCCACGTTCCCACTTGCTGCGAGGTAAATCAGTTTCAAAGGACGGTAGTACCATCCCAACCCCTAGATAGATAACTTATCTCTATCTCTCCATCCCATCCGAAGAGAGCATTATAGGGGGTTCACCTTTGCACCTTTGATATAACAAGAAGAAAGCCAGCAGCATCTGGACCGCGATATATACTATTTTATATCTTAAACTTTCGTATCCCTCTTATCTCCGTTTTTCCTCGTTAACGAAATCAAATCGATTAAACTGAACTCTAGTTGAACGCATGACCCAAGAGCGTAGATACGATTAAAGTCAAAAATAAAAATTCAAAATTTAACGAATAGTCAGAATTTATATGGTCAATCGAACGATAGACGTATAAATATATTTTTTGCCAGGCGATACTTTGGGGACGATTTCGTTTACGAAGTCGCTATTTCGAGGACCAGTGGCTGTTTTTGGCGACAGTCCTCAAAAATTTTACAGCGTAATGACTGTTTTGAGGACCATAAGGCGGGACAGTCCCACCAAATTTTTTTATATTTTCTCAATTTTGGGCATCTAGTATTTGTGATGGACTTAGAAATCTTTCGCTGTGTTAGATTAGGTCGGAACTCCAATGCCGCGATGTCCCAAGATATTAGTTTTCTTTTCTTAACATCAACTTGCTATTGTGAACGCCCCTTGATTTTTCGTGTCCCCAAAGGATCTCTTTGGCAAACGTATATATATGTATATATAATATGACGAGCAATCGTTAAACCATTCAGCAGTAGTAGCCTATTCAAAAGAGAACCCAATCGCTTTTACAGATATCAGAGATATCGTCCCACATCTCAGAATGGCACCACAGCCTCTTCCGCTGCCCACACCATGTTCAATTGAAAGCCCTATACCCATCCAATGAATCGTCCTTCCAATATTTCGTCCGCTGCATGCACAGCTTCTTTGTCCGGTGATTCCGCCATTAGTCCTTTACTCTTCGTATGTATGTAACATGATGTATATATATATTACGTCAAATACATACCAAATGAATATCACATGCGAAACCCGTCAGTATGCAGTCCCGCACAGTTCCATATGCATACCTCATAGAGAAACGCACGCTACGCGCATGGTACCCACATATGAGACACATATGGGGATAGCATAAATCGTCACGTACTATCACTTAGCCCACGCATACGTGCCCCCGTGAATTACTACGTGCTTCCATTGCGCTTTGCACAATACCGACCTCAGCCCTCCTACGCTGTCCCAACGATCTTCTAGGAGAACCGGAAATGGCAGGAACACGCATCGCTACCTTTTCCCAATTTCGTACTTGCAACCTAAGCCCTTTTATACCGCATGTATATATAATACATATATATATATATTTAACTATGGCCAACGTCTAAGCTTCACTAACTCAAACTGAACAAACGAGGGAACTAATGCACGTGGGAAACTTGGCCGTTCGCTATATCAAACCGGCACCCAAATCGCCTTGTTACCTACACTAGAGCCAAATTGTATAGGTTAGTATTATCTCGGTTCGAGGATTCTCGATACCTACGTCCATTGCAATTGGAATGGCACGAGTAAGCCCGACTAGGAACCAGCCCAAAGATCGAGAATGTTCCCGTATACCGTATTTCGAATTAATTTCGACGCGAGACAAACGTCCTAGGGACTTTGGATTTTCTATCAACAGATTCCAGTCCTGTTTACCATGTATTGTATTCGCGCTTGGGTAGATAGTTTAAACGAGACGTTTATCCATGGTAGCACTAGTTTACCAAAGTATCAAGAATCATTGAAATTGTTAAGGAGAACCAGGGATGCCAACGTAGCTGCTTCTGGTGATATTGTTGGGTGCCCGAAGTAAGAACATTGGGTTCGGAACTCTATGAATTGTCATTGGGACTTCGAACTGGAAAGACTCTAGAAGTTGGTACCACTGTTTTGGTTATTTTTAGACGCACGACACAGCTCCTGGAACTTCTGGACTTTTTTAAGCTCCACACGTGTCTCGAGACAATATTAAAATAAATTGCGAAGTTAAGCTCTTGCATCCCCAAGAGGTCTTAGGGATGATTATTAATTCGAGCATCTGAGGGATAGTATCGAGACAATGGGGTGTAAGGAGATCAAAAGAGTGGGTCGGAGGGAGGAGGGGAAGTGTATGAGAATAATCATCTTTCAAGATGGGTACCTTAAATTTCTTCCCTGGTTGGAAAATCGTGCCACGGCGCGATGTAGTTGTTTTTTTTGGCCACAGGTAGCGCTAGGTGCCATACCACAGGAGTACGGTTACCAATATATTCTGTGCACCAAAGCACCCATAAAGGCTTTATGCTAGCTCATTCACTCTATCCTGTAAGCACGTACACATTGCAAATGTCCCAGTCCCTTAGGACTTGCTCCAGATCGAAATTTCTGACGCAATAAGATATCCGTGTGTTCTCGCTGCTGTAAGCCGTGCAGTATGCTCCATCATCTTGCTGATAGTGCAATGAGGACATAAAGGTCAAAGGGTTCTAATAACGGGACGACATACGTTACCCGCGTGGCTTGACATACGTATGTAAGCAGTGGATACGTGAATCAAACTAATTTTGGAACTCCCTGTAGCTTATATAGACATCTGAAAGTTCATTTGTATATATATATATGACTGTATAGTAAACGTAAAAATGGTATATAAGCGTCACAGCGTATAGCTGCACAGAGAACAGAGAGATTCACACCGATACTACGGCTAGTTAATTTATGGCTAGTTCACAACCAGCCGCAGTTTCGCACAGACAGAATACAGAACGACCGCACATTACATAAACTGGAAACACGCAACGCCCTGGGCCCGTCGCTTTCCACTTTGCTGATGGAACGTTGCTCATCAGCATTGCGATATAAACTCTCGATAGTTTAGTTCGCACGGTTAAACTCATGAGTACGCGCCTATACCGATTGACGGACGATCGTTTGACGGAATCCCCGTTAATTATTCGGCTGCGCTTATCAAGGGCATCGATGAATTAGGGATAAATTGTGGTTTAGAGGACAGGCTAACTATTCAGCTGAAATTATTCGTTCGGTCGGTAAAGAAGATTGGTAGCTGTTTTTTGGCGAAGGTTAAATCCGTTTAAAGTCTTTTTTTTTGTAAACCAGGAATATCGTGTTATTTACATGAGTTCAAAGATTACACTTAAAGGGACAAACGACGCTTAGCTTTCGGTACGTTTGGTACAAGGTGACTAACCTTTAGCTCTTTTTTCACCCTGCTCTCTATAAGAGGCTTACTTATATATTCTGCGAGAGCATTCTCACCCCTGTGACATAGGACTCTTCACACGTAATTCATTTAATCTTCTTTGCGTGGAAATGTCTCGCTTCGATAACCAGTAAGGGTTCGTTGAGGATAACCTGTTATCAGATGTCAGTCTCGCTAAAAGGACCCATCTTGTAAGCCTTCAGGAAGTTATCGGCTGGACGTCTTGATAAAATTTATACTAAGGTTATCTAGATGAGATGCTGAAGTCAAATTTGAAAATTTAGGTTAGAATTTGACTTAGGTATCATTTCCAAGTTTTTTGTAGTAAATAATGATGGACACGGTAGTATAACAAGGGAGTTTTAGCTACAGATTCCTGCACCAACATTTACCGACATTAGGAGAACCTGCTACGGTTCGTGTCCGTGCTAAATCCTACAGAATCGCTCGTGAAATGGCCAAATGTAATTTTTCACTATGCATCAGTCAATTAATTTTGTTTACACTATTTCTCGGTTTACCGTACTACCTTTCAACTAGCGAAAAACTGTTGATATCCTTATATATCTCCATTATTCATCTCTGAGCAATTCCAAATTGGCGAAAATCTGTCGGGATGCAGGGAAGGCTTCGCCCAGATTGTGCGAGTAATCATTTTCTCCTTTTAAGGGTCGCATGGTGATTTTACCAAACGCTTTTCCCACCATCCGAGAAAAGCTATTTAAGCACGAGGCTCGTTTGCCACTCCGTTTTTCTTCGTAAAATCGTAATAAGGGGCACCAACTCTGCGCTTTACTATCACTCAAACGGGATTTTACGCATGCCGATGAAAAATCGACATTAAATTAATTCACCGTTCGACTCCGTAGGGAAGCTGTCAATTTCGTTTTTGATTTATTTTCTTTTTCCATGGGAACTATGGGATTCTTAAAGGTAATCTAGAAATAATTCAATGCTCCCAACATACGCATAATTAATTTAACAGCCAGCATCTAATAGATTTCCATTTATCCACGCTTTTTAAGGTGAACGTGTAACTGGGTTGCACGTAACTTGTCTATGTCGCCATTTACCAGAAAATGCACTGTGCACTCGAGTAATGCGATAATTAATTCTAAAACAATTTCAATTATCGACACTCGTTAAAGCGTTAGCGTTCATGCCCAAGTGAACACCATCGTGAAGACCTGATTTCCTCATTTTGCCGAGCTCGTGAGAAAACTGTCGTTTCAGCAAAAAAATATATATCTAATATGTATATGCTTGTATACCTGTACATGGTGGATTGAAAATACACGTGTATCCATCCGAGAGAGCATTTAGACGTCGTGGGTAATCAATAAATCAATTTAATTGGACAAGACCTGGTTCCATTATAATAAAAAAAATTTTCAAAGAAAATTAAAAAAACAATTTTATCTAGTATCCATCCATCGTTCTACGTCAAAGATTACGACGATATGAATTTCCGTCATTATCGTATGTGCATGTTTTGAGTAATGCGATCAAGATTTCCTGTGTGTATATTTTTAGCAAAATTAATCATTAGCCATATATGGTGTTCGGTCCAAGAAATTCAAAGGTGGCCAATGCTAAGTGAATGGGAATGGACTCGTTATCATTGATTGCCATTACCGAAGTTTTACCCTGAATGGCGAATTTTACTTAGGGACGTTCGGCTGATTAGATTCGTTCGTTCTTTTCAAAATGTTCGATCGTATTTTTGGCGATGACGTCGTACTGCGAAATTTTCTACCTCACCCGGCCTCGCGAATTTACGAATGAAAATCGTCTTTCGAAGTTTTGTCCTTGCGGCGAACTTTGAACGAAACAACATTAATTCTTAACGGTGAATTAGCATCGCATTAGCGACACTCTGTCACTGTAATTCCATGATTAAGCGTTGCAGCGTGGAGGCGCTGCTATTCGTTTGAATCGTTTCACGTGAAAATAATGCAATTCCTCATGGCGTCCTGTGCGCAAAGTTACGTCTACCTTACCTGCTGACGATTAATGCGACTGCATACTACTGCACTCGTACGAAGGCGTATACGTGCTTCTGGCAATTTTCCTGCAAGCTTCAATTCGGTTTACCCGTTAGGTACACTTGCAGACGAATTCAATCGGAGTAATTATCGATTTCGAAAACTTTATTAGTTCAATTTATGAAAATAATTGATTTTTGTAATACACGATAAAATTTTTCGATTTTCCAAAATCACATCGTTACACGATTAAGGTCTTTTTTTATAATCAAAATTTTTTAATTTATTTATCCAATTCGTGAATGCACTCATAAGTCCAAAAACTTATTACAACTATAATCGGACCTGAAAGTAACAGTAACACGAAGAATCCATAAGAAACGTAATCTCACTGAGATCCAATTAAATTCCAAGAACTTTGCGAGAGACACTAATCTTTACTCAAGTATGTATTTCTCTGAAACAAATTTCCAATTATCCTTGTCTTATGTAAATGAGTCGAAATAAAGAGAATGGAAATCAAGTAAAAATTTTACCACGCATCAAAACCACTGTACAACAACCTCGTATATTTTCTTTCGTAATTTCATACTCGCACTGCGGCTACGCCGGACAACAAAGACACCTGACACGCGGAGTGAATATTTTGCAAAGATGCAAATGAACTAATGACAAATAGTGGGAGCGTTACGTGTAACCGTAGAAACATGCCGCGCCAGCCATGTCCACTGTTATGCCTATGTTTCCGTGGCGTGTGCTGCGGTCGACACGTTACCAACCCCATTCAACCCCTAGTTACCAGTACCACCCTACGAGAGTACTACACTAGATACTCGGTAGATACTATTAACGTTATCTACAGTCAGTATCAAATCCACAAAGTTCACTCCATAATTTATACGATGATCCCCGACACGTGACAGAACTACCCCTCGATGATCAACCCCTTCTCAATAAGATATCAATAAATTAGTAATCATCGTGATAACATTGACTCTCTTAAAAATCGTTGAAAAAAATATTCATGGGGAATATGACAGCTGACGCCTTTTACTCCGATAAGCTTTTATCTTTACAGTGATTGTTATCGACCCTCCCTAATAGAAACTGCCAATGGCAGTATCCATGAGAAATCGTAAAACGAGGAAAAGCATTAGCGAAAGGGTTGAATAAACTCAAGTTTAAACAATTGATGCTACAAAAATATTTTCAAAGTGGTATTTATGGTTGCGGTACAGGATGACATAAAATTTTGACATTAAAATATTTTAATGACGTAATGAAAATTCTTTGATTTAATTTGGACGCTTTTTTTATTTTTGTTGATAACCACACCTATATCTGCTGTATACATACCAATTTTTCCAGTACTAGCTACTGTGGACCAGGATAAACCACGATGTATAATGTCTCAGTGATTTTATCATCTACCTGCCAATGTATATGAAACGATGTGTTTTCATTCTGAATTCCATAATTCCATGATCGTTTTTTTTTCCATCCTCCTGACCGATGGGAACGTATAAGAACTCGGGCAAAAACCACCCCTATAGGCAACGAAGGTGACAGCATTTTCGTCCTATACTCTCGTAGAGTAGGGTAGGGTATAGGGGTTCTTGAAGTGGTATGTGATAAACCAGCCCCTAATGGGAAATACCATCTTCCTTTTCCTCCCTCCTTCTTCTCATTCTTGTTACTTCCGTATCCTTCGTCTGAGACGTCAAAAGAGGATGTCCCCTCATTTCCTAGTATCCGACGACGCCTTTCCACTTTTCTTTTATTTTTCCCTCCCCCCTTTTCTCCCTTCGTATTTTCTCTCTGCTTTTCCCTATATTCGCTTGCTCGTCTTCCCTCTCTCTTTTCACTATAGAATTTCTTGTTTTATTTCCTTATACCTTAGGTAAGACGCACAGCCTTGGCTAACCGGTAATGTACTTTATTATGCCTTTTAAGAAAATTCAGCTTCTCCACGGGCATATATATATACTTATTTATTACATACTTATCGGCATCTTCGAATTACACGCCGTATGAGCCACATATGAAAATGCTTGAGAAAGAAGTTTTCCAACGAAAATCGAGTTAGCCGAGTAATTTATCTTTTTCTTTACAGCCCCTTAGCTTTTTCTTTTTTTTACCACCATTTCTTGCTTCCGTACAAACTTCCCTTGCTTGCTTATACGACGAAAGATAATTGGAAACTCGTAATGTCATCTTTTCGCACGAAAGTTAAGGCACGCGCAGCGATTTATTTCGGTAGATTCTTTTGTTTTTCCATTAAAACAAGGATTTCGAAAATGTGCAAAAAAATTTAAATTTCAAACGTATCGACTCGATTAGAACTTCGCGAGAGTAAAATACACGTTAACTGCAATTTCTAATCAGCACTCGGAGTAGTATCTACTTTGAAATTCGAAATTGTCGAAACTTCCTATAACTAATTTAACGCCACTACATATACGTACGCTTATCAGATTTAAATTCAAAGTATATATTAATTGGGATGTGAAACTGTTCTAATTTCTTGCACAGTGTATTAGAACGTTAATTTCTCAATTGCTGGTTATTAGTACTTAATTCGTGACTCGGTAGATCTAATAAATTTCTTCTTGGCCACCCTCGCCAAAATTCTTCGCCTTATCACAGCACGTGGTTCAATTCACTGTATCTATAATATTTCCATCGATTTTTTTTCGCTGCTCGCAAGCTCAGTTAAGTCCAACATGAAATGCGGCTGATCCGAGAGTTTCATTACAGTACCAAAGCCCTCTTAACTTGACCCCGACAAGGTATAAGCGCCAGTATCAGTCTAAACTGGTTTCGAACTGGTTAATCACCGTTCGGAATCCTTTGGCTCCGGCAAACGAATGAACAATCGCACAAAGGAACGTGAATCGCGAAGGAAAGGAAGCCGAAACGGCATCCAGCATCCACTCTGTAACCTTCCTGGGAAACGGAAGTCTATTTCAATTTCCAATCTAATAAGAAATTCTTTCGCGACTATTTCTCAACGCTCCGTGCTTCCACGAGTAAATTTGTCTATCGGTCTTGCACCCCGCTTTCATCCCCTGGACCCCAACCCAGCCTCACCCCGTGCAGCTTCCGCATCCGAGGGCACCTGCCCCTTTTAAAATTCCCCGCCACCCGCTCCCTCATCCATCGCCCAAACATTTTCCTTCCTTTTGCACAACTTATCTTCCGCTATCTCGAACTACCCTCCGTCAGCCCTTACTGTAACCCTTAGCGCGGCGGCAACCCTCTCATTTGTTCTTCCGCAAACTTCCGAAGCTAAGATATCTCCTGCGACACGAGCAACCCTCCTGGAATTTTCTCACCCCCCCCCCCTCTCCCTTACCCCAACCCTCCTTTGAGAACTACCTGAACTGTCTGCCACTGGCTGAACTGCATGCTCATGATTATTTTAAGATCGAGGCCAAACTTTCAACCCCCCTCCTTCTTTTTCCATCCCCATCATCCAGACGTTACGAGAGAGAAAGAGTGATCTCCTCGTAACCGCTAATCCATGACGCGTCGGAAAGATCGTACTCATTTTTTCCCATCATCTCGATCTCTCTTGTTTGCCGGAAAAATCAAGTGGGTATATATCACCGAAAGAGATCGAGGCCAAAGTCATTTACATGAGAATCGATTGCCTGTGATACGTACAAGGTTACTTCACCATTCCTCCCCGCAGCATCCGCTAATCTCTGGACCATCCAAAATCTTCCGTATCCGCTAACGACGTCCACCGTATCGAGTACACAGCCTTTTACAATACTCCGCAAGTAACGACTGTCGCAAATTATATCTAACAAAAAATTTCCTTATCTGATACGAAAGATAACGACCCGTGATCTTGGATGCTGATCCCGTTGCTCATCCACCCATTGAAGGATGCTGCAAACATCGATACAAACACCGTACACATAAATTCAGAACTGTCCCAAGGTCTGTCTAGAGGATGAAAATTTCAGGCCTTGGGGTGCGGCCTTCAGGGCTTTCGGAAGAGGTGATATCAGTGGCAGATATTCAATTGAATGAGCCTACAAAGGACTGGCCGTCTACCCAGACCCCACGGATACTAGTGGCCATGTTTCTTTTTTTGTCTCTTCGCGTTGGCCATCCTATCTTCTTCGGGAGAGGTCTTCGTCAGCCGTCGCATTCTGTGTCCCTGGCACAATGGACCAGAGTCCAACGAGGTACTATTGTCATCATGAGAATTCTCAAATAAATCGAATTGGCTGAAGATGATGGATCCACTCGATTCGATCGGTAATGAATTTTCCTCGATCTTCTCACCTGAATATATATCATCCTCGATCCCTTCCCCAATGGGATTTCCACTTTCAGGTTAATGGAAAGGAGACCTGCACCTGTTGGTGGCACACTCTAATCCCCTTATGCATTTATGACATGGAAAACCAGCGACAGCCATTCCATTAATTCTCCGCGTTCTATTGTACGTCAGGAATGATGGCCAAATTGTTTCCATTGAACGAGGCGCCCTTGTTGATTCGCCTAGGGATATATGTACTAGGGAAATATATATATATATATGCCATCTAAACACACACAAGGGTCACGAATGTCACGTAACTTGCTGGCTAATTGACTTTCTTGAATCGACAAGAAGAGTCATTTAAGATTATTGAGAATCGTAATGGCGAGATTGATGACTCCACCTGTTGAACCTATATTAGTGTTTACATAATGAATTTTCATACTCGATGATTAATGACGATTATGAACCGTGTAGACGTTACCTGTTTGCTCAATTAATCTCTTAATCGAATTATCTGATACAAAGCTGCACACCGTGTACCGTTTAATTGCTTACGTGTCTCTTACAGTCCTTCCACTCACTTTCTCCGGCGTCATTACCTTAAGTGCGATTAACACCAATTTATACGTTCCGATGCATTTTCTTCTAATTGCCAATTCGAATACGTCTAATGGATCTATTCCCAATCGCAATATACCCTTTCAGCCAATCGAACGATCAGAATCCGTCTGACGTAATTGATTCGATAACTAATTCCACAGCTACTATCAGTCTCGAGTATGAGCGTTGCTAGATAAGTACATTTTTTAACAATGCCATATCTTTGTCACGTGTCACGATAACAATAACAACCAGATAAATATAATCGCTCGAGATAATCTTATCAAAATTACCATCCACCATATAATATTCTTGTTCCAAGACAATCTATAAATAACGAAAATTAACGTTCCACCCTCGAAGTTAAAATGAAAATATTTTTTTTTAATCTTCAAAAACATTCCCTTCCAATATATTAAAATACATATCAGGGATCTACGTGCTGTATACTTTGCATGGGTTATTCCTAATATCTATACTAAGCTTAGTCAAGCATCTATATATGCATCGGAGAGATGCGAAGTTAACGTATGATCTGAGAGCGTTTGAACACCCCTGTCGAGATTGGCACAGTATGGGTGGGGTTGTAATCTCGACTAATTCAATACCAATTAGCACGGCTGCGCCATCCTCGTTCCACAGCCACCCTACAGTCATCCCACTTCGCCCTCTTACTCTGAAAATCCCATCCTGACTATAGTGACGTCCCCCCCTCCCCCAACGTTGCCAATCTCCTTCCACACTTCGATCCAGTCGACGTCTCGACGTCCTCGGAACGGATATGAAGACGGAATTCGAATAACATGTTTACCTGGAAGCCATCGCGCTAATGGCCTCTCACGATCTCAGCCAACTTTCATAGACTAAAGACACTTCATCCGGGTACTCGAGGATTCGCGATAGCATCCCTCCGGAATCCTCCGGGCTAATCTCCGCGACGAACCCCGAGACAGTGAATAAGCGCGACAAACTTTTTCAATTGATCGGAACGAAACTTGGCGAATCTTTCGTTGGTTGTTTTATCAAAGTTCTCCAGTCGTCTGCGTTAATCTCAATAAGATTGAAATGTGGCGTTACCGAGATCATTTTTAGAAGAAAATTTGCATTATTTTTTATCATTTTCTGACTATGCATTCGCTGTCTTATCAACGTGGTTTGTATTGCTTGGATATCGTATCTCGACGATCTTACACGTAATACGTACGACTTGAATTAGTAAGACGAATGGAAGCGTAACGGACGATCAAATTGTGGGGGTAGCAGCCTTGTATTTACGTTCATTAGAAATGTGGTAACTCGGGAGACAGAATGCGCGCGTGAGATACAAGTAAAATCCAAACGTTCAGGTAAATTCTGTAGTGGATTTGACAGACTGGAAGATATTAACTAGCTGAAAGATAAGGTATTTACGAAGGTACAGATAACGGCAAAGGAACGAAAACATTGAATAGAGTATTATTTACTGGGAAAGGAAATATCACTGGATTACTTATACCGTGTGCAAATTGAAGTTATCATTGTTTCGGAAAATTGTCTAACGATAAGCCACGTTGATTAGAAATATTCTTAGTGATGGAATTATTTTTTTCCTTTTTTTTAATCTCACCCTCGAACGAGTTATCGGTAAGAATAGGTATTTTTCAATTATCCTAAATGCTCGGGCCAATCTGTTTTCAAATTCAAATTTTACCGGAAGTAGTTTTAATTAATTTATCTGTTTACGCTGGCTACCTACTATACCTAAACGTTCTGGAAAACACAGTCGCCGGTTCTCACCATCCTCATCCCCTTCGATCCCTCGCCAACCCTCTGATGGTCCAGCGACTCCCCTGTAGCCAAGAGCTATCTACCCTCTTGCATTAGTACGAAAACTAGTACAATGGATCGCGGAAGATTTATTGTCCGGAGGATGAGATCCTGCTGAAGGATGACCCAAGTCCTTGGCCAATTAAGGGAGTGCCGTTGCGGAACTTACTCAAAAACTACGAATTAGTGTTATCGCCGGCGTCGTTGAGCGTCGCGACGGCAAAACAGTGGATTCTGACTTCTTTCACTGTGCGAACATATTCTCAGGTACATTGTTCCAGGATCAGGTGAATCGTGCATTATTATATTCTGCTTTTAGGAGTCGGACGAAAAAATGTCCAAATGGATCTTTCATCAAACGCCTACCACCCACTACCCCCACCTCTATTCTCCTTTGTTTCTCTTGCACAGAGGTGGTACAAAAAATGCACTTAATCGAACCCTATTACACTGATCCAAATAAGATTAGATACGATAACCACCTTTTTTTTTATTTCCCAACTTTCCGAACCACCCCTCCCCAAGGGGTTCATACACGAAATTGATCTGCGGTAATAGCGAACGATTTATCTAACGTTGTCTATGACGGTGATTACCAGGGTCGATCGGTACCGAATTATACCAATCTATGGCATTGAACAGAATTCTTTGGCCGTTCATGATTCATTCTCATTCTTTCACTGGTACAGCCGTCCCTTTTGCACACCCGTGGCGCCCTCTATGTAACCTCAATATATCGAAAACGGAATGGCAGAGCTGGAGGATCAAAGGAGGGTACTACCAACCTAAGGCAATTTGCGTAAAAAGATAAAAATTTATGTTTTTAATGCTAAGGAATTTCTCCTTAAATGCTCCTTATGTTTTTCCCAATTGCTATTGTAGAAAGATAAAAAAACTGATTAAAACAGAAAAATAATTTTTTTTATTACTATTCGAAATAACCAGGCAGACTTTCATATGATTTTCTTAACTAATCAATTCCTCTCAATTTGCTACATTTTTTGCAAATTTTTATGTTCTCTTGGCACAATTGCAAACGTAAACGGTATGCTCCTTAAACGCGCCCCCCCCCCCCCGAGTTCCTCCCACTCGCCGAATCCTGCGCGACGAATCTGCGCGCGCACAATTTTGAGCAACTTCCAGTACTTCTAAATATTCTTGGACAGAATTTCTGATTTCCAAGTGTTAATATCTAACTTTATTGATTTAATTATTTTAATATTCCAAACGCCTAATTCATTAATATTTCAATTTGAGCGTAATTTACTTTTCGACATTTTGCAATTTCAATTAAATTTTTATCTACTCCGTTTATTTTTGAATAAATTTCGCAGGCGCCTCACCATCCAATAACATTTATTAACATTTCGAAAGCTTTATTCAATTTTTCAAATTTTCAATATTTCTGTACAACTGAATTTTTCCTTGTTCTTATCGCGGGTTATCCAGCTATCAGTGAATCGCAAAGGTTTTAATATTTGTTCTACTAACAGTGATTATATCATATGCATCTCCTTTCCCAATGGTAAATTTCTATAGACGTTCAGTTAGACATACGACTATTTCCTATTAGTATATCGTATATTCGCGAAACTTTCGACTACGTCATATGTATCTATATGTATACAAAAGAGATGCTTCAATCCATTGACACCTGGACCAGACGCGGCTCAGTATCTCAACATCTTGGGTTCTCGTTATCGTGGTTTACTCAACCATACGTATCTCCCGTGGTCCTTTGTCCGGCACCTTTACTAGTATTCATTCTTCTTAGTTTATTTGCAAATTGAATAAACTTATCGCGAAAACTTGTCAGAACGAATGAGTACCGTTACAAAATTCAGTATTTGAGAATACATGAGAGCGAAATTACTGAAACGTACATAATCGTCCTATAGTACAAATAGTATGCATATAGAGATCGTACCAGAATATATTCCGATTGTGGGATGAAAATTTAAGATACAGCTTCTATCGTCGGGAGTGGCAGTTCTGATTTTCAGGAATATGGAAAAGCAATTGAAATCCTATATATACATATATACGTTTGCGAAGCACAAAAGCCATGCTCTCCTGTTCGCAAACAGATCTTGTTATTTGAACTCAAAGCGCACGGCCGTGGATGGCAGATAAATTACCATCGAAACATTTGGCAAGTTCACTTCGGGTTATAGTTCGTCTGCGTACCGATCAAAGGGAACAGGCTACAAATTAGGGTTTCCACCCTTGCAACTATTCCCTTGACCGTCAATGCTTCAGCGAACAAAACATTAACACAGCTCGGGTCGGGGTGGTTAATAGACTGAATATTACCGGTCCGGCACGAGAGTGGAATTGTGATTTAATTGAGGTCGTTCAAGATAACAGAGCCGCCATTGCTTCATGCTCGTCAAAATTTAAACGTAATTAAGCTTCCTGTGATTTTCAAATTTTCACCAGTCAATTTATTTTGGAAAAACTATTCACGACTGCATCGGACCGTTACTGTATTTTGAAATTTCACTCCTGAGTACGTATTTACAAAAGTAACCGTCTGGCAAGATGTAAGGAGTTCGCTGGAATTGCAAGTAGTCTTGGGCGTTTCTGCATTTGCGAAATTTTTGCATCCCCATCTCCGATGCTTTGCCACAAGTAAGGCATATCCAATGGAGACCGAAAAGGGACAGAGGTAGGGAATCGAAGCGAGAGAAAGAGAGAGAAAGCATAAGTTACTAGCATTGCGAATATCGTTTAAATATTTATTGCGTACGAATGTGGGCAACCGCTCGCGAATTTCGAAGGATTTCGCAGAAGGCAGTCAGCATAATGCGATATTGAATTTGCATGTTGGTCTCAGACGTTCCTACTCGTAAACGGACCACGCCCTGTGTATGTATAAAATAGGCGTCACGCGAGAGCGCGACATTGCGTGGGTCAGATGAAAAAAGAAGTATCGCAAAAAAATATTTCGCAACTGTCAGTCTCGCAATTCTAATCCTTCAAAGTAAGATAACGAAGGTCAAGTCGAACCCTAAAAGCAATGGCCATCTATCGATTAGGTAATCGAAGATCGGAACTTTTCAAGTCCTGTCGGTAATTTAATGAAAGTCTCAAGGGTGTATATTTCATCGTGGATCTTCGACTCCTCTCTGCATTACCGACCGAGTATTCTCCAGTGGCAATGACTGTGCGAAAATAGGCTTGGCACGTTTTCATTTTTCATAGATAAAATTGTCAGCATACCTTCCGTAGAATCGATTCTCCAAAAATTTTATCCCTGGCGCCACTACGATTGGTCGTGTTACTTTTGTCCAACCCGGTATAACACATGTCGACCCTCGTGATATTCTCAACTCGTTTCACGCTGTGGCCGACAGTACATCTTGAACGTAGCTGGGAGCGACACCAGACCCTATTCTTCCTCTTCGTCCAACAGCCTCTTCTCCCTATATGGTCCATCATCCCTTCTCACTTTCCTCTCTTGTACATCGAGTCTCTTTCGTCCCCTCTTCTACCCATCTCATACAACAAGCCAAACTACTTGGTATTCAGGCATCATTCAGCCGCCATATTCGATCTGGGGAAAACAGCTTGGAAATGATCTCTGCGCGAACTGTGGCTCCTGATCAAATACATACTGTCTACAGGAGAGTCAGTGGCAAACGGCGAAGTTAATATCCTTGGAAAATCGAGTGGGACTCGGTTACGAGCCAATTTTTGTTCTTTTTCGAGAATATAAATACCGACGGAAGTTCGACTATCGTATCCTGTACCGTGGAATGCAGAATTTTATAGTCGATTATCGATTCTCCGATATGCCTGGCAGACGACTCACTTAATCGCTTTTGGCTGCTGATAAATTCCCTATGCGAACTCCTAGTCGCGACGAAGTCCATTAGAGTGGGGATTTTTGAAAATTACCTGGTAGATTTTTTTTACGTGATATGAAAATATGATAAAGATGAAGGATACTATGAAGATTCATCGATCGGTTTATCGTTCATTGTCACGTTTGTAATTCGTGTCGCGGTTACCAGGGATATTCCACTTTTTTTATCACACTCTGTATTCCACTCTTGTATTCGCTATATAAAAAATTAAACAAAAAAACTTACCCAATGAAATCTTCTTCGTAGTCTCGCCAAATGTATACAGCTCCAATTAACTTCTTATTGGAGCTTGGGAATTACGTAATGGGTTTGACTATGTGGTAGAATCGCGGTATAGGGGCGCGAAGTAATCCGCCCTAGCTCATTTAACTTTATTTAATCACACCAGACGCGATCCTCCCGTAGTTCCCTAAATGGATGTACTTCCCTAAATTATGAGTAAGTTTTATGTTGGTATACGTGTGGGTAGCCGGCATGCAGAGTAATGTAATAACGGAGTGATTGGTACGTTTCTTAATTGTACGTTAAAAATCACGTAAAAAGAGACTTACGAAAGAGTACCTGTACTTGTTAAATGTAATATATATTTTTTTAAATATCTTGCAACGTATTTTTCTAAACTCGACACAGATAACGAAAATTCCAAGCACGAACTATTTTCGAGAACCAACTTACGTTACCTTCGGCTGTCCACCCTTTGCTCATACATTCCCAAGCCAGGCGCACGCCAGCCAATTCTTTTTTCACCGGGAACAGACGAGCCGGTATGAACTGGAAATTGGGGTGGAACAGGCCCAATTCCACTGAAACGAGAGCTCCGAGCAGAGTGGCCACCCGAAGGGAACCAGAAATCGAAAACGTTATCTGTATCGATAACCGGAGTCGCCTTGTAACCGTGAATCGAAAAATCACGTCACAGCCTATAATTACCTGAGCTTCATTTCTTTTCAGTATTATTAAGATATTTTATTACTGATTGTTTTTATCGTTACCTTATCAGTACCGTGACTAATTTACATGATTTATATTCCAAAAATGTTTATCATTGAGTTACAAATACATATGATTTTTAATGATTTCTAAACGTTATCATTTCAATATCACTCAATGCACTGGCTGTCTAACGACAACTAATTTACATCCCTCAAATGCATATGGCAGCTAAACCACCCCTATTTACATATCACCCGTGATACATGCCTAATTGACTGCCACCTAACATATTGTACACTGTATGGAATATTAGGAATGTAAATGATTATTAACATTCTCCATGATGATTGTCATTGATTATTAATAACTCATACAGTTATCCACATTCGCGGAATTATCGGTAATAAGACAAAGAGCTGCAGTATGGAAGATCCAATAATTAGTAATATAATTATATCTAATATATATATCTTTTTACGGTGTCGCACAAAAAGAGACCAAAAGAAAGTACCTTAACAAAATATACCAGCTGTACGTAGCACCTGACCGTAGATCCCTAAAATTATTAGACCGGTTCCACGAAGCGATTTACAATATTGATAACAAGAACGAGACCAAGATATCACCTTCAACGCAATATTATAAATGAACGTTCCCACGAGGGAAGTAAGTAAAAATTCAGCAAATAATACACAATTCAAAGTCACGAAATCCCTTGGCCACGCATAGGGCAACACGGATTAGCTGAAAATCGTGGAATTCTACGTTTTGTGACGTAAATCCCAAAATGCCACGTCACAATATGTATATATATATATGTTACATATTATCATTAAATCCGCAATAAAATTCATCTCACTCCAACAGTCTCCCACAGTCGTTCCCCGTAAACCCTCATATCCTGATTTCCCTTAAATGGGCTACTTGGTTAGAAAAAATGTTTCCCAGGAGAGGTCGAACTAGGGTCGAGGTCGAAACCTCTTTTGCACATAGTACAGGAGAACAGGAGTTGCACGAAGAGAAAGACCAACCAGAGGGACCATACGTTACGTAACCCACATACGGCCTTGATATACACAGTCGTACGTAACAAAAGGTTTTGAAAAAAAAAAAAAAAAAGAGAAGAACCAAGTAAAAGGGTACTCGTAACTAATTCGAATTTATACCAGTCTCGGACTTGGATCTCATCGCCTAAATGGAAAACTTGAGTCCCGCTGATGGCAGTACTCTATTTAGCCATTTATATCAGAACGGAAGTTTACCCTCTTCATCGTAAATTCCATCGGATGCGTTTTTTGGTTTCTTTTTTTTTTTCTTCTTCTTCTGACTTGGCACGGAACTCTGTAAGTACCTTCTTGGTACTTAAACTTTTACGGTTCTCTCGCCGCTGGATGCAGACAAAAGCGAAAGTCTCGCGAATAACGTGTTCGCCAACGGCTTTTGCATGATCCTTTGTAATTTATTCTATCCGTCACGGCCGGGAGGGGAGGAACGGCGAAAGGGACTCGTCTGCTGCTCGTAAAAGAAAACTAAATACCGTGAATCGGCCGGTATATTGTATTTGTGTTCAGAGATCACTTTTAGAGTATAATATTTGATGTGATCACACGTGCGTAAAACGGTGAAACAATATGGCCGATTTTCACGGTACCAGTACCGCTTGTTCTTTTGTTGGCAATATTTAATTTACTCAAATAAACACCAGCCCGCTCAACGTCATGGAAGAACGAACGTTAATTATACTTTAATGTGTCATATGTGAATTTGTGCTCTGCTGAAACTCGCGAACTTGTTTGAATAAAAGTAAATGTTATTTCAGTGACACTGTTGTCATAAACAATAGGGGTAGTATCATTTAAATAATATATATAGAGTATGTGTAGTTTGTACGAATCAAGCGTAGATAACAACAGTGAAAAGTGAATCCCTGTAGTCGTTAATGGTTAAACCATTGAGGGATTGCATGAGCTTTTGTAGCACTGGCTGGGGTACGTAAAGACCCCATTTTGTTAATTCGTTGATGCGATATATGTCGATGACCAAAAGAAAAATATTATAGCTGATAAGAAGAAGAAGCTGGTAAGAATTGTTTATTATTTAGCTTAGGGGAATTTATTTGTTTTACTGCTTACGTTTATTGTCAATTGATAAATAAATAATATTGAGATAAGATTGTTCCAGTGATAAGGCGAAGAATTAATGCACTGGGGTCTTTTGGACCCCACGCGAGTGTTGGTGGGTCGAAAACGAGCGGACGTCAAGGACGAGATTATATAAGGACAGGCGTAAACCTTGAGCGCGGGAAAAATACGAAATTCAAATGTAAATTTCATAATGCAATTTATAGGGACTTTAATATTCTCTATTCCGAGCATAATTCCATTATGTTAAAAAGGTCAGAAGTAGATTTCGAGATCGAATTGTTGTCATTGTCGGTTTTCATAAAGTCAATTCCACAGTCAGCTGAAAGTAAACACCGAGGCATGTCGTATTCTCATGAAACGGCATCTATCGCCTATAAAGTATCGCGACGCATTACGCGTGGTATATTCACTGAATGGCATCGCGAAAATACTGCAAAATTATTATCCTACGTGCGAAAAATTTCTCGACATTTTTCACATATCGAAAAATCTCCTGACTCATTTTGAATTTCCAGGAAGTAGATCGCCGTGCGATTACCGGGTATATCTCAGTTCCAGAAGTCCACATACACATGCCACATACTTAGGTACGAGTTTCAAGTGAACCGAAAGTTTTGGCGAGCATGTGCGAAAATTTTACTTTACTGACATGAAAATGGTCAACGTTGACAAATTGAGTCCAGCGAACGCACTTTCTGCGAAGATCCATTTGCAAAGTGTACTTCACACTTCTCTGCGGCTGAGTATTGGTAGCACGTATATATATATACATATATAGGTATTTCAGCCTTCGGTGCGTCGGAAAATGCTTTGGGTATCGTCCGATGAAAAAGTTTCACATTTATTCGGAATATTCTCAGTACAGTTAAGTTTTCTCAGAATTATCTTTCAATTTAATTGACGACCTCCTGCCAATCGGGGCAATTGGTTTCTGTCAAGCTATATTTCTCGGTTCGTCTGATGCTTCTTGCCAGTTAAAGATATTGCTAATTTTTTGTAGTTCTACGGTAGCAGACATTTTTATCTGAAATCAATCAACTAGAAATATATATATATATTAATATATACACTGAATATATAGTGTGAATACTATTCGTTCTCATTATTTCCTGCATATTGAGCCATTCTTGGGAAAATTTTACTAAATCCGTGACCCCAGGTTACAGACAGGTTATCAAGCATGTAGTTTGGATAAGAATAATTAAAAAAAAATCTTGACAATTTCGTAATCCTTTTAAAATGAAATTTACACGAACCGGAAGTGAGAATGCTGAAACTATTACAGGTGCAAAAAGAAATTTCGCGTTTCGTTTCCGTTTTCAAGCCAGAAAGAACTGCTCGAAGGATAACGTAGAAAGATTTTTCACCGGCTGTACGCAATCTGGTGACGGTCACGGCGTACCGGATGCTGGCTCCCCGAGACCGGAAATGGCTCTTCCCTCCATACTTGACGATTCTGAATTTTGTAGTCGGGGTCATAGGAGGTCGGCCGGACGTTCCTCCAATATGGGAAATTGAATGTCGCTAGATGGAAAGGTGTTGAGGCGAAGATTTTCAAATCATACGATTAAAAAAACCACGTGTCTACAACCATTGACCAATCGATATTTTGACATCCGACAACTTCAGATTATTCCCAATAAATCTAACCGATAAATAATTTATACATATTCGTGTATACTTTATCCGATCATTGACTCTGCGATTGCGAGAAAAGTCGAAAATAAAGGAAAACACCTAAAAATGCATTTTTTCATCAAAACTAAAACTAAAATTGGACGATCGATCGAAACTGAGAACTGAAGGTAAATTCAGGTGAGGAGAGACTAATATTTTTTGCGCAATTTTTCTATCTCCTCGGAAAAGTATAAGTCGGAGAATCCGAAGAAAAATAAAAGAAAGAATTCAAACACGAATCTCTAACAATGCCATGCAAAATATATTTTTACCAATAAGAAGACACAGAAAGGATTCTTTGCCTTCCCTGGCACCTTTGTCAAGCTTCAGTCACATTTCCAAGTATTCTCAAGTCGCAAGCGAAACTGATCGCTACTCCGGATGCTCATCGTTTGAGAGGCAAATGTCAACAGATAAAAACAATCTTGCGATATCAGGTGTCCCGTCTGGCCGGAAGCCTCCGCGACTCTATCGCTACCGCTTTAAGTTCCGTCCTAAAAGAAAACCATTGAAGATTATTTTTCTTGCATACATATACACATATACACTAAGAATAAAAATAATTCATCAAAAGAAATACTCTATCACAAAGCACGATAGAAAAAGTCTTATCTGCAACGATGAAAACGAACACGTACAAATCCAAGATCCAATCGAGTTGAATCATCAAAAATTAACGAGGGTTAAATCGACCAAGTCCCCTTACTCGAGTCCCCTTAATTACTATAGAATAAGTGGGTAAAGTATGTATTCGAAATACAAACGAAGAGTTAAAAAAGCTTTTAAAACGTTTAAATATAAAGGCATCAAACTGTACATTATATTTGTATATAAGTACCTAGTTGTCCTGCCCTACGAAATAATTTATATACTTATATTGCTTGTAGAATGGCGTCTGACTGGGCGTTGTTAATCTCTGCTAAAGTCTCGCCATTTACCAGCTTCCTATACATTAATCCCAAGTACATTTGGCAAGCTCAACTTTTCGCTGATATCAGCTCTGTTTAATAGCTTAAAGCGTAATAAGCGTGATAATTTTGTCAGAGTACCGGGAAACGTACGTAATATCGTATAACGTACGATCGCAGCTGAACGTATAAAAATGTACAATACAAAAGGATAAACCGAGTTCTGTTAAAATTTCCAGAACAATCATAATATATACAATGACAATCAGCGCCCGAAGAGTAAAAAAAGCAATTGTGATTTGTTAATTAAATTTTTCTTTATTTTCACGTCAAGAGATTTTAATGAAAAGAGAGTAAAGTCTGGTTGAGTCAAGACTCTAATTTTTTATTCTATACTCCTTGGTCGAATCCTTTTCCCTTAATCAATCGACACGATACGACGTCACCGCTCGAAGTGTATTATTTTTGAATTTTACAGATATACCAAATATTAACAGTAAACAATTGCCACGTATGCACACAAAATAACACTCAAGTCATATTCCATGTATGAACAGTCACCTTTATGGCAAGCAATATGGCTTCGCTGTTTGTCTACCTAGTATCAAACTTTAGTACTATGTCAACGAACTTTACACCTTGGCCACTGATTTAACACGCAATGCACCATCTAAATCATAAACTGTTTCGTGACCCGACATACAGTACAATGTAAAAATATATCCAATAACTTTTTCCTATATAACCCCTAAAATAATGTCGATCAAGTGTGGTCCTACGTGAAATAGAATTTAAATTTACCGCCATTTTCATATTCCTAAAGATACATCGATCCGCCGCTTCTGTGTGACCTGGACCAGGTATATTTTCGTAACAGTGATTTTTTCTCATTTCAGGACTCAAACCGAGAATGAAGAATCACTATCGGGCTCATCAGCTTTCAGTCTGGTTGAGGCTGGTACCTGAACTTCATCGAGCTGGAATGGAGGACGTGGAACCTAGACACAATCTTTTCCGAGGTCACGCCGATCCCAGCCTATACGACGGTTCCGTGAGACCTGATCCGCTCAGTAGGATCGGCGAAGAATATCGAAGGCGAAATACTACTACAGAGCCACCTACTACTACGGATTACAGCATAACTACTTGTGTCAGTTTGATACAAAGTACCAATCTACAGAACGTGCACAACGCCAGTACAGATACGCTGGCTAGTTTGGACGCTGCTGGGTAATAATTTAAAATGACAAAAGAGTATTCGCGATTGTTGATACCCGTTAACGATATTTCCTAATGAGCGATAATAATCGAATTATCGAACGAACCGATCGATTATTAATTTCCAGATACGCAGCCTACTCTACAGCCCTGAGCGTCACTATAGCTATTGGGTGCAGTTTACTCATACTGAATGTCCTTATATTTGCGGGTGTCTATTACCAGAGAGATAAAACGAGACTGGAGGTAAAGAGTCTCCAGCAACAACAGATGATGAATCAACAGTGTGGTCCAAGAGGTTTCACTGAACTGAAGCAACCGCCTCCACCCCATTCTCATTTTCCTGGCAGTGGTCAGGTTATCGTTGACGTTGAAAATGAGATGCTGAGAAGGTATGGAACTTCCTGTTGGCTGAATTAATCCTATACTTCCTATCTAGGTGTTGGGGGTTGATCTTTCACTTCGGGATCAATTTTTCAGAAACGCCATGAAGACACCGCCTAGTGATGCAAATGTTTTGCTTCAGCAAGGGCAAGGCACTCATACCCTACCCCATCAACATCACTATCAGAAACATCAGCATCAACAACATGCCACGCTGCCTAGAGCTTCGGTGATACACGATATGAACACGCAGACCCAGGTCAGTCTAGTGAAGTTCTTGAACGACTGTCAACTTCAACTTTGTCAACGTTGAATAAATCATTGTTCTTCAGGGTCCACCGAACGGGTCTATTCATTTGACGATACCCAGAGCACCACCACCACCCAGGACGAAGAGTCCACCAGAGAATCAGCCTCTTCTTCAAGGTGCAACCGTCTCCAGCCGTGTGTCTCAGGCGACAATAAGCGAGATGAGAGTGTGATGCATGGACCCCCCTCCGAAACCTGTCGTCCCTGATGTCCTCACGGCATCGACCTTGCTCTAAGAACTTCATTCGCAAATGACTTCGGGCCAGGAAGATCACGGGATGGCGTCGCTTTCTTCGTCTTCGCTCGAAGACACGTTGATCCGGTGACAGATGATCAAGAAGAGGATCAAGCTCCTTCGAGACATCCTTGAAGTTCTGCGACTTCGGTACTCGTATCTGTCAACTCGTCAGGATCTTCTGGTAAAAATTGAAGATGAAGATTAAGAGAGCGCAGCTGACCTGTCAACGACGACGGAGGGGGGTTTGTGCCAAGTGTAAACGTGCGATACGTGTTATTAATAAGATTGATCTTTGATCGGAAATAATATTTGATCGGGAGATATCGCTTAAGGGGTGTTGAGTACCGATCGACATTGTTGACGATATTCTTTTACTTGAAATAGAAAAAGAAAGGAAGAGATCTAGACACGAGTTATGGTGAACGTTTACTATATAAACTGTAATGTAATGATAAATCGATATTGAGTATTAAAAGATGATTGGATAAAGACTTGTAAAGTAAAATTGTCTGCCAATATAGGTACAGCACGTGGATCGATTTTCTGTAAAGTCGTACAGAAGTGATAACGCGTGAAGCTGCGGTATATATTACTCACGACATTAAATGGGGTTACGTTTAGGGATGTGACTATAGACGGTGGCTCAAGAACTAGTAATGGCATCGAATGTTAATGCCGAGAAAAATTAAAGAGAATCAATTAAAAATTACTGGTCGCTACTAAGTACTGACAAGAACTAATTCGCATAGATGTTACTTCGGGGTACTCAACAATCAAATGGAACTTCAATCAAACACTTCCAGGCGAAATTAAAGAGTTACGTTGAAGGGAGATAGCTAATCAAAAATGAATTTTAAATGTTATGCGAGAATATGGCTCAAGTTGTAACGATGATCAAGAACCGTGTATAAATTCTATCTACATGATGTTAGATGTTCCTTGTAAATAAACAAAAAGAAAAAGAAAGACTTTATACGTAAGGATGCCAAAAGTTTGCTACATTGTAAGAAGGCACTATCTGCAACAGGTAGTCCGTATTCCTTTTGCGTACTGTATATTTTATCGTTCCGAGGCTTGCGATGGGAAGTGTGATACCAAATGATTGCTACTGATTGGAGAATGGAAAAGCATCAAACGCATGTTCGAATATGATTTTTTAAATACTTTTTTGAGCACCGCAACAAATAACAACTCTAAGTTTGCTTGATTGTCTTGTGCAATTGCCATCGCAAAATAGATGTGCATACACGCTGAACATTGCATAGATTTCAACGTGAATTTAATTTTGATTTTTGCTAAGACGAATTCATGTTTGTATTTAAAAACTCTTGAAACAAGCCAGAAATATGTAAACTGAAAATTTCTTTTCTAAAACACTACAAAGCCGCAAACAGCAAAAAGACTGCCCGACGATATAAAACTTAGTTACAATATATTTGCACGTTTCATATCTTCACAGTTAAAAGACACATGTTGCGAAAAGGAATGACCTATAATATTCGTACTGATTCCATGAAAGATTTCACAAAAAAATAATACTACGTTAAATGAATTGATCGCGGGAGAAGCGAATTCCAAAAAAATAATCCAAAGAACCGTCAGACAATTTCCAGAATTCGATACGTTCGAATTTTTGAAATTTTGAAGGACTTCTATTTTTTTTTTGTAATAAAGTTATTGCAATCACGCCTTCCACATAAACTACGTGCAACATGGAATAACGTGAAACTATTATGCATAGCACACTGCCACATAAGTCGGTGTCGTCCGATGAAAATAAAAATTAATTCGATAATTTGCCAAGTGTGAGATGCAAGTGGATTTGGATTGCTGTATATATTTAAAAAATTGCCGGAACATGTTTTACCTGTATATCTGTGTTTTACGGACTTCGACTAGCCAATGGACGAATGCGAACGGATGTCTGCTTGCTCGGCCATAATCGACTAATCATTCTTTTGTAACATAATTATTTTACACCTTGCGGCAAGAAACTATAAGAGCGCGAGTAATGGTGAACAGAGGGTGAAAAGGGTCACTTCGCCGAATGAGTTTAAATGCGGCACACCGTATAACTGGAAATCGTGAATACAATATCATTAAATATGGACAATCCGACTACGATAAAGATTAAAGTGAGTAGCTATTAAAATGTCGAGAGTGCGAGAGAGAAATGAACTACTTGACGGTTTAAACGTTTATGAAATTTAAATACTATATGAATATAAATAAATGAAATAACATATACATATATATATATGCATATATCTCTATATAAATATATATATATATTGTATAAATAACGGGGATTGTAATGAATTTATTATAATTATTATATTAATACGATTTTTAGCTGATCTCACGCTGGTACCTAAAAGCTTTTCAAAGAGCTTTTCTGGTATACCGTGAGATCGCGTGTTATGTTTAACGATTTTGTTGTCAAATTGTAAATATATAACGAAATATATGGAAATATTAATTGTATTCCATGCACTTGTAGAATTCATTTCCAAAGATAATTACCCGTCCATGAATCTTGCGAAAAAAAAAACTGTAAATTAATTGAACGACTAAAAATCCAGATTCGCGAAAACGAAGCTAGAAACGAAACATTGGTTTCTGGATCAGAGGGAAACAGAGACGGATCTCGGTGAACACAAACCTTTATTCATTTCGTTTTTGTTTAAAGCTCCACTATTTTGACTATTAGTCGCCACATACAGTTATGACAAGTTTTTGCAAGATTTCGTGAGATTCATTCGACTAACGAAAACGCATACTAAAACAGTACAAAAGATTTGTCTCGTTACGACAACGACACACGAACATCTTGTCACTTGGAGATTTCATTCCTCGTGGATGGTTACATGGTTAATTATTTTAATTTTTAATTCCTTCGCAACCCGACTAATTATCACGCGTATCGCCAGTAAAGACACCGATATAAATTCTAATCCGACAGACCGATAAGAAATCAATATAACACACTAAAGATCAACTGCAGTGCCGAGCATTGGATAAATGTACTATATATCTCATTGATCGCACCTGGGTCAAAGTTCAAAGTTCATCGTATCGACGTATATCGCTAAAGCTTTTTTTTTTCAATGTCAAAATTCATAACACAACGCTCACGTTATATAATTTTACGATGTAACCCTTATAAAGGAATAAATATACAAAAAGTATCTATAATTTAGAACAAGTCAAATATACACGTAACGATATCGGTATCTTCACTTTGCTTCGTTCCTCCATTACTTCAACCACTATATAAATCGTCATACTTTCCTCCAATAGCGTCTCGTTGCGGTACGAATAAAAGTGTATGAATTGAAAAGACTTCACGTACCTCTTAACCATAGAGTATAACAATGACAATTGGCGTATGCATTAGCTACGGCTACGTAGCTCAAAGCTAAAAGGATAGTCCACGGTCGCTATTATTGAATATGAATTGATTTTTCCCACTACGTTAAAATAATAAATGCAATGTCAATTTTTAAAAAATTAACAATCGATCATCACATCGCACACCATATCGACAATTATGACAGATCATAAGGATATTTAGCAATAATGCTTTCCAGCATGCTGCCCCAGTCACGATAACGCAGAAGCCTCGCACATCATTCGCAGAACAAAAGGTTTTCCTTTTCCTTCTTAATTCCATAAAATACACACGCATGCGCAATCTATTATTTACTTCGTGTAAAAGAGACTTGACAATAATCGCAATTTGCTGGTCATAATTTTCACGACTTGCATCTTAGGAATTCGTCAGCTGTGTACCTTGATATTGATGCAATTACTGTGGAGAGAACGGATGTTAGATTTAGTTACAATAAATACAGAAGATAAATTATAATTATTCATAACACTGTGGAATTTTTATATTTGCCAATAATCGTTACACGATGTTGAATTTTGAGTATATTTTTTAAACGAAAAATTCTCTGCTCATCCGACGCGTCCTCTCCACCTGGACTCATTTGAATTTCCCCGCCAATAAACGCAAAGAGAAACCTACGGTCGATACACAATGCCTTTACAATTACTTTACTTAATATTGCTGTACGACTTGTCGAATTGACGCTACTATGCATTCATTAGGGCACTAGAGAGACAGGTTAGCGTAGAGACAGTGCTAGACTTTAATTAGAGAAGTTATGTAAGCACGGTGGATTATTTTTAAAGCCTTATCACAAACAGCGACACGTCGAGTCTGCGGGAAAAAAATTCGTTTGCTCCGACACACCGCTCGAAAGAACTTTTAACTAACGCTTTCGCGACACGATCGATCGATCGTCGTTTTGGTATATCGCAATTACCATAAACATTGTTTATCAGCAGTTACAATTCTCCTGCGAATCCTCGATTTCGATCGATCCCTCCAACGTCACTTAGCTTTATCCGTTTTTCGGAAATCTATTAGGTGAAAAATTGGCCCATCGTCGACAGCACTACACAATCACGCGCGACGCTAACTTGACCTGATGCATGTGCCAAATTAATAATTGCGACATCGTAGCCAGTCCGACCTCCCATCATTAATTAGAAACTGACGCGACAGTGTACACATCGTAAATTAAAGGCTTATCCGTCTGATAATAAAAGAAGGTAATATCACTACGTCATTCGGAACCTGTCATTTTCCCACAAGGAATTTGGCTATTCATACCTATAATCTAATTAGGATCGTTTTATTGAATTCGCAAAAATGTATCGAAAGCTAGAATAAATAAATAAATAAATAACCATTGCCGCTATTGGTCTCGATAACGCTTTATCGTTTGTGCGTAATCAAATCCGCTCGCTGGCAACAGGCAATAGCAACGATAGCCTAGAAATCACTGGGAACGATAAAGAGTCGCTCTCTCCATCCTCCTGACTGTATTAACGTACGATTAAAAAGTCTTGATAACACTTTCGTCTCCAAAAAACAGATTTCACTTATACAATACACGCACTTACAAGTAACGCACGGTAGATGTTCGAAACGCATATCAAAGTACCAAGTTACAAAAGGTTGACAGTATAAAGTATAAAGGTCGAGATATGTATAAAAAGTACACTAGTAGGCAGCTCGTCGTAAGCGTTTTAATGAACGTCTATTAAAGATTCATCATGCCAGATTGGACTGATGAAATTATATTGTACACGGAGACGGAAGGAGCCTTTATCGTTCCGCAATGTCGTTACAGAGAGTTATCACGAATAAATTAAAGTCACGAGACAGCGATAAAGCCATACGATAAGTTCAGTTGATAATTATTATTCGAGAATGCCGATAGGCAGTCGCGTGCTCACGCAATTTCATCCCCCAAATCTTGCAGGAGAGTTGGGCGAGGAATAACGATGCCTGGAGTCTATTTGTAGCATGCGTCACGTAACAGTACGCTAAAAATTGTGTCTCGAAGAAGGCCTGGTGCTTTTTTCTTTTTCTTTTCTTTTCTCTCTTGTTTCTTGCTCCTCCTCTCTCTCTTTGCTATCCTTATCGCGCAACCTAAAACGGGCTGCGGCATAATAGGTGTACACGTCAGAAGAAGCCAGCATCCCGCAATGGTGTGTGCGATGGTATTTTGGTTCGTTTTTTTCCTCTCTCTCAATGTTACAACAGTGTTTTGCGTTCAGGTCACAAATCGGCGTGTATCGGTGGCACCCTAACAAATGCAACCGCTTTCGCCTTCCGATTCTGCGCCGTTCTGCATCGGTGATTGATTCTGCAAGTCGACAGCTGCTTTTGTGTGTTAAGGTGGATCAATTATTTGATTGTCTTTGTGTTCTTTATAAGGATGAAGGGGGAGCGACTTAATAAACGTGGATATCGTTACTTATCAAATTAATAATAATATAAGATGGTTCTACTTGCTCGTTATACTAACATATAAAAAATGTAGACGAGATAAACGCTGTTTTCATAGTCTACGGATAGTTCATAATTTTCTGTAGACTCTGGAGAGCGTGACGATAGATTTTGCTAACAATTTCGGTACGTCATTGTTTTACATTTTAAGACTAGTGTCAGGCTAAACATCTCCTTTCGTTAGTTAGAGGTTCGATCGTTCGCTCTCTTGGCAATCGACAGTTTCGTGTTGTTCCGCACGAATCACATTGAGCACAAATTTGAAGAGCAGTTTGCGAGGATAAGCGTAGGCGAGTAACGTTTACTTTGCGATATTGGTTGAATTATTTTGTAAGCTTTTTTCTTTTCCTTATTCTTGCTATAGTTAAAAAGCGTATAAAATATATGTAGTACAAAATGGGACGGAATATAATCCCGATGAACATCATTGTGAGAGTTGCGCAGGTAAAGCACCTCCGATTAGAACGATGTTCGCCTTTTTATTTTTCTTATCAGTAAAGCTTAGAGCTTTTCTTATACTTTGCGTTGAAAACAAAAGTCTTCTGTGTCTTACTGAAAACGATTAGATCAAGAAACAGTACGTGAGGCACACCTCTAAAAGCCATGTGATAAACAAGAGCGAAGCAAACTGGTATAAATATAAGAACACGAAGTAGGAGGTGCATGTGATAAGATGATAAGGTTAAAGATAATGGATAACGGAAAAAAAGAAATTAATATAACGTATGACGATCGTTTGAGTGAGTTTTTATATAAATTAAAAGAATACAATAATTGGAATTAATAAAAGTGATATCAATATAATTATTAACTACATTAGGGTCCTATTCGTTTATCCATTTCCCAAATTCGAAAAAAATTTCATATTTACAATTCCGATTTTCTTCGCATTTTTCAATCCCACCGTTTTCGCGAACCTCTCGCTCTCACGTCGAAGCGCCCATCCAATTTTCAGACTTTGCGAATAATACTTTGACGGAAATTAAGAGAAAGAAAGATGCTACGTGCGATCGACGAACTCGACATGGTCTTAAATGGGGGAAAAAAAAGCTAAACTAGTCTGAGTTTCAGGAAGACATGAGTGGATCGTTTAAAGAAATGTAGGGGGGAGGGGTAGGGGGGGGGGGGGGAGAACCGAAGAATTTACAAATCTACGGACATCTTTTCGTGAAATAAATAATTAGCTCTCATTTAATTACTTCATTCTAGATCCTCTTTCGTCATTAATTTTACAATGATTCCGTAAAACGGCAAAGTATTCACGTTAACTGATCGGACGACCACATGGGTTTTTAAATCAATAGAATTATCAATATAAATCAATCTTATTGCTACTCATTGTACCTCCGCCAAAATCTCAAGGGTGGATCCAGCATGACATCCGAGTGGAACCAGATATCAGAGTTCGACGATAGTTTATCCATTTGGACTGCATTTACGCAACAACTTGAATCTATATCTACATTTTATCATTCCGCGTATCGGCAATGACGACCAAATGAATTACTAGGATGACAGTAACAAGCCACAAAATCTTAAACCGTAGTCCTTCTTTGTATGCACTCGTTCCATGAAATTATCTAATAACTACGCTTAACTAATGATAGGTGCCTTTTAATATGACTAAAAGTAAGATTGAAGAATCAATAAAAACAAGTGAAAAAGAAAATATTCTGCCAGTATATAAATTGTGAGGTATTAGATTCGTCGCTGCTGATCCCACTTTAAACTTTCTGCTACTGTCCACCTTCGTCTCGACGCTATCACGCGTTTACATAAATAGCAAAAATATTAAGCTATACGTCTGAAGTACATAGACATTAGAACGGGCAAAAACCACGAGTGAAGTTTGTGTGACATCGATCGAGTAGAGTCAAATGTGTTTTTTGTTACCCTGAGACAACATTCTGCGAGCGGCCCATCGCGCGCGAGCAAATTGAGTAAATGCAGTCGTATTAATTAAGCTACCAGACGAAAAGATCACTAATCAGCACGTAATAAAATAGCTCGGATATAATTGTTTTGTTTAGTACCTTTGCTCTTCGCAATCTTCAAGTAAGTTATACTGCGAAAAGGAACGTAGCCCTGATGGCTTGTCGACTTAATGTCTCCGACTCATTATTTCTTTTTGTTTTAATTTAATTAAGAGTGTCTCGTCTACCGTTAGGATCATTGTTGATTTAACATGCACAACTGCTCTCCGACGCCTTCAGTTCGATTGGCGTATCCTTGAGAACTATCTCTTGCACTACAGGTTGAAGAAAACGCATTAAGGAAAACACAAAAAAGACAAAGTAAATGGGAACAAAAGAATGTGAAAAACATTAAAATGAGCATAGAGAAAAGTAAACGTGTAAAATCTCGTGTTAAATGTGTCTATGGCTATTTGTTGTTTCTGTAATGAAGATAGGAAGTCAAGAGTCGCTGTTGTGAGTTTCGTTAAATTTAAATGTACGCCCGCGCACAGCTGATAACGTCAGTTTATAATCAGTACGTCAAGTACGATTGAGTCTGTGCCGATTCGCAGGGTATAACAGACGTGCGCAAACAGAGTGAAAAGAAAAACAATGTAAAAGCGGATGTAAGAAAAATATGGAAGAGACACGTATAAGGGCTGTCACGTCAAGGCAAGTGAAGAAAAAATTTGCTATTCGCCCTGCTGAAAGTAACATGCAAGCCTGTATTAAATATTTTACTAAAAGGATACTGTCTTCTGGGGGCTTGTTCTCAGTGGAGTCCATGCCTGGTAAAGCCGCAGCTACCCTTCTAAACAGCTGTAAAACAGGAAAGCGCATTGCAACATAAATGCGACATTCTGATGATCTCATCGATTATACATATCCCTGAATTTACATAATTAATAAGACACCGAATTGCAGAATGATAAGAAAACATCAAATTCCGCTCCTTATTGACTACAAGAAAACCTACATGCTAATCAAGTATAATTAAACCTTGTAAGTTGTATACCTGTTTGACATTATATCCAGCCTTAGCGCTGGTCTCAATAAACATCACATTGAGCTCCTTGGCCTTTCGTTCACCCTCTTCAGTGGAGACTTGTCTTTTATCACTTAAATCCGTCTTGTTACCAACAAGCATGATGATTACATCGCTGCCTCTCTCCGTTCGGACGTCATCGATCCATTTGGATGTTTGATGAAAGGAGTTGGCATCTAAACAAATAAAGAATATATTTATATAAATATCCAGGTCCATTCCTGGCTGTTTTCTGTGGATTCATTTGTTCCAATCTGAAAGTGTACACTCACTGGTAATGTCATACACCACAACAGCGACAGTGGAATCTCTGATATAGCTAGGAATCAAGGAACGGAATCGTTCCTGTCCCGCAGTGTCCCACAGTTGTAATCTCACGGTTCTATCTTCAAGATACATGGTCTTGCTTAAGAAGTCTATGCCTATTGTAGCCTGAAACAGACCAGGAAGAGAAATTATACTATAAGAAGTTAAGCAGTTGTAGATTGATGCAACCTGCTTAATATAGTAACGCTACTATTACCATTGTTGCATTTACTATGACTATAAATAGTGGTGAAGTTAGAATTAAGTTGGATAATGAAATAAGTTTTTTTTCCTTCAGTCTATCTTAAGTGGAAACGTGCGGCCTTTATATACTAATTCATTATTGTTCCTATGACTCCCATTAATACAATTAGAAAGTTCTTTTTAATAGAAAATGTCGATATCTTGCTTTGTCTTACATTATAACATTAGCTGTCACTTGCCGTATTAAATTATACTCCAATTTAATTCAAATATCGCTCTACAACTGACAAAGTTACAGAGTGATTTAAATTAGCTTGTAAATGCATGCATTTGTGGACAACCAATGTTTGTATTAAATGTGATATTTAATTTAAAAATTTGAAGAAATATTTTTTAAAGTGTCGATGAGACAAAATCTATATAGTTATGCTTTGGATTGGGTCAAATGGTAGGTAAATATAAAAAGATGTTTTACTTTCTTCATATACTTGAACACACTTATGTTCAGAATTTACAATTGGATATAATTATTTTGCTATACTACAAGTTATCAGTAACTGCTGAGTGGTCAATTGCACATTGTTGCAAATCGTTCGAGCCAATAGTGAACAGTTTATAGCAACATGAAAGTGCATGCCAATATGCACTATGTATACATTAAAGCATGCATTTCTTATCCCAAGGCTTATTATCAGTGAATAAACTACTCCACATAGCACGTTGGATAACGGGAACTCGTCACGCACGTGAACATTATAGGATGATGAGAATAAGATTCAATACGATGCAAATAACAAGATACATAAATATCCAAGCATGTTATCTATCTTTAATATTTTTAAGGAAACTACTTTCAGAAGATAATGGGATATACGTAATGGTCTGCATCAATAACATGACCTGCTTGAGTTAAATAATAAATTTTTTGCAGTAATCGTTCACAATGATATTTTGCATTATGGTTTCTACTTCAACCAATTCTGTATAATTGCACAATATTTAAAAAATAAAATGGCAATCAATGCTGACCTTGTAGCATTTAGTTCAATGTGTTATCTTGTGAGATGCTAAGAAATTAATTTCGTACCTGGTATGTGTTGTCAAAGCTGTCATACATAAACCGTGTGATGAGAGAAGTTTTTCCAACTGTAATAGCAAACAGTATTTATTAGAAAAGAACAAAATTAATGCATTTAAAGCTGCAATTTAAAAAAAAATCAGATACTTTTTCAGTAAATGGTAAATGAGTTGGTACATTATAATAATTTATTGTCACACATTCTCCTAAATAATGTTGTTGATAAAACATCCAATATAGTTCTCCTCGATAAATAATATGAATCAAAAGCATAAAATAATACACATAAAAATTGTATACTCTTATATCTTTTATGGTCCATAACACGAGGTACATATAACACAAAAGATAAAATATACTATGGAAGAAAGAAAGATAATAATTAACAGAATGAAATTAAATAATATGCAAGTGGTAATCAACTACTTGACATTAAAGAATATCATATAAAAATGATATGTATATCTCATACACAGTACTAATTACAAAAAGTACCATAAATGTCAATAGAATTTAATGAAATATTTAATGAAGAGTTATTATAAAGAAAAATTAGCAAGGTAAGCCAACAGTATTTAAAAATTAATTAAAACACTAATTAACAATTAAAATCGCTTAAATCACCGGCTGAAGAATAAGAATCAAAATTGACACAAAAGTCAAGCGTAAGCCATACGAATTTCGTAAGGTATATTAATTGCATAAAAATATCAGTACTCAACGATATACAAAAATCAAATATAATTATCATTTTTTTTCCGTGAGGAATCTACGAAATTCTAAGGGTCGTCGAAAGAATGTAAAAAATTGACAAACGCCAACGCTAATCCAGTGTCGAGAACCGAACAGCCGGGGTAGGAACAGCTTGACGAAATATCGATTTATAACCTACAACGTTTTTTAAAATTCATGCGTACTAAGAGCTGGCTGAATATCGTTATGAAAAATTGGCCATTAGTCGTTTAAGAGCTCAAAGAGATCATCAGCAATATTGATCGTTAATTGACGGAAGTCTACTGTGAAAATACTTACCACTCTGTTCGCCAAGAAAGACCAGCTTGAATTTCCGCAACGGGTTCCCGAAATCACCCGACGACGACATTTCGTTAGAGTGTCAGATACGCGACACGACTCGCAGCTGTTAAAAACTACTCGAAGACGGCTCAACTGACGGAAAAAGTCATTAATTTTCACGAAAAACTGTACAACTTGACAGGTCACACAGCCACTCCTTCCTTTCAGTCACGGCAGCCACGTTTGACTGGGAAGTGACGTCATTGGCCAATACATGATCCTAAACAACGATCTCAAAAATTGCCCCCAGATAGCGTTGCTCAATTCAAATTCAACTAAATAAGGACACGGTTGGTCCGGTTATTTTAATATAAAAAGGTATGACGTTATAAAGTAATAAACTCTTCACATTACTTTATATAGTATGCTGGTATACAGAAGAAAAATATGTACTATTTTATAAAACAGTAACAATGAATAGAGAATGACAATTACATAAATAGCTCGAACTTTATTTATTTGTATAAATACATATTCTGCAAAATGAAAAAAATTTGTGACTAAACGAGCCATTTTTAATCGTTAAATTAACCCTCTTGTTACCCCAAGTATACTCGTGATAAATACTATTAAAGTACCATATGGGATAATACCTAATCTAGGTGTTGCATATTTACTATCCTAAAAATACAATCTTACTCATTACCTAATCATAATTTATAATTCAAAAATTATATGAACCGGTATCTTTTATTTTCAGTCTATATCCATAAACTTTTATGCCTGATATGACTCTCTGTACTTTGTGAATTATATGTACTTTATTTTACACATTTATGTACATAATATGTGCGTTTTCTATAGTATAGTCATCTCTTTACATTATCCGTCGATTATTATTGTTGATGAGGTCTATTATTATTCGGGATTCTATAAGGATCTTCAACTACGATCGAATTACACACAAGATCGTATCCAGTTCTATTAAATCTAAAAAAGAATAGTGCAAAGCATATGGGAAATAACAGTGCTATAATTAAATTCTTCACCACCGAACGACCAATTGCAAGTGGTAAACCCAAATCTGTACCAGGTGATACTAAAACCACATCTGACCCATCTGGTCGTTCTATAGGTGTTATGCTGCGACACTGAACAACTCGTAAACCCATAACTAGTTTTCCTGGTGTGGCACCTCCAATACGTCCATTGATGCCACGGTACAGAAAAAATGTCTAATAATAGAATAAATATAATTAGCAGATTTGGTATGGTTATGTTATGTTATGTTTAAAAATAATATGGTAGTCTGAATGCTTACTTCGAAAATGCAAACCATTATTCGATGAATTAATTCTAGTATAAGAAGTTCAGAGGTCATCTCCAGAGCCATGATATAATCGAACCGTAGATTTTTTTGGAACTGATCTAAATCGTATTGCTCTATGCTTCTAAAAAGTGGATTACTTTGTTACACAAGTGTTATGTATGTTGTCCATAAAATTATTGAAGCATTTCTGTTTGTTTTGTTAAAAATACCAACTTACAATTCATAAAACTCATTGAACAGACTCATTAAGAATTTTGCAATAAATAGCACCATAGAATCGATGAATTCAGCCACAAATCTTTTCCATATTGGTGGTATGCGATATTCAAGACCTATAAACAAAAATTTTTTTAGTTTTATTATAAAAGTTATGTTATGTTATTTTAAAATCATTGTCATCGGAATTGGAAACTCTAAATACTGCATTTCTATACAATACCTTTTGAGAAGAAAAAGAATTTATAATTGCGTTTTCAAATACCAATTTCAAATTCAAAAGAGATTACATTTTTGTGATATTGTAACAATAAGAGATACTGTGCAAAGTCCAGTATTTTTCCATCAATTAATGCACACAGACATTGTCATTACGATCTTCTACCTTCAGCTCCTGGTGGTCGGACTGGTCCTCGGGGTTCTTGTTGTCCACCTTGTCGTAAAGGAACGTTATTTTGTCGATTAGTCGCATTAACGTTATTTGGATCATTGTTTGTGGCCGTTGCAGCTCCTGCATTTGGGGGTACTTGTGGAGGAAACGGAGTAACACCTGGAACCATTCTATTATATAGAATAATTTTCAGTAAACAACCCCACAAAGCGAACAGAAGCAAACCCACAGATGAAGATATACGCAGTTTGTAAGCAAAATTTAGTCAATGAATAAATGATAAAGCATTAGACTAGATGATGCATAATAGTGTTTTGGATACACACCCAATGTTTTTGAAAGCATTTATACGATTAGTTGATGATATGATAACGAATGTACTCATGTTTGTAACAAAGATTTCATATTTATATTTAGCAAATTAAAATTCTCAAATGTCTTAATACAATCACAAATGAAGAACAGAACTAAATCATGCAACAGATATAAGTACAAAAGCTGTAGTAGTAGGATGACATAGGATATCCCAAAAAACAAAAGTCTTGATGATTAGTAAGCGTGAAAATGAAATTGTCACATTAAGATTCACATAAATATTGTTTTTAATGCAGGACAGTATATTGAACATTTTGGAAACATTTACTACTACTGCATATGGATTACATTCAAAATATTACAATTTTTATTCTTATTCGTACCAGGAGTGTGATTCAATATCTGACTAGACATCACATAGTATGGAAACATTGCAACTACACTTTGCCATGCATATGCTTCTTGGAGCCATTTTTCCAATTTTTTGAAATATTCTGATCGTTCCTCCACAGTGCAGGGACGATTCAATGGGGCTGTTGTATTATTTTCTTGTGACTTATCCTCCTTTGAGTCTCCGCTATTATCATCAGTCATCTTCTTAAATGTATTTTTTTCCTAAAAGACAGCATTAAATTCTCTTCAAAAATGCCAGTATACGTATAAATAAAAACGTATCCAACTTCTTTAAATACGTAATTAACACAATATATTATTGCTCCAGATCAACAATCATAAATGTAACCAAACTGACTGCACTATTGAAAAATTAAAAAATTGACACTAAAGCAATCAATTTAATAAACTCTATATTTTTTGTCAATCTGAAAAACCAGCATAATAAGTCTAAATAACTTTATTGTAAAGTATCTGATGTCGATTAACTTGACATAACACTTGTTCGTATATATGATAATTCCAAGTTTTCCAAAGTATTTCACAGTTCAAGATTGGAATATTAATCGATGTTAAAATACATAAAAATATATATACGAGAAAACGTTGGTATCGAAATTTGCTGAAATTATCCAATACTCAAGAATATGTGTAAAATCTCTATAAACTGTAACAAATCTACAAATAAACAAACCTACGTTTCGAGTATCCTCGTCGCCGTCACAGCCAGTCACAGCCTGATAAGCCGTTAAGTATTGAAAAGCCGCGAGAAACGTCAGCTGTGAATTTCAGTACATTAACTGGCGCCTCTACACAAAGTATTTAAAGAACCACGTCGGTAAACTATACACAAAATGTGTATAATGACAAAATTAATATAGAGAAACTCCCGACATCTTTCCTGTTAAAAAAAGTCACCAGATTACACACACAAGAATAAATTATCATACAACAAACAATAAAATTATCAGAAACTATATACGAAATTCCAATGCAAACACTGGAGAGCTTCATAATCGTGCAAGGATAGAAACATAGCTTTAATTTTCCACATTCTATGAATGCGGCTTAACACAGGGTCCCTAGACTTTCCCCTAGATTATGATATTCACACCACGGCGCTAGCTCTTCAGGACATGACGTATCACAAGCATTTGTACAGTAATCACGGTCGGAATACCTTTCTGTCGACTCGTTCAACTGTATATTTCACGTTTTCCGCGAAAGTAAAGACTAATCGTAGGTGAATTGGTGCCGGTGTTCGAATCTCGTGTGTCCTGGTGGAGTTCGCGAGTGACAGTTACAGGAGAATTGAAGAGGGTGTGGAGCCACGACGCCAGGAAACATTAGGTGAGATCGGCGCTGTTCCGATTTTACGATATAACATTTTAAGCCACACGCGATTCACATTCCCACGTAGCGGAGGCACCGCGCGGTTTCATTGTGTATGAACCCTGGTGCATCTTCTACAGAAATCAATTAGCAATTCTTCTAAGACAGGATAAGACGTTCACCTATTTTCGCAATACTCCTATGCACGTCAGCTCCGAGGAATGTTCTGTCAAAAATTCCAGGAATACTGCCTTGACCGGCCACCACGAGATTCTTCTTTCCTTACGTATTATTAGCGTGCATGAATTCTATCACAGAAATTGTCCCGAAGAAAGCTTTTTCAATTAGTATTATGCTCGGGGAGAGTAACGAGTACTAGAAGTCACATTGCGAAGGGAGTAAAGAATCATGTACTCTAATTTGATAGTTTTTTCTTTGATGCCTTGAGTGCATTTACACCTTTCCTTACAAGTGTATATCACATATATTTTATTCAGTTCCCCTTTTCCTGTTCTTACTCCACTCTGCTTCTTTGAACATTTCAGAGAATTTTTAAGAGCTACCTCGCTATCTTTAATTCTTCCTTTGCATTTCTCTATGTTCAAATTTACTGACCGTCCTGGCGCGCGCGTGCGAAAGTTTGTAAAGAATATAAGTTGCCTCCTGTAGCTTGTCACTAATATATCTTCAGCATTATGATAAGGATAGCAAAGATAATAGAACGGATAAGGCAGGGAATGTGTATACGAGTGGATAACGTAGTAGGTATGTCACGTAGATACGGGAAGGTATTTATGTAATTTTATCAACAAAAAAAAACGTGCCTTTATTATTGCAGCAACAAGTTCACGCTCGAGCTAATGAAACTCATTAAAATAGAACTTTCAACTAGAACTGAAGAGGGATTTCCTCCTTAAATTTCCCACAATCACATTGTCATTCGTTCAATTCAAAATCAGCGTTTTCAACGAATATCACATTTTTATACGTCGTAAAGCACATATTTAAATTAAACTTTTCTTTACATTGCGAATTACAGACTCTAAATAAAACTTTCACAATTCATTGTCTCAAAGGATGCATCACGTATGAGACGCAGGTCGATTGTGGAAAATACAGTTCGAAAGATTAATCGCTCACGTGGGAACGTGGGTAGTACCTGCGGAAAGTGTTCCCACATACAGAAAGAAAAAGAAAAGAAAAAAAAGGTAGATGCACACCAGTGAAACCTTCGCACTGGCAACAAAATCAAGAATAAAAAAGGGAGACACTGTGAGACGAGGGAATGGAGGTGGGGATAGGGGAGTAGTAAAAAAAAATCGAATACCCGAATCGCACAAGGTGAATGCCCGAGCATACAGTCCCATTCACGTGTTAAAGGCGCCTTCTGCGTTTTCTGAACCGGTTGCACGAAATCCATGGGAAAATGGCCGAGTACCGTGGGATCCTATAACGAAGTTCCTGGCCAACCAACCTCGGACACATCAGGAATTTAAGGATCTCGCGTCAAAGAGAAATATCTCAGGGCGCAGTGGCGTAGCTAAACCATTAGCGCCCTGGAGCAGTACGTATCAACCGCGCCCCTTATCTCCGATAAGTCAACGGTCTAAAAAACTTTTTTTCGGGCCTTCGCTTTAGCAAATTGACCTGCTCTTTCTCTTTCAATTGACAACGTGGCCAGAGAACTCAAGCGATGTTGCGACATGCTACTCCTCAGATAGGTTTCAATCAATTTCAGTACAGAAAAACTCCTCTCACATGAAGCTGTAGTTACTGGTAAAGTCAGAAATATCATGCGTGCAGTAATTATGTCCATAAAACTACTCGATGCAGGGATGTGAATCGGAAGGAGTTCCGCCACTTCGCGAATGGAAGTTAATTTTGATAGATGATCGTGGAAGCACGATTTAAAGCGGAGCATTTGTGAGCCCAGATTTGGTGACAAATCTAACGGATATGCGGATGATAATAGTTCTGATGCAGTCAAAATAGTTTTGACAGATGATTGGGATAGAGATGTGGGTGATAGGCACTTAAAATTTGCACTATCAATAATTCGTGTTAAATGACGTGTATACCTAACCTATAATAAAGGCAACGACCACAGTGACTCTAATTAAGATTATTTTCAAGATACTAATTAACTAAATCTCGTAAGTCGCAAAGTAGAGCTAGTAGCCACAGCGTTTTTATTTGACGTATGCTCGGACATGTTTCACTTGCGGATGAACTGTAGAGCGCGGCGCCGTACAGCGGTGAATTCAACAATTTCGATATCCCAGCGCTCCACGCGGCGGAGCGCCCTTGCGACCGTGCACTCCTGGAGCAACCCGCTCCATTTGCTCCACGGTAGCTACGCCACTGTCAGGGCGCGTATCCTTTTGAGTCCTTTTTAGAACACAGAATGGACTTGGTACATTCTACCCGCGCGTTGTAATAAAATTCTTTATCGTTTTAGTTTTCCTCGAAAAACTTTTCTCATATTGTATATATATAAACACGTCTAACATAACGATACAGTGCTGCACAAAAACCTCAGGGACAGGATAAATTCACTGGTGAATAAGATCAACATTAACACTAACTATAGATACAAAAACTAACGACATAAGTTTTATGAATAAAAATTTCTTGCTACTAAAAATCCGTAACAACGCGATTTTTATAAAAGCAAAAATGACACGATACAAAAAACGCTAAGAACGCTTTAAAAATCACTAGCACTAAGACGATAGCAATTTAAAAAATTACAAACCTGCCAACTTGTATTTAGAGTCTAAAAATGACTTTATTACCAAATCATATTTACTGCAATATTTTTTCTTCGTATTGACAATATTCAGAATTTACCCTTTCTCGGTGATAAAATAGAAATTAAAATATGCATCATCACCTACTGGCTTGTCTATTCAATTAACTACGAATCCATTGCCCGTCATTCTTAAGTCCATGTCTCAGCCGTCGGTTTACAGTGGAGAGCTCTGTATCTCTTAAAACATCATTTTCACTGGCGATCCTTCGCCATCCATCACCTTGGCTACGTTCGAAATTACGTCTAGGCTCGCATAATAAAACACCCTGGCCACCATAGCTAGCAATTTCCTGTCCTCTATGTATCTATTCGCTCCCCGCTCCATCCCCCTGTAGGTCTTACGTGGCATGGGGGAAGGGAACGCCTCGTTGGCAAACTCTCGATACTTTCCACGTGTCACTAATTCCAGAGACGCCAGACACGTGGAAGGTGCAGATTATGTAGGGACCCTAGAAAGTTCACTAGTATTATAACGGGGGACAGGGTCACAAAGAAAAACATAGGCGCACTTACTCTCGTCAGAGGAGAAATAATAGTTATTTACATTGAACCGGTTGTGTGTCTTCTTGGTGGCCGAAGATGCTTCAGGAATAAACGTAAGCGGGTGGTTGGGGATGAAGAAAAGATTTTATAAAGATTAAAAAAAATATAGGCGGATTTTCACGACCTCCTTTTTGTAACCTTAAGGTATGATTACATCGTTAACGACATAGGGACGAGGGTTGGAAGGACTGGAGAAACACCCTCCCTTATGGTTCTTTCGCTCTTTCCTACTGACCGCCTCGTGAGTACGTACGTGGGCTTCTGCGTGAAAACGTGATATAAGCGGTGTCCACTTTTTTCCCCCCCTTTACGGAAACAACGCCGCTAAAGAGTTTCTTGTTAGAGACGGAGTGAATATATGAATATAGGATTTTCTTTCCATTTGAATATACTTCATTATACGAATCGCAATGGCCTGGCAAATGGTCGATTTGCGTTTTGACGTTGCCATTAAGAAATTTGATGTCCGCCTCGTTAAGCGCCACTGTCAAGCGCCGAAATTTGAAATCAGTGCATTGCGAATATTTGAATGAGAGATGAAAAACGAAGAAAACTAACTCATTCGAATCGAGTCTGCCTATTTTTAGCGCGGGCGAAACGAATTCGCGAAACGACAACATGTTGATTTTGCGACGTATCAAATTCATCCAGAAGCCACGGAGTGTTCGTAGCTATCGTTTAAAAAAACACAGTACCTCCATTAGTCACGTATATAAAATACCTTTGAAGACTGTACCGCGTCGGTATTTGCGTCTGTCTTTTCGATATTGAGATACATAAATCTTGACGGATGATTTTCTCTCTTTTTTTTCCTTTCGACTTAATTATCTATCCTTTAAGAAACCCGCGCAAGCGATTAATTATTCCGGCAACAGAGTGTCTGCTTCTCGAAATGCGGATGAGTGCTGTTGATTGTAAATTGATAAAAAAGAAAACTGCCTTATCGATAATTCCCGAGGAATCGCGACACCGATAGATCGATCATACGAAGCACAGTTACCGCGATCGAGAATTACTCACTGTCGATCTTTATTATGGATCCGCATTCCGATTAGATCTCCGGATGACCTTGCGAAATTGCAGCCTTCCTATATCGGGATGAACGTCGAAGTATGTGGCTGATGATCGGCATCTTGACGTACTGGCAGAATTTACGAAATCATCATACGTCTCTGATGATCCGTATTGAACGTCATGTAGCATTTCCTATGTAATGACGGTGCAATTGAAAATACGTTTCATGACCTTTCACACGGGTCTTGTTGTTCGACTATTTCCTTTATTGGTTAATTATGACTTTTTAGATCAACTATCTGTGCGCTGTTAAGACTATCTTTAGGTAATCATTAATAATGTATATACATAAGCGTAACCGCCCACGTGCCTATCTATCCGATTGTATATGTAACAGTAACGTCGTAGCTATTAGGGTGAAATTCAAATTTCGCTGTATATCATAGTGTGTGATAACGATCTAGAAATATATTAATTTATACATTAGCGCTTGAGACGGCACTGTGAATAGCACGGGAAATTGTATATCGTCTCAGGCACGTTTTCCTTAAGTATCGCTTAATGCTTGTTGCCATGTGGCTTGTTATCAGTCATCGTGCGTCTTGGCACTCTCATACAAAGTCAGGGATACGGTATTCAAATTTTCCCATTTTCGTGCCCAAAACTCAAATCTGATTTGTCTTCGTGCATTAATCGGTAACGTAACGACCATCGTAAAGTTATCTGTTGCATCGCAATAATCGTGCAGGATAAATAGATAAATCAGTCGGATCGCCGATAAGGAACGATTACGCGATAGAATTGCCATACTGGTATATACGGTTGAAATTTATGTAATATACATTTTATATCTTATATTAAAGGCAGAGACACGGTATAGATAAATCACAGTGACTTTTACAATTTAAATAGGAAAAAAAACACTCTACAGACTGAAGCTACAATACACATGTAAATAATGTCTTTGACGCTGATTGCAGAGATCCAAAACGTATACGTTTAATGGATGCTGATGACTACTTCAGGTGGGTTATCAGATTTAATGATTACTTTCGCTTTGATAACGATTTCCGTGATTCTACTTCGAAGTTTCATAGATCCTTGCCTTAATCGTAGCTAATTTTGATTGCCATTTGAATTCTAACAATTTTCCAGTAAACAGTCTTTTAATGTCCCATAAGAAATTTCGTGTCTCCAGTATGTAAAAATTTTCGAATTCCACACGTCCGCGTACCTTTTATCTAATCCGTCTGACTAGTGAGCATCGCGCGTGCTGACTATATCATTGGCTTGGTTACACGCTCTAACGGAGTCTACTGTAATATTTCTACCGCCGAGGGTGGATATTACGTCATTCAGTTCTTTAGCTGAGAACATTTATCTGTCCGTGTTCTTTGTGTTCTCGTTGTTGATGCTCGAGTTTTTACACTTACGTAACGACTGCCAGGATTTAGCATTGTCAGGGTTACAATTCGCTGATCTTCCTTACGCCGCTAGTTGTCAGTACAGCTGCCACCAGTGTCATGTTTTGGTCAACAAACTATACGTAGCGTGAACCCAAACACAGGATTCGAATTTTAAAATATATTCGAAAAGATATAATCCTCGGAAGTGATAGCGACGAACACTTGTAGGGTAAACCTCGTAGGTTTATTCGATGAAATAATTCACCGCAGCAAGATTGCGATTAGTAATTATTACCCAAAGTGTTGGCGTTAACCGCGAGACTGAGCAGTGGAACTGAGCTTAAGGAGCAATCTGTTCCCTCGTATGGCTAAAAATCCGCAGACTACCAGACTAAGGAATTAGTGGTTGGATTCGTAATGTGTCTAAGGTTGTGTCTGGTGTGCTTTGGCATCAACTAGGATGAGGATGGTAAGTTTCAGGATGGTAGAGATGAGTTGGAGTTAGTTAAGGGATGTAAAGTTTTCATTCTGGATCGCGATCGCGGAATGCTTACTGTTGGTTTAGGTTAGAGTGCGCTTGACAACGCGGCGTATGCTGCAGCAGTATCGTTAATGCAAATAATGCAGAGTCGGGATGCTCGATTATAAAATCGTTTTCCAAGTGAAAGAAAAAACACTGCGTTTTAACTCGGTCCGCTTCTTTGAACATAAAAACGAAGTATTCAGACGTTTGAGAAATCGCGCAAAGTGCACAGCAGTAAACGTTTTCGTTCAGTAAATACAATCGTGCCTTTTGTACGCTTTGAGTGTTGTATAATAAAAATAATAATAATGGTACGTTCCACGTGCGACCTTTTAAAAATCCTTTTACAATCAAGAGGCGCGTCGCACGAAATTTTCATTGACGAACGCACGGTTTGCTAAGTGTCTTGCGGTGTCTGTACTTTGTTTTCTATGAATAGTTGTGTCGCGAGTAAAAAGGAATTCAGGCGTTCAATCGGATGGGGACGGCACTTCGAATACAATGCAACGAGCAAACTGCAGCTTCAATTGACATCGTTCACCACAACGTGAGACGGAAAGTTCTCTTTTGCCCTCCGACAGATGATAAAGGTTCTAACTTGGCCGAATTTCATGGATTGACTGGTACTACGCTGGGGCGTCGTGAATTGATGTTATCGGAGACGCTGAATTGTACTTTTCGTGTAGCGATAACAGAAAGTATATAGTTGGTGGATTTATATTTTGTGGATAAAGGATTTTCCTGTATCCGTTCAATGGTCGACTATTTGGCACGTCTTTGGTATACGGATACACGCATTTTCCTATTTCTGTATCTTTGTTTGATCTGTAACCTGGGTTAGCATAGCAGTGGCGTTGTTCAGCATAGGAAGGGTAGTCTATGTTAAAACCGAAAGTCAACGTCGAAGGGATTAAAAATGTGGTAATTAATTATTTGGACAATTTTCGATCGGTAATTGGATATACGAATTGGCTACGAGCATTGGCGAGCGGGAGGTAATTAGAAGCTTTGTTATGGTCTAGGTAACCGCTTCATCTGGAAAGCTTGATTGGACGCCATCTTTATTGTATCGCAAGCTCATACAGTTGGGTAATTCGTGAATCGAAGAAAATGTCTACGATCGACCGAAATAAAATGAGAAAATTCTCAACGTCACTGATTGTAACTTATTTATAAATTTCAAAGGTACGCCGAGGACCTTTCATGCTTCGTCGGGTTTTACGTGATTTCTTTGACAAAGTTGAAATTCTTATCCAGTACTCGTTTTAGGCCAATTTAACGGTCTCTTGTGAAATATAAGCGACCAGAAGACGAGCATTTTCTTTCGCGCGACACGACTTAACCTACAAAACGACGCACCGGTCAGAGCGAGACGCTGCAAGTGACGTGGCAGCTGACGGGTTAACGAAGAGCATTGAATTTGGCGCTAAAGCCTTAAATTAGTCTAAAACGAGACCTTGATTGTGTTGTCATGTTTTCTGTTTTCAATTTTCTCTAGTGGTTGATGCTAGCTTCAAGGTGGTTCGAAATTGAGCACTTTACGGAATTTCAGCTCGAAGGGTTTCCATACAGAACACCAGAGGCTTCTCCCTTGTAATTCCGAACTGGAAATTTCTCACCACCAATTTCTCCGAAACTAAATCATCGAGCGCTTCATTGTTTTCGTAATAACAGCGATGCGTCCGATTGTTATGTCTAGGACCGGGACTTACGGGCGGCTAAACTTTTTGTTCTCTTCGTAACACGATGTTTTCTTCAGTCTCGGAACGACAATTCTTCTTTGTAACTTCTCCAACGATAACTGATATTTACACAAAATATACCACGTCGCTTGATGCAATAGCTATGGTACTGAAGTATACGCAGCGATCTTTTAACGATCTTCTATCTAGTTCTTACTTCTTCAAATAACAATGCATATTGTGGACACACGCACGTTCGATGGTGAAACGAGAGAATGTACTAGGCGCCATTTTACTTGGATCGTTGACGTATACAGTTGCTATTTCTATATTATATACGTACACGTATCGCCCATGTAGATTCTGATGCTAAACGCTGTTTGGTACATACACACATTGCCCGCAGTGGAGAGACTCGTTAATAGTTTGGAGTAGCGCATTAAGCCGCGTATACAAGAGCGAGCGATTATAATTCGCGAATGTTTTGATGTTAACGTACGGGCCGGGAACGCTTTACGATACCAGGAGAGTTATCAACAAGCGGTATCATTATGACGTCTGTAAACGGTTGCGCAAGAAACGGTAGCAGCATGGCGGATTGGGAATTTTTCGCGTTATAACCACAACAGAGAACCTTTCGGCCATTGCCAGAACTATTTACGATATTTATAATACTTTTCTTATTTCTTCTCGCGCATTCGTCGCCTTTGCCTCGCCTTGTTCTCGGCCGTTAAAGACGCGTGGGATGGCTTTTCGAATTCGCGCGTGTCTTCTGACTTTCGTCGACCTTCAAGGTACACGCCGACGACTGATAAGGTTTTTCAGATTGAAATTCAATACGGCAGGGAAAACTCTTGGTTAAATTATTAATTGTACTGCCAATCCCCTGGATTTTTTTTTCGTCCCTATTTATTATGGCACTTTATTTTTGGCAAATGGTTCTCACCATATCCACACTTTCTCTTTCCCCACGTCACAGTAACCTTAGGGTATTCTTCTTCGCTGTTCTTGTTCCCTTCCCTTTTTTATCTATAAAAGTAAATGGGGGAATCCCCTTTCCACTCGTGGAAACAGAGTAATAAATATGCAAATGAAATTGCTGCGTATATATATATTTAGATTTTTCCGAAGAATCGTCCCGCAATTTCACATTAAACCTGGATCTCTTTACTTGTCAGCATGATTAACGTAGTTTTCAGGATTCGCTTAAAGTTTCAATCTACAGCAAAGTCACGTGAGTTTCGATGAAGAAGAGATTCGCTTGGGTCTTATTGTTTCTATGTGCTATGTTATGTATAGCTAGATATACACGCGATATATGAGTGGTTCTAGCTTTTATCTGATACACACGTAGTACAGTATAGTACGCAGTACGCACGTTCCATGTTACTAGACAACCGAGTATACCTAATATATTCTAATATTACTTTTCACGGAAAAGTCTTTTCCAGCCAACTACATATTATATCGTAACGGCTGAAAACAGTCGGAACAAATATTAGGTATAGTTCTGCACAAGGCTCTTTGGCGCGTCTAAAAATATTTCGTTATAACGTCAACTCTATACTTCCGATCAACGATCGCAACGCGAAAACAGCATTCGCGCAGGGAAGACTGGTGTCGATCGAAGCACAAACGAATTACGTTTCATCGTGAATGATCTTTGTAGAACTTTCTTGTGAAATTTTCATAACTTTTTGTCAGCCGATCAGACAAAATACAAATTTTTTCCCTACCAGCAGACTGCAGATTCAGTGGTTTTATTTAATTCGACATCGTGTTCCGACACCAGCCTCCCCAAAGTTACATCCTCGCAAATTCATTACGCGGGTAATACCCGAATTTCAAAAAAATCTAGTTACAGGTCAAGAGGGAAGGCAAATTAAATTCAGCATATCGCGTGGGGTAATATGCTTACAAATCTGTATTATTATTACTCGAATATTTCATTTCGATTACATCTGTCAATTATAACATACACATATGAAATGTCAAATAACGCGCAAGACTATCCGCACCTGACAATATGTAGCTGACAAAAAAATCTTTGGCCTCTTCATTTCAATTTTTTGTTCATACAAATCCAAACCTTACCAGCCGCTGTGTCATCGCTGTTCACAAGACTACAAAAAATATCCGTTTTTCCATAAAAAAAAGGGGGAGCAAGATATCTCGACGAGCATCGCTATATCGCTGAACGAGGTAGAGAATGTATGGGTTTTTTTTCGAAATGGAAATCATAAAGAAAATAAAAATTAAAAACGTCCAAGCGCTAATAGGATTCCTCATTCCTGCCGTCCCTCGCTCGTAATACTTGATTATACCGAGATAACATCGCGTCGACAGAGGCAACGTATAGCGTTAGAGAAATTGATGTATTCAACCTAAAGGTTACGTCGTCGCCCTCGTCATTTTCTTTCGTCTTCTCGTCTTGTTAACGTCGACGAGGATACAAGAGGAGAGAAGTCGAACTCCCCTCCATCCAGCATCGTCAGGACCAACCCCATTCGACGGAATTACATCTGGGCGTCTGGCTATGATTGAATTTCGATGGTGACGCTCGAAATTTCTACGTGGCCATTACGGTCGTCAACGCGCCAATGAATTTCATCGCGAACGCACGCGCTGCTGTATTGTTTATTATCGTATAGACACGTATACAACGGTGCGACAAAAAGACTCCGATATGACTTTCCGTATACCGTGCACTGTAACGCCAATCCATTGTTCTCCAATAAAAGAGAGCTAAACGTCGTTCTACAAGCTGTTCGTGCTACTGGAAGAGCTTTTTTTATTCATGAAAAAAATCGATTTGTCATTTGGCTCCGCAGTCGCTGTGGAAACTGAAGTGGAGCTTTACTTTGTCTTTCTTACGTTCTCGCTCTCGTTATCTCTCTTCCTATCGCGTTTTCGAGGATCCTGGATGCCCCGCAATTGCCCGGAGCCCCAAACGTAAATAGACTCTGAAATATTCAAAGGCTTTTCCTCAAGTCGCCAAGCAACGACGTACTTTTCATAATCACACGCATACATAGTACTCTTATTTCCCAATTGTGGGTGGCGGGCGTACGCGAGAAGTTCTAACGTGAATTATAAACGTCTGGGGTTGGTACTGATAATTTATACGTAATTACGTAATCTCACGGACAATACGAAAATAAGTCGAAGCGACGTAGAAGGAAATGACGGGACTTTTATTTTACATGAAAATTCAATAGCCCAGCATATCTTCCGGGTAATTGCTGTTCTCTTGGATGAACATTATATTGTTTTTGTCATTTCAAAATTTTGCTTTTGCTTCGGTTGAAAGCTCTCCTCTATGTGTATTGTGTATGTGACATACCGCATATTTCCTTGGAGCCTGCAGCGACCCAGGGGGATACAATTAATTATTATCACTAATTTTTTTATTCTTTTTTTTCTTAATCCTTCTCGATTTTTAATACTCCTCAGGGGTTACGCTGCGGATTTATCGTGCATTGAGATCTGACTAAATATCTTGATTTCGGGCTCTCGTTCTATTCGCCAGTCTCATAGGTGATCGTTCGATATACGTGTCGTCTAAGTCGTTCACATATACGTATACGTGCAAATCAATCCGGCGACTGATTTACGATAAAAACATAGACCCTTGATTTATTTCTTCGTCAATTTATAACAGTTCTTAATTAATTTAGAATCGTTCATTTCGTCGGACGGTTCGTTTTTTTTTCTTTTTTATTGCCAAGTCACCTGATCGTGACCAACTGACAAATGGGAGATTTTTTTTCTTTTTCTTGCTCGACGTAAACATTGCTGTGTGTAGCGGATTATACGTTGACTAATTGCAATTGATCGTTACCGATACCCTTATTTCATTTATTCGTGGTGATAATATTTTCGGACCGTGCGTATAGACAAATGAAAATTAATTAACAGCGAAAGAGATCATATTATTATTTGTACACAAAGTAATAAAAATTTCTTTGAAATTTTTTGATGATGTCAAAACGTACTCTTAGACTATTATAATTGGCAACGTGATATCTTTGAGACTACATGAAAATCGATATGGACGCTCATTTGATTCCTATTTTAATTAAATGTGCCATTTAATTTTACCGGCCCCACTCGTAACGTTACACTCTACGGATTTACGCCTTTGTACTCGTACGAATTACGCTGTCTCATCCAGTCCCAGTGGAAATGTCTTGGGATACGAGCGCCAGTGTAATTTAGACGTTCTCTGGCGATAACACGTAGAGAAACTGTAACAGTAAAAACATATACAAATAATGTTCAGCTGTATAAATAAAGAACGTCGTTATATGAAACGTGTGATACGAAAAATGTTATAATGGGATATTCTCAGTGTAATTTTTTTAAACAAAATTACTCGTGCCAGTAAACATTTCGTATTAAATAAATAATAAATAAATATCCCATATGCACAGTGTACAATGTGTCACTAACATATACGTATACAGTAAAATTAATGCAAAATTAAATATTGACTCGTGCCCGTGGAAAAGAATTGTTTATCAAATAATTTTTTGCAAAAATATTAATCACAATTTTTATTCGAATCGTGAATATATTCAGATTTTCGTATTACAAGTATTTTACGATAGCTGCGCTAAGTGCTCGAAGCTCTTTAATACCTGTTGCCAATATCAAGGAGTATTGAGCACCAGCTACTCGAGGTACAGCACCGTTGTATTATTTTCTTGAGACGGCAAATTAATTTGTTGCTACCGAGTGCGAGGAAAATGATTCAGTAGAAAATTACTGAATAGCCAGTTTTCTTCAATGATAGTTATGAAAAATTATCACGAGAACGTCTACGGCAATCGCGAATTCGACAAAAATATCGATCGATTACCAGTCGATTTCGTCGAACAGTTTCGAAGGCGCCTCTGTTCCTTAATCGTTCATCGCGTCACTCATCGTCAAATCGATGATTGATGAAAATTCCTAAAAAGTATAATTATTCATATAAAAAAATTATATTCAATACCTATCGTTACAGGAAATCGATCGATCGTGTAATCACGACGTGCACGTAGGATACGACAACAAGCAATTTCATATAAAAATATCCACGTTGCATAACGCCTAAGCACAATTTTGTTCCGGCAGCCATAATATAAATATATACCAACGTAAATACATTTATCCAAGCCGCGAACCGGTATTAGCATAAACTGACATAGAACGACGTAAAAAAAAACACAACTGACAACTTTTTGCATCTGCCTTACGGCACTCGTCACATTATTTCTTCGAGGCGCTCGAAACGAATTCGCTTCTGGTGTCTGGGGAGGAAAAAAAAAGCTGTTGCAAATCTGACCATCTTTTTATAACCCTGCGCCAACGCGCGAACGGCAACGTTTCAAGCAAAAGAACTTTGGGCCTGGTTTACATAACTTTCGTAATAAATTTCGAGGTTTCTACCACGTTAGATTCCCTCAGTACATATGCAAGCTGTCGATGGCGAAACGATGATTTACACGCACTTGAAAGTCTTTGACACGTCACGAGGTACCTGCACCATATTGGCTCTTCCAGGACTTGGTCTACATTTTATTAGCTCTGAACTTCCCCCTGGCAGACTTTAGTCTCGAGACGGAATTACAGAGGCGTTTGATTTATTTTTATTTCATAGACCATAACAGACGCATCGGGCATTTTCTGGGTCAGCTTGATAATACTCGTATCACAGATACCTAGTCGATGCACAATAAGCAGTTGTGTGAGTGAACCTTCTTTCGAACGATTATTTAAAAAAGTATGAGTAGATTTCTTTGTTTCGCGAGAGCCAACATGTAGTGTTAGCGTTGCTCATGATGAGAATATTTTTTTTTAATTCATTTTTTTTCTATCCCAAAGACTTCCTACACGCAGAATCACTTAATGCATAAGCTTATTAAAGAAAATGAGAACATTACTTGCTACGTGTTTCTTTCAAACGGCTGGAACACGTATTACGGGCACGCTGCTGTGTTTATATGGCAATAGCGAATAATTTCGCAATTTAGCATAGTGGGTCAGTTAATGCGTGATGTACACGCGTTCAATGACGCAGTACACGCGGTTAACGCGCACGATAGCTATCTCATTAGTACTCAGGATGATATATGTATACGTCATGGAGTACCAAATACAATAAAATTAATTTCCTGATTTTATACGAGTTACAAACGATCCCAGTTTAACCTGCGTTTCCAAATCAAAAGCAAATCATCGTGTTTCTTCGCATTGATGAGGAACTTTAACACGGTTATCGAAACAGAAGGTCAGTTCGAAATTATCGATAACCAATGCATGTCGATTGTTATTCTTGTTTCGCCAAATTTTTAACTCTCAAAAACGACACAAAAATATTCTCGCCAAATTCATTCCTGCCAAACTCATACGGCGGCTCGCTTTGCGGTATTAGGAAAATGATTACTTTTTTTTTTCATTCGCATTCTAGATTCTCGATATATTGATATTCAATTTATTTGATCAATAGTTATTTATTTTTCCTTGGGCGCGATTACAGTTTATACAATTATTATTACTATATATGGGCGTCTATCGGTGTAAACGTCCACCGCTTACATCCTCTGCCGGATATCCGTTTTGTCGACTTGTCTTATCAAGAAAGTCAGAGAACATTAATATCGTGTTTAGTGTTATCATTCTTATCGAAGTTTATCTCGTAATGTACTGTCACGAGTACTGTCACGCTTCCATGTTCTATATATTTTTCTTAAGTTACACACGCATATGTGTATATATATACACATAACTAGGATATGTATAATTTAAATAATATTTAACCTAATCAACAGTTTATGCTAAAATTTTAGACCGTTATCTGTCGAAAAAAAAAAATCAATTTCTTCTCGAGTAATATCCTTCTGTATTGACGTGCTTTTTTTATCTCAAAAACAAACACAATCACGACCACGTAATCGATCTCGAACTCTCTACTCTCGGTAGCCACACTGCCTGCGGTATGATATTTCGCTCGTACTTAATATTTTATTATTATCATAAATCCTGAATATTCCCGCAAGCAAAATACACACGACCTACATTATCCGATGGTACATAATTATACGTTTATGAATTTCAATATGTGGTTTAACGCACGTTAAACATTCGTGAAGATAATAACAAAAAATTTTCGTCAATATTCCAACTTGCAAATTCAAACTGTAACCCGTTTCGGATGATCCGAAAAACTTGCGGTAGGTTCTACGATAAATGGTATCCGAATAGTATAGCAAGTAATGTTCGGTTAGCGTGAAACGTCGCATTAAGAACCAATCGATAAATGCAGATACACGTAAAACGCATGAGCGAAGGTAAAGGCTGCGCGAATTATTTTTCTATTGTCAGACTGATTGTATCGTCGGGAACACGTTGGGACGTTAGAACGTAGCTAACGTAAAACCTTGCATGATATCACAAAGATGGGTTAATGCGAAAGTGCATTAGAGTTCATTAAGCTTCCCGACCCCGGACCCTTTCGCATAAAGGGCACTTTGTTCCTAATTGACGGAACCCATAGATAGTTGCCAGCAGTTGCGGGATGCAGGTGCGCATCCTTCGTGGAATTTCAGGCTGATAAATTTTCATTTGGTCTATATATATATAGTCAAAGAGAACTAGAGAGGAATGATAAAGTGAAATAGAGATTATAAGACATCGAGTTACTTTATCATACCAGTAACAGTAGCAGGTACGATTTGAATTATAATTAACAAAAAAAAAATTGGACTGTATTTGGTAGATGCAAAATTATAACTTTTGACCGTAAAATTTACAGGAATTTTCAACTTTGTTGGATGTAGATAAACTTCAGAAAATAGAAAATGCACTGATTTATAACGAGATTAAATTATCGAAAAATTGATTTTTTCTCTCTCATCCTATCAACGCCAAAGAGGCGCATAGACTTTCATCCCCCTCGTTTACGAGTTTCTCCAGTTCGATTTTCCACCTCACCCTTCAACCCGATTTAATTTTTCCCATTTCCACAAGCGTCTTACCTCGATCACCGAAATTCACTGCTTTCCTCCTCCTTCCGCGTGAATATCGAAAAATTAATTTCTCTTTCCCCGCCGAGTTTGATTCAATGAAACCGGAGACTTCGGAATATACCGATAATCGGCAATCGAGCATCCTTCCAATATTATTTATCGAGTGCGACGTCGTCGGCAGGAAACCGGAAGTACGACTTTGCCAATAGCACTCCTCGAAATGCACTTAGCCGTCTTAGGTAAGTGCACAAATTAAAATTCAATACGAGGATTCATCGAATCGTGACATTTTAATAAATTATCATATCAACTTTCAACTTTCCTCCGGTATAGTATCCCACCCCCTTTCTTCGCTCAGTCACGAAATTAAAATCTTACCACAAAACTATGCATACATTCTACTGCACTTTTCCAAAATATCTACTCCCATAATTTCATTTTATATCAACATACGGAAATACTCGTACTGTCACGACCAGCTCGTCAATGGACGATCAAAGAGTCCAAAAGATATTACGCAAACATTTCATCCAACTATACCACATATGGTAACCTTGCATCTTTGACACGCCTTGGTACACACATTATGGTAAAACTGAAAAAAAAAGAGAAGAAACAGGTAAATCGACACGAGCGCGAACGAAAGATACACAAACGAATCTATCGTAGAACGTGCTAGAAGCGTGCCTAGTGTCGCGTAGAAGATTGTAGCGTATAATGACGTCAACGGAGTTCAATCAAAGTACATACCAAAGATTGATCAGTGATTCTCAACTGATTAAACTTTAACTACGTAGTCTGCAACGATGACGAAACGCGTTCCGGTACCTTTCGGATAGCCGTTTAGATTCTCTATAAATAGTCAACCGCTTGGATAACCAAACCATACAGGCACGCTCTCAAAGTCATGGATGAAAAGGACGCGACAGATGTATCAATTAGTATGGCAGGCTCACCGCTAATAAATTTCATCGTGAGAAATCAATAGCGATTTCCTCATAAACCCATCAGGCCTCTATAACAGTGGTCCTATGCGTATTCGTTGCATTACTATATCGATCATCGAAAGTTTTACGTGTCTGGCGTGTACTACGAATTATCATTCATATATGGTGTACATTTTAGGTCAAGTCTATAACCCCGTATGTCTACGTCATTCTTACTTTTTATTGGGATGTACTTTCAATGCTTCCAATTTACCCTTACGCAATTGGGATCTTTTGACGCTTTGACTGGTGAGATTTTATTGAACGTCCATTTTGATTTTTTGAATTTTTTTATCGGCTCGTTATTATTATTATTATCGTGTTGACTGATCAGTCATTCGTCTGACTGTTGGCTTTGGATATATACATATGTAAAAATAACGTGATTTCTTATTAGCCTTAATTGGTGATTTTGTAAAATTTTCTCAGACTTCTTCGTGATTATATATTTTATCGGTAATTAAAATCTTTTGGCGTCGCTGGCTTCGATCTACCTTTTTTATTGGATAAATCATTTTCTGAAGTACGAAGCTACGATCGACTTCTTAGATAGCGACTTGCCGGTCTACTTCGTATAGCTTTTACGATTTTCACTTTTATAAGGTTCAGTGAAAATTCTCACCGCTCATGATAAGACATTGTTTCAGAGCGTTTCCGGGTAATCGAAAAACTTTTCCGACGCGAGCTGCTGAGAGACAAGTTACGTACTTTAGTCTATAGAGAATTTCATAATGCACTGATCATGGTATGGGATCGTATATGAGCGTGGACATTGCAATTACGTAAGGTCGTATTAAACTAGTGAATAATTGTTTGGTAAATTTTTGAGCAAGGATTTATATGAAAAGATTCATGCGAGCGTGTCGAAAACTTTTAAATATGAATAGAAATTACAGTGTATTATCTTTACATTGTGATTTAGCAATTATCGATAATGAAATTATCACAGGATATTGAATTTCAGTAAATAAATTTCATTAGCTGTTGGTCGACTTCACTATCGCTATTTAGTATCACGTTAAAAAATTTTGAAAAGTCTACCTCAAACTTTGAAAGAGCACGTGTCAAAAGCACGTAAAACACATTCTGAGCAAATGTTTCTTTATTTTATTTTTTTTCCCAGATAAAAACCAATCTATCATCCTATAGTCTATTGGGCGTTAATGGGTTAAACGACGCCCAACTCAAATTGACATTCATTTCTTGATTCATCCAGTACGCTCGCGTTGTTTACCGCGACTGGATCGCTCACGATTTTCATGAGCGACTGATCGATAGTTTTCAATTGAGCTGGCTTTGTAAAAAATTATAAATAATTTTTAAACCTTGGAAAAAATTCATTCCGCCAATATTCAGCCACCGGTCCAACTCAACATACTTATTATGCCCCTTTAATCTTACACCGATCCTCGAGATCGTTATATTTTTCATCTTGAAAGAGAAGAAAAAAGTTGAAAGCTGCGCCGAACTTTTTACATCGTTACAAACCGTATACTCTGTGTACCAGTTTAATTAGTGTTAATTTACCAAGACGTTCCGTTAAAAACAGACCTTCGTTATTTAATCCTCGTAATTCGTTTGTTCGCAAAAATTAAATACAGTTTAGCAAACAACTGAGGATCACGTAATAACTGTAGACGCGTCGCGACGCATTTAAAAAAAAAGGTTATGATCTCACTCGGTAATATGAAGCGGGTAATTATTTTTTTTTAATTCTACAATATCACAACAAAGAATGTCGAACTCCATCTTAATTTTGGATGACGACTCTGTGCTTTCGTTAAGACCTACTTCAATCTTATCTAGGCATATAGATACGCAGCAGTCTTAACTAATCTCGACAAGACCAAACTTCGTTACTCCATATAGGTTATGGCTGCCAAGAGTATCATAGTGCTTGCCACTTCGCGACTACAACAAAGTTATTCCTCGTGCTGTGCAATTTACGTAAATTTATGACGTAGGGGAACGTCTGCAGTACCATTTTTAGATGCGACTATACATACGCGGAATATAGACGCCAAGTATCTTATGCATTCACTGTGCGTAGGTACGAGCTTACGCGTGCAGGCTCAAGAATTCCATGGTCATACCTTAAAGGATTTTTTAAATGACAAACCATGTAAATTATTCGTAAAATTTACACATAACCTCATTATGTTTCTGAAATACTCTTTTTCTTCTGTCTTTGAAATTTTATTTTATCCCTTCTTCTCGTGGCAGCCTTTCACTCTGTTGCACCGATGCGTGTATTGTCTACATGGAAGCCTTCTGACTCCTCTATTGCTATCACTGTAATTGCACGCTCTTCGTGACTTCGCGCTCGATAAACATCGTATACCGGCTCGAGCGAGTAGCACACGATAGAATGAGGTTTGCTTCGTTTTTGTCCTTTTATAAAAATTTTATATCGTTCACTTGCAGTGGGGAAGCTTGGAATCCGACATCTCGGATACTGCCGATACAAATGAGTTAGGGGCGCCAGAGGGCCCCGAATCCTTCATAATGGACACCGTGGACAGCGTGAGTAAACGGCAGGCTACGCGTGTCTTCAAAAAGTCCAGTCCCAATGGCAAGATCACGGTTTACCTTGGAAAACGAGATTTCGTCGATCACATCACTCACGTCGATCCGATCGGTAATATCAAATTTGATAATTTTTTTTAATTTACATTGTCACGCGGTATTAAAAATTTTGTTATTCATTCTGCCGTAGACGGAGTAGTCCTCATAGATCCAGATTACGTCAAGGATCGCAAAGTCTTCGGCCACGTGTTGGCAGCCTTCAGATACGGCAGAGAGGATCTAGACGTACTGGGACTTACGTTCAGAAAAGATCTATACCTGGCAGCGGAACAGATTTATCCAGCCATACCCGGTTCGCAGCCGCCAAGGACACTGACGCGTCTCCAGGAAAGATTGGTCAAGAAATTGGGCCGCAATGCGTTTCCGTTTTACTTCGAACTTCCGCCCCATTGTCCGGCGTCGGTCACGCTGCAACCGGCGCCCGGCGATACCGGCAAGCCGTGCGGCGTCGATTACGAATTGAAAGCGTTCGTAGGTGAGACGCAGGACGACAAACCTCACAAACGGTACGAAAATGTGAAATTCAAATTTGGAGCAGACTTTTTTTCTATTTCTTCGCGCACGCGCGGAGTCAAAAGAAACCCGGATCAATGAGCACAGTGATTGGAATGAATTAATTTGTTTTTTATCGATCTCTTAACGTCCCGAGTAATTTTTGCCGTTACACGAAACTTTGAAACTCGAGAATTTCTTATAAAGTCTTCACCAATGTACGTTCCGATAAAGTTCCTCGGCATCAAGGTGGCTCGTCACAGTCCCCCAACGTTATCACTTTCAGAAACTCGGTAAGGCTGGCCATCAGAAAAATAATGTACGCTCCGTCGAAGCAGGGCGAACAACCCTCCGTCGAAGTTAGCAAGGAATTCATGATGTCACCGAACAAGCTACACCTCGAAGCGTCCCTCGACAAGGAGCTTTATCATCACGGGGAGAATATCGCCGTAAACGTACACATAGCGAACAACAGTAACAGGACAGTTAAAAAGATAAAGGTGTCCGTCCGTCAGTTTGCCGATATATGTCTCTTCTCGACGGCGCAATACAAGTGCACCGTCGCCGAGGCAGAGAGCGAGTGAGTATCATTCGTTTATTCTGATACCTTATTGCTACGGATCGGAATGTAAATTTTGCAAATTTTTTAAGTCCGATCGCTCCCACGATACGGGCTAGTCGTCCAGATCTATTATTATCGTAGGGGATCGACGGTAGCTACGTAAGACGCGTCGTTAAATCGTCGTAAAGGATCGGGAAACCGGAGTCTCTTCGCGCTGTGAAAATAAACTCGGGTCGACGACTTCGTGGACTCGCCGATCGTAATTATTTCCGAGATTCTTTTTTCTTCCACACGGACATACGTTACCTCGAAGCGATTCTATCCGCGAGCGAGTACGCGAATCGTAGACGAGAGATGGGAGTAGTGTTGACGAAGGAAAAAAAAAGAGTAAAAAAATACAGGAAATTGGGATTCACTTGGAGAGTTCCCGAAACAGGGCGTGCCTTATGCGTCCTGGAAGTGGCGTGACTGGTCGCGCTTAATTCAATTTGAGGTAATGTAAAATTTTACAGTCGTTTCAAGAACGCCGTGCTACTATTAATAGGCTTCGTGGAGTAAAGTGTAAATTATATTTTCGCATATCGCCATTTACCTTCGTACTGTTCGTGCCGCGTAAAGAGATTGCTGATACACTTGCAGCACACGGTGGAAGTAATTAATTGTTTCATCCTCACGCGGTCACGCTTAATATTCATTATTCGTTCCACTTTGGAAAGGAAGAAAATCACGGTGCTAAGAGCGAACGTGCGCGCGAAGGAAAAAGGGTTACGAGAAGATACCTGGAAGTGGCATGTGAATACGGAAGTAAATATGGGCTCGTTCCAATCGAAGATTTATTTATTGATACTCGCAGTCGTCGAATGTAACGGGTGGTTGGAATTCATATATCGGCCTCCCTTTTTTAACCTGTCACGGTTTCAACGTCGATACTGTTTCTTGTGTTAATTATGTAATGATATTTAAAGAAAAATCAGCTAACATCAGTTACGAATTAGCGAAAGGAAAATAAGATTATTGCACTGGCAGTATAGGGGTAGCGCCGGGATTCACCCTGAGCAAGGTCTTTTCTCTAAGGCCGACGCTTGCCGACAACAAGGACAAGCGGGGCCTTGCTCTAGATGGCCAACTTAAGCACGAGGACACCAATCTCGCATCTAGCACCATGTGAGCGCTCAGATATTTTGGGCACGGAATGTTGGACTTCATAGGTAAAGAGATGAAAGATCGAATTGGATACAGAGACACTGAGGTTATTATACGATTTTTCATAAATTATGTAAACCGAGACACGGTGAAATTTATATTTCTTTAATTAAAAATTTACGAAGAATATTGTGTCTGGGATATACATTTATTTTTATTCATATGCATTGCCGATTCGATCTTTGATCTCTGGACCGTGAAAAAAAAGAAGAGATACCTTTGGTGAATGGAATGCCAGTTATTTTATTATATGGTGTGTGCTGGGAATTTTTTGCCGGGTTTTTATGGTGGAGCCTCGTGTCACCACTCATGGCTATGATGCTCGGTCGGTGATGGTATTTCTTAAGGTCCCTTGAACAATGATTCCTATGTACACTGTTATCGTATAAATATTAGCATACTCGTGTATACAACGAGACGGGTACGGTGATTTTATTATTACGTAAGAACAGCTTATCTCATTGTCAATACGTATCTAATATGTGATAAGGACCGTCTATTGCTATATTATACGCAAATATTCCCATTTATCCCACGAATCCAAGCGTTTACGTAGCTTTTATTCTGCACTGTGTGGCACAAGACTAATATCCGTCCGGGTTGGCGTACTCGGAGTCGACACGGTTGATGTTCCCTGGCTTATCGGCTATTATAATTCACTTCGTAGGAATCCTTGATAATAAGTATTATCCAACTATTCCTTGTACCGTATCTCTTGTACCCGCATCCGGAATTCGATTAGACAGACGCATACCTATAGGATCGTATACGAGCCATTGTTATACGCTTATCTTCCGTAACGAACGGCTCGACCGAATTCTTAACAATACCTTTCATTGCCATACTTATTTTACTTTACAATACTCAATACAATACCCCCCCCCCCTCCCCCCTGTCGTGCGCGCGCGAAAATAAACAATTTACGAAATTTTTCGCGCACGAGCGATCGCTTAACGTTTCGTTTAAATGGACGATCGGTGCGCTGGAGTGCGTTCCATTATTCGAATAATCGGATGAACATTTTTATCCTAAGAATGACAATTTTTAATTGTAACTGGTCAAATTCTATTTTGTACTTCGTGTCCCGCGGGGATTCCACTGCCAATACGTTGACGTACCGAGAAATCGATTGTTTCGAAACAATTGGATTCGCGTGGTTACCGCAGTGTCGTAGCAGGATAAATCCCGGCTACGAAAATTAGTGTACACTGGGACGCTCTGTGGTGACTGTACATATTACGGCCTTACTTATGCTAATGTTTGTCAGGGAGGGATGCCCAGTGGGGCCAGGTTTCACGCTGAGCAAAGTGTTTTGGCTGACACCGCTTCTCGCCAACAACAAAGATAAATGGGGGCTTGCCCTCGACGGCCAGCTCAAACACGAGGACACCAATTTGGCGTCCAGCACGCTGTAAGACCAATTAATACATCCAGATACGTTATGTTGCGGCATTTGCAATTACCATGATACAAATTTTTCCATTGATCGTGCAACGGGATATTCAGAGAGGATTACGGTTGTCATTCATTGAAATTTTTATTTTCTTTATTGCACATTTTTATTTGTAAACTGTATATTATATGCAGTTCGTTGTGGCTCTTTTTTTTTAATAGCACGTCGAAATGAATATTTTTATTTTTAAGAGCGCCACGTTTTTTAATTACTATAATGCAATTTTATTTTCAAAGTTGAAATTGCCCGATGAAATGTCTTATCGATTAATCGAATTTAGCTAAGGATCTTTAGGAGAGTTTACGAGCGTCTTTAAACGTATGTCTAATTGGATTAAGTATGTTTAATCGGATTATTGAATTTTGTAGGTAGTATTAATTGTTTTATGGTCGGTATACAATGTACTATTGACAGTTTCTTGGTACACGTCAATATCCTTTGTGTATCCCGTATTTTCGAATGGAGCCGTAATCCTAACAGATATCCTGAATTAATGAAGAAATATGTCAGTGTATATCACAAATGTCACGTACACGTTTCTCTTCTGTCTTTCATTTTGTCTACCTATTGGCTGATACTTTTCGTATAACGGAAGAGCATTCGAAGGTGTGTATATGGGAAGCCCCATGGATTAGGATTGTCATTAAGTAATTGGCGAAATGGGCTAGGCCTTCGGGGAGGGGCGAAGTTGCACGGGTATAGAGGGATAAGTAGGACGAGGAAGAGAAAAGAAAAAAGATTTTCACGAGGAAAATTTTACCTTTTCTCCGAACAAAATGGCCAACCAATAAGTTGTGCCGTTAGAATCCTGATTTGTGCCTAATGCACGGGACGCCCATATCGCACCAAAAAAGCTGCATCGTCTCGTTTCACACGACACGTTAACAAAATCATTTTTTTCTTTCCTTATATTTCATTATCAGTTGGAACGATATATAGGGTGGGGCATTTATAGGGACCAGGTCGATTTTTTCGGAAACGAAGCCGGGTGTAGAAAAATGTTTCAGGCAGAAGTTGTAGGGTTTCGAGGGGGACGGAATATTTCGTTACTGAATTTCTTCCTGAGTGCAGACCTTGGGGTAATTCAAAGATCAACTTTAATTTTTTTAATGGATCATGCAATTTTTCTTCCGGAAGTCGAAAGAGCATTCAATTTAGAGTCTAAAAGCACGAGTACGCTAATGACCGAAAATTGACAGGTGATAAGATATTTTTAAAATAAGATAAAATATCCGTTCCCTACGTTACCTGGAATCTGCTATCTACTGTCTCCTTCATCTCAGTCATCCTTCGCTCTATTTTACAAGGAATTCGAATCCTAGTGGAGCGCGAAACTCGACGGAATTTAAGTCAGGCATCTTTAACGTCCCTAGCCAGCTAATGGTCCTAGTAAAATTACTCTTTAAGCCGCGTCCACAATGTGCCCCATGTAAGTACATAGGTTACCTAGAACAGATATTTTTTTTTCTTATTTTTACAATATCTTATCACCTGTCAATGTTCGGTCATTAGCGTACTCGTACTTTTAAACTCAAAATTGAATGCTCTTTCGATTTCCGGAAAAAAAAAATTTCATCAGCCCACTGAAAATGTAAAAGTTAATCTTAATTACCTGAACGCCTACACTCAGGAAGGAATTGAATAACGAAATATTCCGTCACCCTTGAAACCCTACAAATTCTATCTGAAACATTTCTTCATATCTGGCTTCGTTTCCGAAAAATCGACCTGGTCACTATAAATGGCCCACTCTGTAGATATATATTCTTAACCCGCTTTGCACCATGGTCGCATATCATTTCAATGACGTATATGTACCCACGTGAATTATAGTTTACACACAGAACGTATCATTTGGCAAAACGCCTACCGTTATCCAATCCGTATTCAGCTTGACTAGTATTTCGCGTGAAGCAAAAAAAAAACGACCGCGTTATTTCGTTTGGCAATGTTTTGAAAATTGAACACGTCACAGTTATTATCGAACTCGCTAACGAATAAGTATTTTAAAATGTATTTTGGCCAATGGGTGTTCTTCGGACGAGCAAAATTTTTTTCTCGTAACTTAATCTCTTATCAAAACAGACGAGAGGGGGTTGCGATTTTATAACTGCGATATGTGGCGATTATTAGGACTCTCGATCGGGCCGAATGTTGTTAACGGTATTAGATGTCGTCCACCAGTGCATCGTTATTTCGCATTTATTTGACACGCCATTATTTCTCTATAAAAAAATGTAACGACCCTACCAAAGCTACGTTACGATAAACTTTGCAATTTTTTTTTTTTAAATAAATCCCACCAGTATATAGACGCGATATCAGAGTTGCCCTCCTCCCATTCCTCCTCATGTGGATGCCGCTTTATAATGCTTTTGCATGAATAGTCTCGACTTTGCATGTTTTTACGCTCTGCATTCATCGCATGCCATTCTGTTGCATCCGGCATTCTGAATTCAACGTATCCGGTATTCAAATCGATACGAAATTGAAAGAGATCAATACGCCATCCGACTTGAATTTCTATCTGTTCCGTTTGATCCAATTTTACGAAGTCTCCTGTTCGGAATTCCTACAAAATGTTTTCACCTTCTGTTCTGTATACTTTATGACGTATAAATGACTTCAAGATGATCCTATGCAACTGAATTTATATCCCGTGTACGAGACAGAGACTAATCAATACTTAATCTGCTTCCAAAGACTTTAAATAAAAGATTACGCCTGCATGCTTGAGCTTCCTCTTTAATGTACGCCGAGTGGGTATCTTTCTGCTTTTTTTTTTTTTCTTTTAAAATTTCACATTCCAATCGACTGACAGCTATTTGTATTCCATAGTGTGGCGGATCCGTCGCAACGTGAGAATCTTGGGATCATCGTGCAGTACAAGGTTAAAGTAAAACTTTGCCTGGGAGCCCTTGGCGGGTAAGTAGACGACGAGTTGATAGTAATTCTTATCAGAGCCAAGTGCTTGATTCAATTTAAAAAAAATAGAACTAGCTCATAATTGTAAAGAGGCAACGCGGTACGGTAAATCTGATATTTTAATTTCTTGACAGGGAGCTGGTGGCGGAATTGCCGTTTATACTGATGCATCCAAAACCGGAAGAGGAACCGCCGATGCCATCGACGGCACGACCAAGTCCGACGCATCAGGCCAATGATGGCGAAATACCACTCGACACAAATCTCATCCAATGGGATACGTAAGCTGGACCACATTTTATATATCCCTATACTTAGTACTACTTGGTCTCCTCTCTCCGCTTTTTCCCATGAAAAATCTGTATTCACAGAGGTACTCCAATTTTGGGCTAATTAATTCTCTGCTCATCTTTATACTGACCCCACTTGATCCGAGACGCGCTGTAGAGAGCCGAAGCACACAGAGATCATTTTTACGCGCATGCAAACACAGACTTATCGATCCTACAGGAGAAGAGAAATTAATGACCCCTTGGGGTTACCTACTGGCGCATCCTGATTGTATTTACGGTTTTACATTTCACAGGGAGGCAGACACCGGTGACGACGACATTATCTTCGAAGATTTCGCACGGCTCAGGCTCAAGGGAGAGACAGATGCCTGACCGTGTTCCTACAAAGACAACGAGGTGTACAAAAAAACGTCCAAAGCTCCAAGATGCTACATTAGCGATTAACACGCTCTCTTTCACTCACTCGTTCAGTTTCTCTCTCTCTTTCACTGTGTCCTTTCCTTTTATTTTACCGTCAGTCCCTGATTCATTTCAGTTCTTCATCTTCTCCTACGTCACTTTCAACCGTCCGCGAGACGAAGACGATATCGCTGTAACGTCTGTCAAGCATACTTCAATCAATGCCTGCTTTTAAGGAACGTCTCAGCGTTGGACCTTGCGTCACCATAAACTGGAGCATCGTTAAGAATTCTACAAGGAGTTGCACTAACTGGAGCAAAACATCCAATAAACAGAGAAGCAAAAGTTCTTGCTGGCCTCGTACAAAAATCTAGGTTACTCAGAATTATAATAATTTTGCGAATTAACAAGGGCAAATGCCTCTCCTCGGACCGTGAAAACTTCTTCGCGTGGCACATGCATCGTCTGACGAGATATCATGGGAATTACGTCTTCTGGAAATAGAAAGCCGCACGATAACGTAAAGCCTGTATAAGCTTTATAGAGCATTGCCAGGCTGTTTGTCGTCTGCTTATCCTGAACGTACCTACAGTCTTGTTATTCACTAATCAACCGATTGGAAATGTATGGATGATATCGTAGCCTCGAGCAGATACGACCGTTAATGGCGATAAGCAGATTGAAATTTATCTCTGGGATTGATGAATATCAGATTGAGTATAACTGCTCTGGAGGGTGGGCATGGATCGATTTGAAGTGAAATATCTTGATAAATAAGTATATCAAGTGTTATATATTTATACGAATGGTATCGATGAGGTAAAGAGGGAAGGAAGACTGATGATATCTTCTCTACAATATGCGAATGAGCTACGAAAGTATTTACCGATGCTAGTTGAACTCCGTTGCTATATTATTGTGAACGTCCGGTTGGTTTTCCTCAAAGATGTATCCGTCGTGAGATTATCATTTGTCAGACTTTTTACCGCTTCGTTACAGTCATTGATATTAAAAGTAATGAATCTCATCGTATTTGGTATGACGTTTCAACGAATTTAATTTTTGAAGTTTAGCGATACTGCGAAACCGATGAGAACAAATGGCTCTTACGCAATGCTGCGTGGTAACTTGGAATATAAGAGGGTAAATATTTTTAAGAGATTCGTAAGATCTACCTTGTTATACCGCAATGCCATAAATACCAAAGTCATTAGAGTTCCGTAGTAACGAAAAATGTATGCGTATTCAAGCTAAAGTATTGTACTCGACGTTAAATTTGACGATGGACCCAAGAAGATTGCGATTAATTTTTATTGCTAATGGTGTCATTGATCTATAAATCCTACAGGACACGGATTACATATTCAAATTGTTTACCAGCTGGCGAGACTCGCTTTAGCATAAAACTTTGTTTCCGACTTCATGACTCGATTCATAATGTCACACGTTTCCTTTCTTTCGTTCTTTTCCTATTTTCGCTTTTAATTCTTATTCTTCTCTAATCGAACCGTTCTCCTTGGCCGTAATGTATATTTATTTATTCCGTGTAACGACTCGGCGATTCGAAATTTGATAAGCGTTTCAACATTATCATATGCAATGATATGTATATGCAGTTAATTAAGCGTACGCGCAGACTGAGCGAGGATTCTTAAGAGAAGGAAGAATTAAAAGGAAGAAAAAGGAAAATGATTGAAAAATCAGGAAGAAATAAAGTACGCCGTGTATTTTTATATTTTTTTAAATTTTAATAATGCCGCTACAGATAATTGTCATTTACTCTGTCCGTACGATGAGCGAATTTTTCTTGTAATCATCAAGCTTTGCAAATTTTATTCAAAATTACCTCTGACTTTTACGTATATGTACTCATATTCATCGTCACTATATCTCCACGTTCTATTTCATGGCTTGTACGGCATATCAGTACTCTGATAATTACGCATCTGTGTCATATGATGTTGATCAGTGATTGTGTCCAAGAAAACAAAAGTAACTCGATATCCAAAAAGCATAGTTCAAAATCACAGTGTACGTTATTATTACGAAGAATCGTAATTTTTTATCACATATTTGGACCTTGTCCGACGAACGGTTGGATACATTAATTTTACATAGAGGGACAAGTCTACTATGTACTTTCAGCAGGACAGTAATTCTTATCAATAAAACAAAAATGTAAAGCCAATACTGTAAGATGTAATAATACTCGCCGATAACGCATCATCTGTGTAGTAATCATTAACTGTTCACGGCTTTTACTATTCGTGAATGAAAATTGATTGTAAATCCTCTGGTCAATAATTAATAACAATACAATATGATATGACTAAATGGCGTATATGTAAGACGGATAAACGACTTCGTCGGAACCTTTGATTAATAAGGATTCTCATGTAATATACTCGGTGTTCTAGAAAAATGCAACCATTCCAATCGTATAAGTCTCATTAAAATGCCATTGGATATATATGATATACAATTACAATATCATGAGATATTTTCAATTAATTTTTCACGTAAATCAAATTCTTTCTTAAGCTTGAGCTTGAGGAATTTCTCGTGTGCGCGGTAATGCGATATCATACATCTTTAAAAACCACGTTATACGATATAACATAGAATACACAGTATTTTCTATGGGCTCCGATACCAAGTGGAATCACAGTAATTAATGAAATTTAAAGGAAAAACCATAGCCTAATGTCACAATGCCAAAGTAAAGTATTTCGCTTTGAATTGAGGTGTAACCGGATAGACTTTGGAAACATTAGCCTACTTGCCGTTCCATTTCTCCTCTCTCTTTCTTTCTCATTTTTCACTTTATACTTCACTCATATGTCTTTTTCTCACTTCACGTCTTTAATCGCAACGACGAACGGTATTCAGAAAGTATAGAGAGTGGAAAGAAAAAAAATTTTGAAACAAAAACATTACTTGTACATGTCGAATTAATATTTAAAGCATCCTGCGTATAAATATAATTGAGTGTATGTGTGCCTGTGAGTGTCTGTTAAGTGAGCATGTACGCGTACGCGCGTCTATATGTATATCCTACATAAGAACTCGCTGTGAAAATAGGGGCAAAAGAGATTTTTCTATTTCTTCTCGGAAATCATGAGCACACAACGTTATTTTATTACTGATAACAGAATTTCATATACACACTGTATATATAACGAAGGGGTCGATCACTTTGATGCATTGTTTACTTTGCCAGTCGCATTTAGACGACGAGTGGAGATAAAATCAGCCCTTTGATAATTATGGCACGAGGATTAATTAAACTGATAAGCTCAGTCGCTTTGTGTACGCGAAAGTGATCATGCAACAATGGTGACCCATAAGTATTAAACGCCCTGTACATAAGCGCGCGTGCGCTCGTATAATATTGAATGTGCGTATGTGTAATTATAATACACAAATAGTGGTATCGTGTCGCGAATAAATATCGCCGTTAATGGAAATGTCAATAATAAAAGAATTTGCGAAATACCTAGTTCGATGAGGATTCAAAATATGTATCAATAAAATGCAGGGAAATGCAAAGGAGGAGGAACGCGTTAAAGTCACGCGAAACTATCTATAACTACCGTTACGTGTAAATTGCATTTAAATATTTAATTTATTAATCTCGAGTGTTAATTAAGTGAATATAAAAGTCGTACTGTTCATAATCATTTGTTAACGTCGAGTCTTTGTTTGTACGAGATTAAGTAAGTGTCGATAAGAAAAGAAAGAAAAAAAACGTGAAAATGGAGCATATTTACGTGTATAAAATGAATAGATAGTTAACGATGAAATATATAATATATTATATTGTACATGTAAAAATTGTGTATTCTCATATTATAATGGTAATAATTTAATAAAACCCTGTATATTGGAAAGATTGTTATTCATCTTTTCATGCGATTAATTAACTTTTGCTATTTGGGTTTAATTTTCAAATACTCAAAACCGTCGTCTTTTTCGTTTTCCAGGGACTGTGTTGTTTCTACTGTAATCTTGATTCCACAATACATTGTCCTTATTTTCTATGTAAAACTTTCCAAGTTCTACATAGTGCAATAATTTGCAATTAGTTGCACTGACCGGTTATTCATATTCAAACGTATCGCGCACGTTCATACGTACAACTTATGTTGTATCTCAGTAATGGCGCTGCCTTCATATAACCTTTATATAAGACTGTTCAGCAATAAAATCGTCTGCTAGTGGTGTGACGGCACGTGGAATTGTCGTTTCTACAGTATTAAAATGTTACCCTTTGCGTTCATACCATGATACTAAATTCATATTGAGAAAAGTGGGAGAATTAACATTAGTATAAATATTTCCGGTAGGCTGTGTATTATTAAAGTGATTACTTTTTCCCGGTCGACATGAATGTGAAACTTTCAACCAACATGAACTGGATGAAGATCTCATTGATTTTGTGCCTTTTCGGTTTCCTTAAGGAATTTCGGCCTTCAGAACCTTTTGTGACAGACTATTTAACGGGACCATGGAAGAATTTCACTGCGGCACAAGTTGGTTTGAATTTATGCATTATGATGGCATTGCATCAATCTTGTAATGATTTCATTTGAAGTTTGTTATCTAGACCAGAAGGTATTTTCTGTTTAAATGTTTCAGAGGACTTTTTATAAACAATGCAATTGTGTATTTTCCGCAGCCTATTCTGGAAAATTAAAAAATTGATCCTAAAATCAATAGCATAATTGCATTGTTGCTACATTCCAGTATTTTTTTTTAGTTCACTGTACGTTCTATGCTTTTATTCTTTCAATGGATTAAACCCATGTTATGGCGGGAGATGGTTTAAATTTTAAATGATTTTTGCTTGATTTTTAATTGTTCTTATTTTTACAGGTGAATCAAGACATATATCCAGTGGGAACCTATTCTTATCTCGCGACTTTAGTTATCATTTTCTTAATTACTGATGTTGCGCGTTATAAGCCAGTTATTATATTATGTGGGCTGTCTGGTTCTGTTACTTATCTTATGATAATATTAGTTCAAACCATTCTTGCGATGCAATTTTTGGAGTTTTTTTATGGAATATTTTTATCCACTGAAGTTGCTTATTATACTTATATATATGCAAAAGTTGATAAGGAACATTATCAAGAAGTCACTGGACATACAAGATCAGCATTCCTACTTGGTCGGTTTTTAGCTGGTATTACTGGGCAATTGACTACCTCTTTTAATCTTTTAGATTATCACCAGCTGAATTATATTACTTTAGGAGGTAGTTATAACTGTTGTTAAATTAATGTTAAATGTTATCTTTCTGTTTCTCTGTGTATATAAATTAATATATCTATTATAGCACTTACTTTCGCAACTTTATGGGCATTTTTTTTGCCATCTGTTGGTCAATCAATATACTTTCATCAAGCTAAATTAAACCATGTGCAAGCACCGTCCAGTCTAATGTTTAGTGATACCCAATCGATACAGGATAATACTCAATCATTTATTTCTTCACAAAACATACCAATTGATGTATCATGCCGTAATCCGTCTCTAGGATTGAAAATAAAACATGCATATATCCTATTATGGAAACATATGATAGAGGCATATACAAATATGACTGTGATTAAATGGTCTCTCTGGTGGGCTTTTGCAACCTGCGGCTACTTACAAGTCGTCAGTTATACACAATTGATATGGCAAGATACAGTTGCTGATGGAGACGATATTTATAATGGTGCTGTGGAAGCACTGTATACTATTATAGGTAACAATTACTTCTGTATTATGCTGATAATTTGATAATTCCTAAGATAAGTTATCTCCATTTGAAATGACGGCTTACCGCTTAATCATAAATGCAATCTATAACCAGAACATCATCTGTAATTATGCATAAAAGTATATACTGGGTAATGACAGTCAATGTATACTCAACAAGTGATATCATATGCTCTAAAATATTCTTTGTTTTTGGTTAGAAATGTAATTCTGACTTTAATAGTCATGTAAATATAATTTTAGCTTTGTTCATTTGCAATTCGTTTATAAACAATATGATATCGTTACAGGTGCTGCTACAGTATTTGGTGTTGGAAAACTACAGCTGAATTGGCCACTTGTTGGAGAAGCAATGCTAGCAATATTTTCATTCATAGAAGGCATACTATTATTATTAATTGCTTGTACTTACAATATCTGGCTTTCATACACTGTATATATTTTATTTGGTGTTATCTATCACACTATTGTCACTGTTGCCAGGTATTTACAGAACCACTAGTTATATACAGTAGTAGTACTTTAAGAAATTTTATTATATATACTTTCGGTTTATTATAGTATTCTGATAAATCATTCTAGAAAACTGTATCAACTCTGTAACTTTTCCTTGTTTCAGTTTCCAAGTTGTCAAGCATTTGTTGGAGGATAGCTATGGTCTAATATTTGGCATAAATACTTTGATCGCATTGTTACTTCAAAGTTTACTTACATTCATAGTTATTAGTGGAAGTATATTCGATTTGAATATTAGATCTCAGGTAAGTTATAATAAAAATTAATTTTATGAACAATTAATTTCACACGTGTTCTTCTGCATTCCAGTACTTTGTATATAGCGGATATTTTATTGTATTGGGCATTGTATTCATGATAATGTCCATCTACACTATTGTAAAAAAATGTCAGAGGGGTCAAACTTTACACTTGTGGGTGAGAAATGAAAATCTTTTGTCCAATGCTAAAAGCGAAATCAACACGAAGACAGCGCAAAGCGGAGTAGTATGCTGAGTCGTCTTCCTATTCTAATTCTCTAGTTATACAATTACCTTATTAACTTAGTTTCCAGATCGACGTATATTACAGATGTATATACAAATACGTACAGTCCTTTATATGAATTTAGCTCAAAGTTGTTATTTTAGTTATAATTAATATACCGAACTATGAAGATCGAAGTACGTACTTAACAAGAGATTAGAAAAATATTTCACTGATAATTACTACAATTGGATCATACTCTGCATTCAAATGATTTAAATTCCATAATATCAGAGTTATCTAGCACATGGTAATTCATAGCTTTCCTCATTATATAATAGAACTATACAAAATATAGGGATCTGAATATTGAAGTTATAAGTTCATCGATAACTCATACTTATTAACTTCATTCGATGCAGATACTTATTAAGAAAATGTTATTTTATACCCACTAACGTTCAGATTTCTTCTACGCAATACTATGCACAATGTAAGAATAAGAAATCATCATTAACAGGGTATATTGTGAATATTAAGAATTACTCTTGTAGTACTATAAATAGATATATTTTCCATCTTTAAATTGTACAGTATTAAAATATTAATATAAAAATTTGGTACAATTTGATGCATTCACACATATTATATATGCAACAATTTATTTTTTTATACAAAAACATTTGTTCCTAATAAATTGTTGTTATTGGGCGAATCGATTCTTTAATATCAATCACATTTTAATCTTCTTCATTTATTTTAAATGCAAACCCATGCTACAACAAAGTACTTCCTAGTATAGCTATTATTCAGAATAATTATAAATTACATAACAAAGAAATATCGTCACACGACACTACGATAAGAACAGGATATGTCTTTCAACAAGGAAACAACGGAACACGGAAATATCGAAAAACGATTGAACAGCACGTATGTATGTAATTGCAAGAATAATTCATACGGCGGTTTTACGCCGAATAACATCAATTGTTCTTAATTTAGTTTTAATTCCCAACAATGACCACTCGAAATTCTATTATTCCTGAACAATTTATTCAATCGTTTCTCTCCATCTTTCCCTCCTTCTCCCTCCCACACTCTTCAGTCCTCCAATACGTCACCATTTGCAAAATTTCCACGCGAAATCTCGCTAGAATATTTCCCACTTTCACTCCTCGCCGAGCACGTACGCCTCACGCAAACAAGTTCACACGGTAATTCACTTTTGCACTCCTCACACAGAAAGTGATAAAGCTTCTCTTGAAAATCCCAAGATACATAAATCCATTCCATTCGGGAATTCCTACTTTCAGCCCTTATTGCCCGCATAACTACACATAACCGTGATACGGGAGATAGCAACTCCAAGAATATTTAAAAAAACCTAAACAAGCTCTACCTATAAATGAATGATTTATTGTTATCGATACGGATCGCTTAGATGAAAATATCAATGATAATAAGAAGCAAGAATTACATACACGTATAAATATTCACTTCCAGAGAAATTCTAATCTACCCTAATGACGTCCGTGGACCTTGTACTGTTTCTGCAACTGCAATATTAATGTTATTAAGCTATAAGAACTCTAACGAATAAATAAAATTTATAGCAAAACATAAAGAACACAATTTTATCGATACTTTTACATAGGATTCGAAGTATCAGTCGCCTGCAACTTTCGTATGGATTTGTTATGGCCGTTAAATAGCGCCTGTCGGTCGGTACTAATTTTGGCATAAAATTTTTGAACGTTACACTTTCTCCACAACACCATTTCCTATGGGTACTTGCTATTTAGTTTATTACGATTAAATGCGGGCTCAAGGCAGAGGTCAACGACTGTCTAATCGCAGAATAAATCAAGTCCACGTACTTAGTTCAACTTCATTATAAAATTAGTACATGCACAACAAATATGCATAATATGATATTTCGTTTGATAATCATATCGACTTGAAAATGTCTCGTGACGAGAACAAGGATATTTATAATATATTTATGACTTCCATATTAGTATTATTATGCATATTCATCGGGATGATCGAAAGGACAAGAAAAAAGATAATAATAAAAATTAACAAAGAAGTTTGTCAGGCCACAAATACTTGAACTCGTGGACACACCCTGAAAACCTTGCAAATATCACCAGAAACTATATACTCGTCGTGTTTCCATGAAAAAAGTGTCTCAATCTACATCTCTACACGATTCACCCATTAATACAATGCACCTTCGATATGCTATGATAAATACGTCAAAAATACTCACGCTAAGAATCGTCCTTGAATAAATAAAATCTCTATCGATCGTTAAGCAAAATCCTCTAGGATGTTTGGATTACGTCATAATCAGCTTCATTATTTGGCCCTTAGTTTTTTCATTTCTCGTTAAAAATTCATGTACCCAAAATACCTATTAGGTATTCCTGCCCCGAATGCAATTTACAGTAAGCAAAGGTACCAATGACCTGACCCGTAATACATAAGTACACGTTGTAGACCGAACGAGGAAAAAGATACCGGATGAGCGAAAAATAAAAGACCCGTAAGAATGAACACTCGAATATATATTTTTTTAACAATAAAAAATGACAAGCCGATGTACTTTTATGTGACTTGTCAGATGCAACCTCCAGAGAGCAGAAAGATAGGCGTATTAAGATAATGAACAATTCAACTTGGGATTTTCCCTGGACAGCAATACATACATATATATACATACCGATAGTACTGAGCTGAACACATGCGAGTAACGGCGACGAGAAGGGCACAGAGAGGCTCTATAGTCTCTACAGTCTATACAAAGACTATCCAGCATATAAAGCAGCCTGCAACAGCGCATTCCCGTACAGTTGCCAATACAAAGCAGAAAGTGGCCGTGATCGTGCTCGTCTTGACGTACGCGAGACTAAATAACCTAAAATACCAGCAGCTTAGAGTATAAAGAGAATTATTATTGAAAGTGCATAAAAAGACAGTCGAAGGGAAAAAGAGAGGTAAAGGAGGGAGAGCCGTAACACCTCGAAGAATTTGAGAAGAGAAAATAATACCGATAACGAAAATAATTAATGAGCATTTACGAAATGACTTATACGGTAAGTCCATTGTTCTGTTGGGAATGATAGATCGCCTGGATACAATTTAATTCGCTTATTTCTTATACACTTAGATTGATAACAAATGCACTGTTCCACGATGCATTTTGTAATGCCAGTGTAACTTGCCGTCGTTTTAATGTTTCCGACCGGTTATGAGATTGTTATTTATTATTGTTATATCAAGCTGGTCCTTATTTGGTATGAAACGTTCGTTATGAGTTGCAGTTGCACTGAATTGCATTTTAAGTGGAGATCGATAAGGAATGCACGGCGTGCATGCCTTGAACTCGAGCTTGTTAACGGTTTAGGAATGTACATTATTTATGTCGTGTTTATATCAGTGCTACTGTTATAGGATATGGGGATATGTATGTTCATTGCTACTCTGCACTGTAATTTTATTCTCGACCGTTTGTCGGAGATCTGGAAGATTGTTGGTTATTGCATATACCGAGTTCTGTTTTATTTTTCTTAGAGGGCGCCCAGTAATGTTCTCTATTATTTATTGCACCGCCATTTAATTTTCCACTTGGTATATGATTGTATGTCGCCTCGATCGATTCTTTTACGATGTCGCGTTGCTATATTTCATTTGATGTTTTTATAGGTGATGCAATTTTATTGTCACGAATAATTTATACGGACGATTATTTATATTAGATTATTCCTATGTGCATAGAGATATGTTACGTGTATTATTGTTGTTGGATTTAAGAGTGTGAATTTTGGGTATAGTACGGTGATTCGATGACACTTCGTTTTTCCTGTTGACTGAACAATTAGGTTTATTAACATTTCATTATTTATTCGTGGGCATAGATTGAATCGATAATTTGTATATGTGTGTGTATGTATATAGGATATCCTGGGTATATAGGAAATTCCCGTATTTTTTTCACACGCTCCGATAATTTCACGTGTTAACAACTCGGCGTCGGAACAATAAAATTTATGCGCGGTTCGTTTATTCAAATTGGTTTAACAGTTTTTTTCTATTGTCTGATTTTAATGTAAAGTATGTCACAGATCGAAAATATTTTAAACTTGTCTAACGGTATAAATTTTAGAAGAACAGTTTTGGTGTTTGCGTATGTAAAATTTGCTTTGTCGTGAAAAGCACGACTGTAGTCGTTGTTATGATCGGAATGAGTTCAATGGCTAATTGAATTCAGAAAATGAGTTAAAAAACTGAAGCAGTAATCAACATAAAGTCACCGTTGGCATTTTAATCTGGAAATTGTCGCGTTCGACTTTGAGTGTCTAACCGCGTTATCAAAGTGTCGGTCGAGGCGATGGAAATAAAATAAAAATAGAATGAAACTGGTCGTAAAGTTTACCAGGGAAAAACCCATGTTCTAGAACAACAGAGTGCATTAATTCTCAGGTATATCTTGGGATTTTGGGAAAAACACAATCCGTACGTGAGAATTTGACAAATTCCGGACGTAAAATAAATTTTAAAGAAATAATACAACTTTGAGTTTATCAGATGACTCGTGGGGAAGTCCCTATATTTTTATCCGAAGAACATAAAAGCGGCATCGAACCGACAATAAAATATCTAATTTCAAGAATAACCTCCAAAGACGTATGTCCTTTTTAAATCGTGTAATTTCTCAACGTGTATAACATACTGTAAAAACAAAATGGCGATTACTTATCATCTGGCATTGAACGACTCTCGATTCAGGTTTACTTAAGGACACGAGGTTCCTTTCGGATTTACTTAGACCGTTAGTGATCTTGACCCAGCTTGCGCCGGATCTCACATGTTAAAGAAGTGAGAACTCTTGCGATCTGATCTGAATATAGGAGTGCCAACGTAAGATAACTGTATAAAAACATCACCACAATTTATAAATCACTGTTCCCCTAACAAAAAAAATACATAAATTTTTTAATCTCCCCCCAAAAAAGTCAAAACCTACATTTTGTGTCCTAAAACACCAACTGTATCAGACTTTTTCGAATTATCCATCAAGTCCCAAATCTTTCCTGAATTCGTTCCAAGAATCTCTTATACGATTTTTCATTATCAATTCCCATAATAAAATTACTACTAAAGCCGATATCACAGGTATTCACTACGCTTTCAGTTTCATACCTTTACGACGAAATAGCATTTGTCATAGATCTTCCTTACTTGTGCCATATAAGGCAGTCACGTTGCGTATGAGACAGAATGAAAGAGAGTACCAAGAAGCGATACAGTAAGTGGGGATAAGGAACTGTTAAAAAACAGTGGGGATATATACAGCGCGTTTCACATTCAATGGCATATATGTATAGTCAAGCATTACGAAGCGCAGTGTTCGTAAAGTAGTGGGGAACGTAGAGAGGACTGTTGAGGTCTTCGTGATTCCAACGTGCATTCAGTTTTGTTTTAGCGACGAACCTCAGCAGCGCGTGTGAATTGAATTTGAGAAAAGATTTCGTATCGTAAACTGTGTTACGTCATCGGGACAGAAAATTTCAATCGATACTCTTTGCGCAGTTATAATCGTCATACTTGACAGTGCCTTGATCGCGTTACGATGCTTAACAGTTTGGTAAGTGCCACGCCTTTGCATTTGCACATACGTATATAGATATACAGGTGAACGCATCAATAAAGATCAGGCTTTCTTTTTGCACGAGTGCCAATTGCGAAATGCAAAAAATGTATGGGAATGTTTTATAATTGAATACTGTGTTCTGTTAGGTCAATTATATCTGTTAACGACAAATAACAATAGCGCTCTTGTATAATTTGATCTTTTCTATCTGCTTTTATACCTGGTGTCTATTTGTTCTATACAACAATGGCGAACGGGAGGAAAGATATTTTCTTGCTCGATGAAATTTCTCTTGAGTCATAGCGAGAACAGTTATCGATTATACTCCTTAGGGGTACGACAGTACGACCTAGGAGTGTATATATGTATATATATCGAGTACAGTCTAATTAAAAGTGCATAAGTCGTGTAAAAGACTGATAACAGATTTTCGATTCGCAATACAATTAAAACTTTTGTTTAAGCATTCGAGTAAGAGGTCAAAACTGATACGTATTTCCAAAACAATTCTTACGAAGATAACATGCTGTGAGAAACTTGACGTTACGGACTAGAAACTTTTGATAAGTTATCTAAAAAAATATGTAAATATCTTGCATACGCGTCCGGGTCAAAATTGTCTATTAATAGCTTGAATAATACAAAAAAATAATGGAGAAAAGTGTGAAGTAAAAAAAATTGTTCGACTATTTTCTAAAGCCTGTACACGTACAATAGAAAAAGCAATCAATTGTTTCGATTTGCTTCGAATAAGTTCCGGTCGGTATAACCATGCTGAAAGTCGCATAAAAATCCCATTAGAAACATCCACTTCCGGCAACGTGCCTCATTATCAATTTTCCACGGAGCATGAAGGTCTCTATGTTTAACACACCTGCCCTCGGCACTGTCGTCATTATGGGATGCGAGTGTAACATAAATGAATTCGTAATGCTGGATCTTATCTCTGACGCCATAGAGACCACACAGTCTCCATCTTTATTGTCGATCTTCATAGCGAGAGAAAATACGTTGTTAACACCTTTAACGAGATAGGCGAACCGGGTGATAAAATTCATATTAATACCGTATAAATAAATAAGATGAAAGAATATGAAAAATTGAGGAATTATAATTTTTTAATATCGTCTCGTTTTGAACTGATTGTTGATACTGGATGATTTCTACGTCACGTCGATGAAATTTATTTATCATAGGTAATTTCCATATCGAATAACGATGATTGAAATTCCATATTGAAACCCACAATAAATTAGCATGGCTCTAAGCTCCGCCTTCTTTCAAATTGAATTCGAGTTAACGAATCAAAGAATAGCCGTCATACGTTAATTTAAGACAGAAAAGCCGGACCCAGTGACGTCATTGGAGACTCACTACTTTCACTCTTCTAAAGTCTACCAATATGGTGGATCCACACTGCGAGTATCGCGAAGCCTCTTTTCAACGTGAAGGAATGACAAGTCGTTTCGGGTATGATTGATCAATTCGACGGGGATGAATAATATATCGAAGGCCTGGACTTCGGAGCGCGACACTGTAAATCGAAATGATAAAGAGCAAGATTTAAAAAAAAATAACAAAGATGCTACGTATACGTTTGAAACAGTTACCAGTTGGCGCCACAAATTCTTAATGCAATTCGGTCGTGAATTTAGTACGTGGCCTTGCAGAGGCCAATCATAGAAACGCGTTTGGAGATAGGAATACATTATTTTTTAAGGACACAATCCGCCCAATACGACTTTGAATGCAAGTTGCGAAACTTCGTTGAAAGTCCGGCAAAAGTATCTACAGCGACGACACTTTTCTTTTTTCTGGTCCAAATGGAAACTTTCTCAAACGAAGAGAAAGTCATTTCCCGTTCCAAGCATTGAAATCCGTAAGGCCCAGAATATTTTTTTTCCTCCTAAAATTGGGTCAGGACGCCTCGGACGGTCGTGAATTTTTTTACCCATTCGTTCGACCATACGTGAATGTTTTTTTGTCTTTGAAACAAATATTCCAAGCAATGCGTCACTGTCCACTTTCTTACAATTCGGACTCAGGCGACGCCAATTAAAATGCCACCCACCAAATCAGCCTGTCTCGAAAAACGATCGAGGATACAGTAAAAATGCTTATGGTTCGTAATTTCGCAACTACTTGGAAAGTACGCAGCATGCGTGGGAATTGTCAAGATGCGTGCTGCGTATTTGCGTAACAAGCGAAGGAGCACCTCGCTTTCTTTTTTTTTCAAACCCATAGGACGAAGTGAAATAAAAATTATTTCACATTATCAAAAATTCATACGAATTCAAATTTGTCTATATGATTTTTCAGGGGATGCTGAGGATAGGCCTGTTGCTGCTAGGCAGCATTGCAGCAATGTCTTCGGCTCAGTGCTTAACCGGCAATGATCAACCGCAAACGATGAATCAAAATGCTCACAACGAGATAACGACTGCTCGATTCAAATTCGCCATGGATACGTTATCAAAGACCGCTCAAATTGAGAGCCAAGATAATATCTTCTACAGCCCACACAGTTTGCACCAGGCGCTGTCACTGGCTTACTTTGGGTCACGTGGCACGACTGAGAATTCACTGAAAGCAGCACTGCACATACCGGACACTGTCTCGAAAGTTGATCTTCAGAGATACTACATCTATGAAAATTCCATGAAGATCCTTAGAGAGGTATTTAAATGCTTGCCAGATATAAAGCAACATTCCAGAGATAAGTATCGATAAACAATATTGCACAATTCTACTCTTGCGATCAGCAATTCATTATTTAGCCGTCGTGCGGTCATGTACGTATCGTATAATCAGATCGTTTGACCCTGTTCAACTAATTAAATGACATGACTATGATTAAATAATATCAGAGAATTCAAGGTTAAACTAATATAGTACTATACATATAGGGCAATAAGTATATGGATACTGGAGCGAAAGTTGAATTGTGTCGATTTCGCTTGGACGCTTTCTCGCAGTCATGTTTGATTTTATCTGTCAGATTATCGAGGAGACTTCAAGATAGAGGTCGATCTCTAAATTATGTTTGTTCTATTTATAGGCAAACTCGTCGAGCAGCTACGAGTACAATATTGCCAATCGTATCTGGATAACAAACGCGCGAAAGGTTCGAACTTGCATGCTAGACCTCTTCAGCAACGAACTGGAACAAGCTGATTTCCGTACGAACCCGGAAGCGGTACGTAGCCGCGTGAATGACTGGGTGAGCAACACAACAAAAGGACATATCCGTGACCTCATCCCGGCTGGTGGTATCACCGAAGACTCTGACCTTGTTCTGGCCAACGCCGTATACTTCAAAGGTCTTTGGCACAGCAGATTTGACCCTGCTAATTCGAAGAAGGATATATTTTATGCAAGTGGCTCTAGAAGCACGTTCGTGACATTTATGCGTCAAAAGGGAAGCTTCAATCATGGTAAATATTAATGATCAATGAAATATTTAATAAACAAAATTTTTATTAATTTAGTTATCTTAATACTGATAAAAATACTCTTTGATCCACAGTTGTATCCGAGGTTCTTGGAGCTCATGTACTTCAGCTTCCATACAAGGGCGATGATGTCTCCATGTACATCTTCTTGCCGCCGTTCGCAACCGCCAGGTCACTTTCCAACAATGAGAATCCTAATTCTCAGGTCGTCGATCAGGCACGGGACGGAGTACGGCAATTGATCGAGAGGATAACTACCACTCAGAGAGGATCCGAAGAGTTTTGGGAATTGCTCGATGATGGTATGCCACCGAGAGAGGTCGAGGTCTCCTTACCCCGTTTCACCGTGGAACGAGAGCTTCCTGTGGGACAGCTTCTTCATGCGTTGGGAGCTGGTGAAATACTGATGCCGGGTGTCTCCAATCTTCGTGGCTTCCTTCAGGACGGCGAAGAGAATCTTCATCTGGGAGATGCCGTTCACAGAGCTCGTGTCGAGGTCACTGAAGAGGGCACCACTGCTGCAGCTGCGACAGCCATCTTCACATTCAGGTCTAGCAGACCTGCTGAACCTGCTGTCTTCAACGCTAATCATCCGTTCCTCTACTTCATCTATGACAGACCCACGAAGACCATTCTCTTCTCTGGTGTCTATCGTGTACCGGCGACAACTCCAAGTGATTCCACAGTATCTACTACTGCACGAGCTTAACTCATGCGTATATCAGTTTCCTTCTTTCTTTCATTTTTTTCTTTTTTTTTGTACTTTTCATCGAGATGCACTGACCTCATTACGGTGCTTACGAACAAATGGAAATGTGCGGCGGACATAATGAAGGATCACGGGAAAATCTGTGGCGCCACTGTCGCATCGTCGTATTGGTACTAATCCGTGCCGAGCAATAATAACGTTCGGACTGAAGTACACAAATAGTTGTGATCTGACAATGGGATCTAATCAAAATTTGTATGTGTAGAAGGCTTATTTTTTTATTTATGTTTACATGGAAACAAAGGCCGTTTAATTGGCCAATGACAATAATCCCTGTAAGACTTGAGCATTTAGGAAAAGCTACTTGTTTCGCGCCGTATTTCGCGCGACACCTCAGTATGTTATATATGTTACTTATGAAGTTATTAATTTATTGACTACTCCAGGGCTGTTGAATTTCGAGGATAGATACTGATTATTCCTATTCGCATAGATTGCGCTTAGGGGTTTTCGTACAACGAGCGTTACTTGATACATGCGTGTCGTTTGAAATCATTCTGAGACATTTGAATCCTCTGTCGATATTCGACAATCACCCATTATGAATTTAACAGTTATTATAAGGTATACATATTATTATTTCTAGTAATTCGTTTAAAGCACTTCGTATCTGTTGTATTTTTAATTTAAATTTAGAATGCGTTTAAATGTTGCAAGGTTGCGCAATGATGTATCATGCAATGTCTTTATGCATATTTGGGGTTTACGATACGAAGATATTTTTATTTTGTATTGACGTACGAAATAAAGACGTTAATTTTAGGAAACAATCTTATTTTATTCTATGACCAGCGTTACGGATATTTGAACAAGTCGTTCTATGTTCCAAATTGCCTATTATCTTCCAAAAATGTTGTACTGTATCGAACGCGATTAATATTTTCAAAATCACTTACACAAGCAAAAGTCAAGTTATTTCATATATGCGTTCGCAGCACGATTATCTAATCGATGGCAAAATTATCATTTTAATTGTAAAAACAAATTTATAAGTCATGTATTTCTCCGTTAGATGGCGATGCTGCTTGGCAGAGCCAAGAGCAGCAAGGAGGATACGAAAGTCCAGAGGTATAAGCTTGGTACCGTTCTTGAGACGAATTTAATAGTATTGTTTTACGCCACCAGTGGCGCGCGCGTTCCGAAGTCAACGATTCCAGATTCTCGAGATGGAGACAAGAATAAGAAAAAAGTAAATTGGCTGTGTGAAACTCTAACTTTTTAATGAATGAATTTAGATCGACTTTGAGATTATATTTAAATGATACTTACAAGTAACCATTAATTGTAGGGAACCTATGCGCTGCCAGTAATGTATACCGACACAGTTAACTATGTCTCAAGATAGAGGAGCACTTCTGTGGCTGGCCACACAATAGATACACCTCCTGCTGAATATTACTTGGTTACAAAGCATGATCCACATTTAACAACATACTAACAAGTAGAAGGAGCCACTAAGTCTGTTACAGAACTGATTCATAAATTCTAATTGATCCCAAAAGTCTAAATATATCTTTCGAGCATTGTATACAAAAACAGCGGTCAGCATTTAAATGAAAAAATTTACGAAAACATTTATAAATATCATTAGGTCCAATGACTAAGTCTATTAATCCCAAGAACGAATGCACAGTAAAAAAAGTGCTTAACAATAATCGTCAAACTTATTAATCACTTTAAAATAAGTTCGTTCAATGCTACAGAAAGAAAAAATTATCTAACTCATTGTTTCCTATTTCGAGAACAATGGACGTACATCGCCCGCTATGGACGAATGACCACACGTATCAAAGACCTGTTGAAGTTTTTTTTAAAAATCCAAAAATTTCATAGGCAAATTAAAGTCTGCTGTAATTATACTACAAGATGTACTCTGTCCCCTAAAAAAAGAAAACGACTAATCACATTGAAATTGCAGGAACTGTCCTTTCCAGTCGAGCATCATCCAAGAGAGAATCCGCAGATTTAATACAAAACGATCAGCCTCCCATTCACCACGTCTGACATCACTGAACGGCTAGCATCTTGCATTAGAGAATGCACACACACCGTCGACCGTTAGTCGGTAGCATCCATAAAGCGCGACCCTGTGATCCTCCGCGTGTAGCCATTGGTATTCGATTGCGTCACAAGACAAGAAACAGCCAGGCAGGCAGGCAAGCTTCAATCGTCTGAGGTCCTGTTCAGCGGCAAGAAGTCCTTGAGGCAGACCTCGCTCGGCCAGAAGGATAAGGCGGAATCGCATACGAATCCTTGCGATCACTATTACCCACCAGGCGACTCTGTTACTTCCTTATGATTCCACGAGCGTCAGTTTGATGCTTTGCGGCGATTCAACAAAATCCAATCCAAGTCTACGGGTCTTGCTTAATTCTGCTCGAGTGTAAAGAAACAGCGGTGAACCGCAGGATTCGCTACTTCAATCACCACAGACGTGTGAGGGCGCCACTTAAAAAATCGTACCGTTAAAAGTCACTGGTGTTATTGTCCCTCTTGTTATTTAAAATAATCACCCATCCTAAAAAAGAAAAAAAAACTTCAGCCTGACTGGAACGGATGCTTGGTGATATATAATATTTAGGGTATAATAGTACCTACATGCGTTGCATGGTCTATGAATAAGGATGCTCAATTCGTATATACTGGGAAATATAATATTAGTTAGAATAAGTTCTCTGAAGTTAGTCACATTTCTTGTACACAAAGGAGTTACACTAAACAAGTACTTGGCGTGGCAATGTTCGTACATAAAAACTGTACATAACTACTTCCTTGGTAAGACCTAGTTTTGTCTTATCCCGTGTATATGCCTATCTGCTCTGGATAATTGTACTTATCCGTCCAAAGGGAGCATTTACGTCCGAGCAAGGTCTTTTCATTTCCTTCACGCGCGAAAGAACGTGTAACATAAGTGGACGTGTTAACGCCCTGGCAAATAGTTTGTGCTCGATGATGGGGTCGAAAGACTTAAGCGAGTCCCAGGGTGCGTCAGGTAAATTCCTGTCCGCACCAGAAGGACATTTTTCAAGGAGCCAGAACGAGGAGTTGTAGAAGGAAAACAGAGAGACGGCGACGCCCTGCGTCGTATACGGTATTTTACAACGTGTGTGAACTATTCAAAGACACACCGATGCCACCGTTTATGGTATCGCGGTATACCCTAACCTATTATGCTTTACCCTTGCAAATATGTCTGGCTGGCTTTTGCTGCTTACAAGACAGTGGAAATTAATTACAGGCACCTCATCGCTAGGCGAGGCTTGCCGCTGACTGGAAACGTTTTGCGCAACAAGCCAGTTACCGACTAAACAGATACACGGACTTAACTCCGGATACTCATTGTATTCCATCTGTTAAGTTTTGTACCCGTTTAACTATCCACGACTGCATACTGGGTGTCGCTTTTTTTTTAAATAATTTTTTTCGTCTTGACGTATCCTGAATGCGGCATATACTCACCTGTTATTTTATTTTACAGTGAGCAAGGCATGCGTGCCTGCCTACTTGTCTGTCTATGCCTACATTCTATTACACTTGAGAGCGTACGCTTCTTCGGGCGGCGTTCCACATCTTTTGTCCCATGTAATTGCTTCACCAAGCAACCCTGTCTCGACCCAATGAGATTGTCCGTTCCGTCCACCGTTTCTAATTTGCGGACCTGCGGAGTCGAGCGGACGATCGAGTTTCTCCGGAGTCTTGAACCGCTGGTACAGATCAGGGCTGGAGAGTATCGCGTAATAGGAACGACGTGTCTCGTGTCACTGCAAAGAAATCTAAGCTGTGGTATTCGCGTGGAATCTACTGGCATTAGCTTAGGTTAGGCTGGGCTAGGTTTAATACCGAGGAAACGATTATTCGTCTTCTTAATGCAAGACCTATTAAATTACTTTTTTCAAACTCACTCGAAACTCTCGTTCATCTATTTTCACGCATTCTTCCAGTAACCCGATGCCACTCCTGTTAAATTACTTGATTATATCAAAATGCGAAGGCACTTGTAAACATCGTACTCAGTAATACCATGCGCATTAATATGTTTCGTCTTGACTCATTTACAGACGTCAATATGCACTTATAAATCAACCTACTCTACTCGCATTTCCGTGTGTACTCGTTCCTCCCGGTCAATCGTTAAATTTTTTCCTTGCCTTGATGAATTTTCCAGGAAAAACCTAACAGACGCGATATTAAATGTAACGTGCACGTCAATTGTAATTTCCCACTCATTCTCATATCGTAAATAAAACTCCCATAGTAAAATTTCCCACTGGGAACGGGCGATTTTTTGCAAAAGATAACCGAATGATTTGCTATTCATTTTCATTGATGTGTAACACATTACCTTTGATTAAAAAACCATTGGCAATGGGAAAATTTGCTACAGGCGGCGTTCTTATATTAACGTTATGCATATAGTAGGAAATTACAACTGGATGCACATTATAATAACATCGTATTTACTGGGAAGCTTTTTACGATCAAAGGAATTACACTGATCCCTATTTGAATTTTTAGGTTAGCCTTTTCGGCTTCCACGAATGGCTGTTACGATTGTATTCATTGGTTGACGTACTGCGCATGCGCATGCCGATTTGCAGCTGACGCATAGTCGTGGTAGGTTTCATCGCGCCGATGTTTTCTGTCCTTTTTAACCTACGATATTCTTATTTGCTGCCTTTAATCCAGTTACTTCGGTCTCCCAGGATAATTTACTATTAGCGAGGATTCGTGGAAGTTATACACGGACAAAAAGATACGCTGTTATAGCGAGAGGAATGGCGACAAAGCCTTTGACGCGCATGGCTGCTCTTTGGCCCTCGGCGTAACTCGTTTTTTGGTGTGCATACCTGCCGCGCAGTCGCGTCGCTCAACGCTACGATTGTGATAATAATGGAAATTCAACTGCCTCAATTTCCAGGATAACCAGCCTCATCATCTTCAGGTACCTTACACGCAAAATTTTCCACATACGTATCTCCAGTCCCTCTTATTTCTTCTCACTCTAAATCTACATCTCTGTACTGTATTACATTCACGTCCAACGAGCGTACCGACATCAATATCAATCAGATCGGTCAATGATCTTTCGAAATCATACACCGCTCAGTAAAGATACTTATAGTATGAATTAAATTGGACCACTTAATATACGTTTCTCCGAATTGTATTATATACAACATTGATGCTCATGTACGTACACTAGAGAAACACACAAGACTAAGACATATTCCGACGTGTAAGGACGTAATGAGTGTTGATCGGAAAATGAAATTAAAAGGAAGAAAAGACAAAGATACAGTGCCTAAGGATAGAACTGAGGTTATCTTTATTATCTCTATTATCTCTTTATTAGTGCCGTGCTTGATGTCTCGATCAATCAAAAAGAACTGTGTTCCTATACGTATAGGATACACGTCTGTTAAGCGTCTCGCGCATGAGATACATATGTCTCGTTTTACTTTCCTTCGTTATCATTATCATTATCATTGAAATCGTGCTCAATCGAAAGGGATACGTGTATAAGACTTCTTATTGACTTTAATATCAACCGTGCCGCACGCTCGCCGATAACGATCGGCGATTTCTTAAATGCAAATCGTGTGAATTCTTCTACCACCTACGGTTCTCTATTTTTATTATTATTTTTATTTTCAGTCGTCTCTCGCCAGCTACCGAGCTCATTGCTACTTATCAATTGCACGTGAGTAGTGTCGCCAACGGCGCGTACTAGTTTCCGTAACATGATTACAATAAAACATTGAACGTAAATCATGTTAATCGTAGCTCGTGAAATGGTAGCCATCACTAATTAACATAGTCGTCTCGGTATGTTATTGCAGCTGTTGATACTCTGCGCAAGTTCAAACGTCAAAGATTATACTGTATGACGATCGATAACGTTCAGCTTGAGAAAATCATTATGGATTTCCACGGTCATGCGATTATTGCGTTTAAGGATTTTCGTGTTACTATTACAATTCTAATTGAAACTTTTAGTCAATCTTTACGCAGTCATTAACCGTTGTCAAGGATATCGTCCGTGTTGAAATAATACATGTATACTACAGCTGACTTTAATGCACATAATGATTATCATTGCGTATAAGATAATGATAAGTAATCTTTACCAACTTATTAGTGTCAAATTCCAAATTTATGTGTCAAAGAAAAATGTGTAATGTATCATATGTATAGATATGTGTTCCAGATTACATTTGAATGGGTAACGGGCTGGTAGTATCAGAACAAGAAATAAGTAAATTATTCACGTACACGAAGTATCTATACAAACAGGATATAAGAAATAAAAAATAAAGTGATCGAGAACGCGTATTGTCATATGGACTCTGTTTGCACAATATATAGGATACAGTTGAAGCTTTAAATTAAAGTGAGGAATAAAAATTCTTTTTAAGACTGTATACTACGCGCCGAGAAATAGTTGAGCGAGAATAGAAAATTATGGTCTGCTGGTGACGGCTGATTAATGGCAATAAAGGTACCGGCCAGTGCATTGAGAAAATAGGCCGGTCAAAGGAAGGACAATAAGAGTACGTCAGTTTGGGACACGGACTGTACAAATTGAAATGGGTACCTGCTGCTTTCTTAGTCTATTTAATCCGCATGGCCCAACATCCTTTTCATTAACGAAGACGAATCTAACCTAGAAGTCGCAGCATTAGACTGCACAACGTAGACACACTTAATTATCCATCCCAGAGGAGACTTCTCTTTCTGAAATGAAAGATCAAAATTATGTTAGCTAGCGTTGGGTAATCCCAAAGAATAACACGGCCAGGTCCGTTTGCTGGGCCCACTTTTTATCTTCATCCATTATTATTATTATTTTGATTAAACTGACTCACGACTAGTTGCACGTGAATCCCTATGCTGGCATTCGTTACTAACTTCAGTCCATTCGAGTAACTCGTGCAATTTTTAAGTCTGCTTTATCCGTCTATTTAATATTTCTTTGTCTAAAAAGATTTTTTTTCCCTTTATTCCAGTACTTCCTGCCTTCTTGGTTCCCGACGGGCAGACACAGAGTCTGGGATCCGTCCAATGACTGGACGGTACCTATTATCGCCATATTGAATCGGAGGATGTGCGTGAGTTCGGTAAGAAAAAGTTATCAGAAGAAACGACTTATGGTCGAAGTAAGAAGTTAGGTGCTTAACGGTATATACTTTTGGTAGTTGGATGTACCATGAGTGTGTCTTAAGGAGATTCTGTAATAAGCGTCGTTTTTAATGTATGATTATTTCGTTTCTATAGAATACAGGGTCGTTGCGTTATTTGGTACGTGAATTGTTTTTGCTCTCTTTGTGCTCTCAAAGTGGCTCTTATTTCTGCGTAATTCTGCATCGAGTAGGCTTTCAGCTGTCGCAACTATAAGTAGGGTTAATAAACCATTGCTGCTAGTTGCTGTCACGTGATTTAAAACTATTAAGGCTTTTTTTTTAAATTTACTTATTACATCTCTCCTTCCTGTGTTTTTGCAAATTGTTCCTGCGATTCAGAGCAGAAGTGGTCGTCTTATTTCGTTGTCAATCGCGCCCGTTTAACTAGCTTCGCAATAACGTTCCACTTCGTATAACCAATTTAATTAACAATAATGCAAATGGCGGGAAATTCAAATCCAATAAAATTTACGAGCGACACCGATCTTCTGAAAAGAAATTAAATATAATTGGCTGATAATTTGTTTAAGAACGCGTGATTACTATGTTGAAGTTGGAACGGGTTAATTGACTTTTAATTATTTGTTTGATAACGCTAATAGAATTTCTCTTAAACTTACGTACCTTCCGGCTATGATCTTACGGACGTTTCTTCTGGCTCCGAATCCATACAAGACGTACGAGGTTTTATTTAAGAATGGAAGAGACACGTTTACGTTCGTTATAGTTTATTTACATAGAATCGCCAAATGGTCCACCACTAGAGATACGTAGTCCTAATTAACTATACAAAAGCCAAAGTGTCAGGTGAGTCGATTCTAAAGGATATAGAACGTACACGTGTACATAGTTATATATATTCAATTATATTAGGTCCACAATAATATAGTCTACTCATCGTACGGGATGTTCCTGGCTCGATGACTTTTATCGCACTTTCTTATTGCAGTCCTCTTATCTTTAATTCAACATCTCCCGACGAGTCATGGGCAATTGTGTTCCAAGACATTTTTTTCCTCCGACTATTCCCCTGCAACGGCTAATTTAATCTGACATTAGCTGCACTGGTTTCGGTATAACAGTATCCTTAACTTTCGTAGGTCACTGACAGAAACGGATCACCACTCGTGCCCATGAAGTCTGATCTTACTTCCTAGAGATTATCGGAAGCGGACGGAGTCATTGCTGTAGTAAGTATATGTCCAAAAATGGTTTAACAACCGAAGCCCAGTATACACGAGACGAATCGGAGCTTTCAGTGAGTAACAGAAACGTGTCTAATCCTAAAAATTTTCATTGTGCAGGAAATGATGTTCGATCGCTTGACAAGGCCATTAACTTCGTACTGACAAAACCGGAACATCGAAAATGCCGTCACTCTAAGAGTTCATCGTTCATCTTTATGCATTGAGACTCCAGTACACTTACATCCTCGATGACACAAATGTCAGTTGGCACGTCAACTGGCTTTTGTGCCTAACAAACACGTCGTTACGAGTTTTAACCTCCTCCGTTGGTGGTTTAACGAGGTTGGCACCTTTGATCTCTACGTTTTCAAAAGGAATTCATTCATGGAGTTCGTCGACTTTGGAAAACGCACGTTAGGTCAATTAAATTTAACCATCTAATAGTTATGTATATGTACACATATATAGCTTTAGCTAAAGCCACTCGCATTACTAAGATTCAAATCGATCCATCTCTCTGGCTCCGTACCGATTTTAAGATTTATATCTAAAGTCCGTCGGAATTAATAATATAGATGTTAACTGGTAGTCAGACAATCCGATATATATCGGAAGAACCGATTTTACTTGTATTCGACGCAATAATTAAGAAAGACGCTGGATCGCGAGCAACGTTAGATCCACGGTAGCGATTATACTTTTATAAGTTATTACTTTCCCCTGGTTAAGTTGAACGTATGGGCGGGAGGCGCAAGGGGGGGCAGTGAGAAGACTAGAAAAAAGCCAAAAGAAATGTGCCGTAACTCGACTTTCTCACGTACGCGTACCGAGTAAAAAATCGAGTTAACTGAAGTTACCGTAATTTATCTAGTAACATCGGCGACCATGGTAGACGAGTATAATTTATGGCGTATCGCAAAGCGGTAAGTATAGCTGTGCGAAGATACGTAGTCGATGAAAAAGGAACACGTGCGCCGTCTTAAACGACAGCGTCTCAAGAGATTTGAGGTTATGTGGGTAAACGGAGAAAACCATTAAGATGATATTCGCGTAACGCCTTATCTGTGTCTCGGGAGATTATTCTAATCGTGGGGATCGATGTCTGGCAGAAAAAAATGAAAGCTAGGGAATTTTTAAAGCGCCCAATAATCTTTTTACGCGAAAGTTATTCGCCGATCCATACGTAAGGAAGAAGGACGTACTTTTGTTAACTTTACGCCTTTACGTACAGACCAACTGCGCATGCGCTTTGCGCTTCAATGAAGATTTAGAAACCGTCTTGCTGGCTAATCTTGGCTTGCTTAATGATCTGTTAACTCGTTGAAGGTGATTTGTAGCGAATTTTTTTTTTCTTGCTTTGGTACCACCCCCCTCCCAGTAAAGCAGTATAAATCACATAACGACTCTGGGCTTCCTGTTAGATGCTTTACCCGAAATCCTTTGCTTTCTTAATAAAAACCCTATTAGTCGTCTCTGCGATACCGTTAGGTCTAGATTAGATCTCGACGTAGCCTCTAAGTCACTTACGACTCTTCTAATGGGTCTTGAGCATCTAAATGCTTATACGATAGTCTATACATATATATGCACAATGTAAAATCCAATCAGTCATTTTACTTCAGCAAATATTCATTAGGTGTAACAATTAACTGTTAATATTCACTACTTTGTCAGTTGCATTCACGTTTTATGATTTTATCCACCGATCTAGGTGGTCACGAAATTATTGTTCATCTTCATACCGTGAACCAACTTTCATACCTGTATTCGAGGACCGTGCCATTAGAGCCATAGAAATCCTACGTTCTTAGATATCCATCATTTTGACGAGAGGGTCACTTCAGTCCAAGCCAAAAATGGTCGTCGCTTCTAAACGAACGACAAATTAATATCGCCGCTACGTACAAAGAAATGGATTTCTAACTTCCTTCACGGTCCTGTAGCTTATAATGGCAGCAAGACGTCTCCTCCGAACACCGCGATTCCATCCGCGTACTTTCTCGAGCCAAGGCGTCATTGTGCGCGACTGTAAATTTCTCCGAATCAAAAAGAAGTGGATTTGGTGCATACAACAGAAGTATGGGGAACAATGGAATAAATGAATCAGCTCGTCACGGGTTCCGAACGAAAATACCAAAGACATCGAATTGTAGCGTCACGACGAACAGCCACGCAATTAAATCATAGACATAGGCTACCATAATTACAAGCTCGGACAAAATAAACGGGGATGACCTGATAGCCTGAATTTTCTTTATTTCGTTACAAACGTCTAAACGATGGTCACGATACAGATATATTAAGTTGAAAGAAAATCATTGACTCATTAATTCTCTTTCAGGTCCCTGCTGCTGCGATTGAAAATCCGACCAGGGAAATGGCTGACAGTCGTCCACCGCATACGATTAGCTGAATACAACGGTTTTCGTATGTTATAACAGAAACTTGGCTGCAGTATATTTTATCCGGTATCTCGGTACTGATAAAAATAACAAGACTGGAAAATAACTTACAAATCGTTCCGCGCGCCTTTACTCGCGACATCAATCAAACCCGACGCCGTACTCTTACACATCCAATTTCATCTATACATTCAGCTACGAGCAATCACTTCTCAAAGTGGTTCCGTACAAGTGGTATGGTACGCAGCTGGTTCGTTTCCAGCATATACAAAGGTACATACGAGAGCTCGGTGGACGCTTGAAAATCATCTCAATAAGTAACCGGATATGAGCGATGAAATGAAGATTAGAGGATTCGAAAGAGTAGGACAAGTAAGATTGATAATTTATACATGGGGGAATCCCCGGTATTCCTGCGTTTGGTCTCTACCGAGCATGGAGGATCTGGTGGGATCCACGGAATGTAATTATGGGATCGTGAAATCTTTTAAAATAAATAATAATTACCAGGAGTTGGTCGATATTGAATTTGTGTGGACCAAGAGAAAAGATGACGGTGAAAATAAATGGGGTTAACGAACGCGACACTTGAGAGGCGTCGACGTCGTTGTGTGGCATCGGGACGCTTCGGGTTACTCGAATTCTGTTTTCTGTATTACTTCAGGTATATATATATACATTGGATCCTATGAAAGAGAAACTTGATTGTGTAAATTAGTATCTCCCCCAATCCAATAACGCGTCCTTAGTGAACTGTATCAACCCGGTTAGCATGTATAAATACATACACGAAGCAGAGAGAAAGAAGATGGCGGCACATGCACATCTGGGGCACTTGTGTACGAACGTTCCTTGTCTTTGGAATGCGAGTTCTCGCTCGGTATACGGTCTCATCTTTGGACTCTATGGCACTGGCTAATTGTCTAATAATAATTCTAAAATTGAAAGTACCGTTACACAATTATTTTGAATTTTTAATACAGTGCACACGTACCTCGACATTACGATATGCAATTACTTTGTTTATACGCTGTATAAAAAATTATACAGACTGCGAAATATACCTATACAGAGATAAGTGCGTGCACACGTAATTCAGTGTAAAAATATAAAAATTCGTATTAAAATTAATAACCGTTCGTCATTTTTGGCAAGCGTATACCTGTGCTCGTGTAACAGGAGTACTACCCCGTGTAATTAATGAGATCGTTAACAAATAGAATTTCAAGTAATACAATACGGCAATGCTTACCGACCGAGCTAAGTAGGTCCGTTCGTACGAGTAATTAAGCACAGTACACTTTATCAGCATGCAACAATATAATCGTTAATAATAACGTCACCGTACAGCAATACCCCTTTTGGCACGTCCTTCTTATTACTTACGATACTCAGTCTCCTCCCGGTTGGCTAGCCGTGCGGATAGTTCAACTATATACCAAAGCGACCATTACTTCGGTTTTTTCCGTAATATTTATGCAGGCAACCAAGTAGGAGGATAATTGCGCTTATTTTAAGAACGAGAATAGCGAAGTAACACGAAAAGCTAATCATGCGTTGCTCCGCCTGTTCATTTTTCTGCTTTAATAATTCCTCGTACCTCGTACCTTCGTTGCGTACAAGAGTACGTATAAACGTTATGTATATACGTGATACAAGGCATATCGGCCGTCATTTCTATCTCTTGCTTAATACTTACCGTGCCCTCGTACCTTATGTTACCTGCTGCCAATTTGTCTTGATTGTTTCGTAATTCGTCCACATACCCGCTGCTTCCATGTACCGGGAGATGAAAACGCACACACGTTCTTTGTATTATCTCGAGTGCGATTCTCGTACGAGTGGAGTTGTATGAGAATTGCATTAGAAATTAGGTTGTTCGTAAAGCTGATACAATAGTCCCTGGCGTGGGAGTCTGCGATTCGTTATATGTATATGTGTGTATATAAATAATTGATCGGTATCGATTTCGTAATCGGGTCGAAGGAATACCAGTCGATTTTCTACGGATCGTGCGCTTTAGGATTTTATATTTTATTAATCTGACATTAAGCGTCTGGAATGCATATATGTGTATATATGGATATTTGTATATAGCGCGTGGAGAAATGCGTATTTATTGCGTGGGACACTTTGAAAAAGAGTGGGGATCATGAATAACGATAAAACTTTATAATGAGAATTGACTGAAGACACAAGAGAAATTTCAGGAACAATTTTACTTCCAATGAGCGACAAGCACAGTTTGCATAATATCGAGACGATAAAGTGTGGAGGTCGGAAAAATGCAAAGTATTAATAAACTTAATGGGAATCTCGTGTACCATTATCTGGCACATCCCTCCGGTCGATATCTCAATTCGAGGCGACGTCCGATTTCGCTGGATTAATTGAAGGTGCAGGACTGTCGCAGTGCATGCTGGGCCTGGAGAGTGAAAACAGATGGAATTACGTATACCAGTGCTCAAGGGGAGATTTCGATAGCCTTTAAGTATAGAGTTCGTAAAATTACTAAATATCTATCGATTTCTGTTCGCGTGTTCCTTTCGAGGAGGCTGTAATGAAATTTCAAGAGAGTCTCCTCGTTGCTGTCGAATAATTGCGTCAGAGCTTGGTGATCGAGCGATTCGAAATACCCGCGTGTATTTGGGACGTTTGAAAAGTGGCGCCGGGCGACGTATCGTTCGCGGTTATTCGACGCGGGAAATTTGAATTTTTAAACGCTTCGAGCAAAAATACTTCGACTTCCACTGACGCAATTATCGTCGGACACCTGTGCGATCTTTTTAACCGGTACCGTACAGTGTCGGCTGACCAAAAACTAAATAGCCGTAGATACAGATCTAGGAGGCAGGGATCCAATTAACTAGATTGCCACGGCATCTACTGGGTCGTCCATGAAGAGTCTAACGAGGCCCATTAAGATATGTCCGAATACGCGTACAGGTATCTGGTGGACCGTAGCCGATGAAGAATCGCTCGTCACGGTTTTCATGAGTATCGGCAATAAGCCAGATTAAACGTTTGAAGATTTAGTTTCAGCGATCGGGATTACCTGGTCATTTAATTACCCGGGTAAACTCGACTCGTTAAGATACCCAGACTAGTTATACCTTGACATTTGAATTTCCCGCGATAATCAAAGACGATACTTATCCTTGCCGATAGAACCGGATGTATGTACGTTACGAATCAGACTAATCCAAATGTCCCGATCTTACAGATCGATGTGTCATAACCTCGAAATAGAATTTCGGGGCAATATTCGAAAAAAAATAAATAACCCTCCGCTCGGTAGGATGTCTGAAGTAAATTTAAAATTGTATACTGATTTATCGCTCTGCGGATTAGTTGGGGAATTAAAAGAGAGATTTTTTAAATGACTAGAAAAAAAATACGAAAACCGCTCCTTCGCTATATTCCATCAGCATAACCTATTCGCCGACTGCAACTGCTAATCATCTTATGCGATCATGATTAATCAGACGTCACGATCTTTTTTTTTTTTTTTTTTTTTTTTTCTTGAAAAATCTTAGCGGCCACCGTTTCTTCGTGCCGGCAAAACGTGAGGCTGTAACCTTATATCCCGGACAAGCCGTTGCACTTGATCCGTAAGATTGATGTTCGAACGTGCTATTTATCAAGAGCGTACGAAAGCGAATTCCACCGCCCAGTATATCCATGAGCTACGTATTATACCATGTACACCATGGTTAGGTTGGTATCACTGTTTGTTTGATATATCAAAATGGTCAGTTTAGTTGAATAAATCGGTAATGCGTTCCTATATGTGCATATGATTATATATGCTAAGTGGAATAAGACCGAGCAGGTATTACCGAATCGCTTTGAGTCAAAGCAGAGTGCTACCTATCTTTTCACAGCGTCTGACAACCGGGCACACGTACGAAAGCCAATTAGGTTACATAAAAGCAAAAGGCAATAATAATAACTCGATAGGAGGCGTTGATATCGAACGGGACCGGTTACGTAGGACACCCGGTATATAGTAAGGTGGACGGCCTTCATGATTGGGTATATTTTACGCGGCTTTGCATATTTCTTCAGGGCGGCAGTGCCGGTGCACGTGCGGGCAAGCATATAACGTGCGACTAGCGGTGATCCTATAAGCTGCTGTAATTGCATAGAGAGTTTGCCATAGAGGCGAGCCTTAAGGATCGCGTGTGGCGAGAGGCGTTACATATCTGGTATATCTGTATAGGACCCGATAGGATTCTTCTGTGAGTGAATTGGAAGAAAGAAAATGAATAGGAAAAAAAAGGAATTGATTGATTCGATGTTCAAATTTACTTACAGCGATCCTAGCGGTACAATGGTGCACTTTTTATTGAAAAAGAGGGATCGACTGATTCAGGCCCGTATTCAGAGTCTGTTCTTAGGTTTATGCACGATCTTAGACATCCTCTAACATGTGTTATTATTTACTATATCTATGGTCTTAAGACTGCTTCGTCTCAAGCACTGACTATGAATACGGACCAAGATGTTCAAATTTGTACTACTTACAGCGATCCTAGCGGTAAAATCGTGCAGTTTTAATTATTGCAATTAACTTGTATGGCACATGGTCGCTCAACGACATTCCTGTCAGTTTTATCGCTTAGATGTATATATGTATATACGTGCATTTTGGTAGCGGCAAAGGAAAATTATTACACGTGCTAAGTTCGTAATAGTTAAATCGGTTTGCTTATGATGATTGGAGATGATTTTTTTGAAGAACTAGGGAAACGTGAATCTCGAAATTACGTTGCGGTACAATTGGAGTTTCGAAACTCCATATGGTAGCCGAGTTCAGGGAGAAATTGTTAGGAAGAGGGAAATGGAGTCAAGTGACAAAAAAATATTATCAACCATGTACAAAGCAGCGCTTTAATTTATCTTTAGATATTCAAAGACGAGAAAGCGATTCCCGCCAATGAAAATGTCAGATTATAACGGCTGCCATAGGAACCTCACAATGGGGAAGCCCCGTTGTGAAAGTCTCGTTTTGGAGCATGAACTATGTGAAAATAGTCACAACACCGACGAAGGAAGAAATATAACAAGTTTCAATAATCAAGATGGCGACCGACCGTCTACCAACTCCTTTATTATAATCCAGTCAAATCATAATCCAGTATAATCATTGCGGATACGGTCAAAGACGTTCGAGCGGCTATGGGTAACGTACCTGTAATTAATTTCAAAGGAATTCACGCAACCATGACATTTCGATTTAATTTACGACTCGTCAATGGGTCGACGTTAACTTTGAGACATCTGTAGAATTTTTCTCAACTCGCCACTGTATCTTAAGAATTTCGCGCAGTATGATGTAAATTTTAATTTTATCATATATGGAATATCCGGAATAATATTTTTTAATTTTTTTTGCATATACTCTGTATCCTTACCGTTACTCTGTACATCCGTGGGTACGATCGTAAATGTTCACTGCACTGCCCATATGCATATGCACCATGCAGTGGGTATCGTTAATTGCATCTTGTAAGTAAACTGTCCATTGTGCCTATATAGTCTTAGGTACCTTTTACGTTTGACAATTTAAAAAAAAAGTACTATTTTCAGCTTGACGGCCATTGTTATTTTTGGGAACCTCAAAGTACAGCGTACAGGACACGCAAGGGAACTGACCAACGGTAGTTCGCGAAACGGGAACGTTGCAAAAAACAGGATGAAATTGGATCCGGAAGGAGTGGCACGAAACACGCTCGCCGGAGGACGCCTGGAGGAAGAGCGAAGGGTGAAATGCTTTCTCCGGCTGAGGAATCGCAGATGCGGTTTCGCGTAGGAAGCCGGGTGAGTTAGGATTTAGAAAAATAAGAACAGGTGAACAAAAAAGTTTGGAGGAAAAGAAAAAAATGGGAAAAAATATCAGTGCTAAATTTAATATTCAGTTTATCACGCTCCTGGCGTTTTGCACCATTATCATAATTATATTTCAGATGAAATATATGTGTATATTACGACTCTGCGTTTAAGAATGATGATAAATGACATTAGGCTACGGGCCAACGCAAACTAGAAGCATTTAATAATAGTACAAGGGTGGGTTTTATTGACTTTCGAAAATTAATTTTTCAACCTCAACCATGATCTTCTGGACTATTCATTAATAATTTGTAAAAGAAGAAATATGTCAGCGTCAAAAAAAATTCACCAGTGTAGATTCTCCAGAACGGCGAAACGATGAGAACTGTCAAGAATAATCATTTAATTCTTGAGAAAAAATTTCGTGACCATACTTATGCGATGTGACAATGCCATTGACTCGAATAATTTTACTCGCGCCACCCTGTATATACATTCACGTCAATCTATTAATAATCGGACTAACGATAAGTTTGTTAAACATTGTAACACGCCTATAGAAACTTACAAACCGCATTTCTACAGCTCCATTAAGAGAGCAGCCTTTGGCCTTTCAATACCAAATCATGTCTAGGCAATCGCGACAGGTCCGTGCACTTGGACTTGGAATGAACAATAAGCAAATCAAGCGTAAAGCTTATAAAAGCAATCAGAGGTACAAACAACGGACACCATTTCCTTTGATAATTTATAGGCAGATCTCGTAACGATTATCTGCTCGTGTTACTTGAATTGGAAATAAATACATTTCTCCCGTGCACTCCCTTCAATTGTAAAGAAGCTTTTTAAATCTCTGATTCACCTCGTTAGTCCATTTTGATATTTTAAACTTTTAGATATATAGACCGTAACGGTTAAACTTTACAAATTTTTAACGTAAACTCTGCTTCTGGTTTCAGGGCCCCGATATGGCAATTTGCGAGTTCGGCCGTGTCTCATCCTGGCACGTGATGCACTTATAGACAGCAATAAATAAATTGAGACCAATGAATACCACAGTGTCCCGTGACGAACAATCAATTATACGTGACCAGAAACGATGGCTACACCCAGCATGCCGGAATACGAAGAATCGTATAGGCCACCGAAGGAGCGGCTCTCTCATAAGTCGATCTCTTAAGTAGGTCTCGAGAGCACTGAAAATAAAGTAAAAAGGGCACCTTGTCGAAAGAAAAGGTAAAAATCGCGGAAAAGCAATGCCGGCTGGTAAAAGGAAGCGACCCGTCTTTATACATACCTATATATCTATTATGCACAGATGGGAACTCTTGGGCGCATCTTCATCGGACCGTGACCAATAACTAATGCAATCACCCGGAGATTAACACATGCTCATTACCTACATGCATTGGCTTGCATCTGGAGCTACATATACGTGTATATTATAATACCAATATTACACCAGGTATATATAACGACAGGTGTAAACCATGAAGACGCCTTTCTAAATGTCGGTGAATTCAATGAATATCGTTAACTCTGTACATATAAATCTTTCTTTATAAATTATCTATCATTTATACGACTGCCAATGATGAATACAATTTATATATATATATATGGGTTACAAAAAAATGAATATATATATATACGTATACGTCAGTGCCTTGTATCAATGACCAGCTGCAATAAGCCTGGATGTTTCTCAAGTCTCATTTTCAAAATAACAGCGCGTGCGCGCCGCTCGCTCGTTCTGCAAGTTTACAACCAGCTACAGGACGAAAACGAAGAATAATCCCGATCCTGATATTGCTAATGACTTTGACAGTGAAACTATGTCCTTCTAGTTCTACGTTTTCACGAAGCAAACGCAATGGGAAACCATTTGATAATTACGATGGTCGTAACTATGCAGAGTCTGATTTTCTTGTACGTCCATTTTTCCACGTAATTATATATACACGTACTATACATATTTTTTCATATAATTATATCTATATATTATATACCTAGGATATACATACCTAGTGACGATCAGCAAAACGGCTAGACGAGGCTTGTATTTCTTCGTTGAACCATACCAGACATTCAATCCTTTGTGCTTGCTCAGCCACGCCTGAGAATCGAACAGTTATACACTGTATAACAATGATAATGTATAACAATAATAACGATAAAGTATTTCCAAGTGGCTAAGATCGCCTCTGTACTCGTTATAATAGTTGCCACGTCGTCGTAGCGCCTAGGATATACTTTTGTCTAGTTTAATCCTAAGCTTATAATGGCATGAGTAGGTATCTGTGGAATACGATGTACTTCGAGGTTAGGTTATAGGTATACCATATCGCAATGACAACAGGTCTATTGTCACGGAGCGACATCAAGCATGAAACGGCAGGAACAATGGAATGCCCAGAGTCAAAAATAAGAAGCATTAGTGTACACGGACGCGATAGTACATTTTTTCTGGTCACACTTTACTGATCGGTTATACTTTTGAGTGGAGCCCTATAACTGTATCTATCGGTTTCTGCACTTTTGTATAGAAGGTATATATATCTCTATACAGAGTTCGTGGGTTTGAACGGCGAAACAATAGCGCCATCAGTAACGTTACTGGGATGGCTATGGTAACAATCTAGTTACATCCGTATTCGGAATTATCCCTAGATTTTATAAGGAGCCGACAAGTAATATAAGTATACCGCTTGAGCGAGATGCCGTACCGAAATGCCAAATAGGCTTTGTAGGTTATGTATAACCTAGGGGAAGTCATGCCCCGTACGAAAGACACGGAGAAGACGTGTTATGGACTTTCAACAAATTCCCTAATCAAGAGAGACAGCAGCGTGAAATTTCATGTATCTTATACGTCGGCAAAGATGATAGATCGTATCTGGCAAATGTGAGTGAAATTGTGTTTCTAGCGTTTACGAGAGTACGTAGCGGTGCGAATAGTTTGAGGTTATTACCGTACGGCTGGATTACGATTAAGAACGATTAATGGATGATGGGACATGAATGGATTAGATTTGCCAGACCTGAGTTCATTTTAGTTCGAATTAAATATTTAGACTGAAACTCACGACTCGGCTAACGATCGCGGACTGACGTGAACGAGCCTTGCTAAGAGCGTTACCTTTTAGCCCGCGAAATTTGAATTTTGATTTTCTCTACGTAGCAGGATATCGATCCGTGATGTCTTTTGGTATCGATAAACTTTTACATGGGATCTGGCACTGTGCGAATTATTTTCTTATTTAGCCAATGCAATGTAAAACGAGATGTAAAGTGATCTGTTCAGCTCGGTCCAGCGACAAGATATTTCATTACCTTCTGCTTATTCTAGTTGCTTCCATATTAACTTCGTTATTGCTCGAGAGGACGTGCTACGGGCTGTCCTTCTCTTGGTATCACGCATGATGATTACTCTATGATGATAGTCAATGACTCCGATTGGACCTTTCTAGTGCTGCATGGAAGAAAGGAGAAAAGAAGAATTTCTTGAAAATTATCTCGAGCGATATATGTGTAGCTGTGAGTATATTCAGATGAAATCTTATCACATACGTAAGTATAATGTAATGCATTACTCTTTTGCGTGCTGGTGCGAAATCGTCGAGGCTTTCGCGAGTCTCCTTAATACGAAAATATGATTTTTAATATTTTTATCCAGCTTCCAACCCACATGAAACGTCCGATAACACTTTGGATGATTGGGCCATCCACACCGAGCAAGATCAGAGAGATTAGATCGATCGGCTGAGAAAGTCATCTTGTAATCATTGGAAATTACGTCCTCGTGACTCTAACCGGTAGAGATCTAGAGCCTGGTCGTATGTGGGATAGCTGGGAATTTTTAAGGTAGGTCAGGAAAATTTAAAAGTGATAGGCCTTCTTGTCTAGAGTCCTCGTTCGTTTAATGGATGCTAACCTAGCTGGTGGTATAGTATATTTATCTAACAGTGAACGTTAGATACCTACGGACCCGAATACACGGACGTGAGTCTAGACTGGTTTCATATTTCTAATTTAACGATCTACGCATAATTCATGGACAATCTCACTTCTCAAGATCTTGGGCCAGGTTAAAAAAAAACTCGTGTAACGTCTATCTTGGTTTGCTGTATGCTTTTTTTTTAGTGTTCTTCTCTTACTTCTCCGTTTGGTCATTTGTTTTAGATCACTTTCCCTGTTCGGTCTACGATGCGCTTTTACTTTGGAAAAAAACCTAATGGCCCGTTTCCGTGATCGAACGTGATCGAACGCATTCCGATACACATTATATCTGTACATACCAGTACTGCAGTGACTCCTTGAACTCGGTCATCCTGAAGCTGGTTTTCTGGAATCCTATGCATTTATTCTTGGTTAGAGGTTAAAAAAAAGTATGTGAAACGAGGATGGCGAAGGAGGGGAGAAGGTCGGGTGAAAATAGGTTTACCGTATATGTCGCTATGTAGAATTATATGATTCCGGATAAGCTTATGAATATATATGCAAGATGGCGGAAAAAGAGGAGTCTCGAAATTACGAATCGACCACGTGGTAACTTCTTTACGCGAGATAAAAGGTCGACGCCAACGAGTCATTAAACGATGCCTGTAAAATCGAACCTCGATTTATACGCCCTTAAGAGACTCGCTCGATCCGTCCATGAGAAGATCGTTCCCAATTATCTTTATATTGGTTTTCATTAAATTGTTATTATTACTCCTCGTAGCGATATGGATCTTGTAAAATTCACTATTAAGTTTCTTCGCTACTTTCTACGCATCCGTCCACAAGGTGGATCAGTGTGACGTCTTATCGAATTATCTATTATATGGCGTCCTATATAAAGGAACAAAATCACTCCTAATTAATGAATTTTCAATAGACTTAAACGACCTCCGTAGTTTATAATGAAAAATCTTCTCGTTTCATCTTTACCAATTATCTGGGTGGACAGCAGAAAAAAATTGTCGCAACGTCACAGTTCATCTTTTCTACACTTTTTTCTACTAAAAGACCGTCTCGTTATTGCCTATATAAATGTACGCGGATGATAAATACCAGTTTCTATCAATTTCTTAACGATTTGCCAATAGATCCGGTAATGTCGACATCGATGTTCTTAATAATTTTTTACAAAAAATAATTATCATTGTTCGCCATTCACGATCTGGAAATCATTTCTGAACGATATTTAAAACATGGCCACTGGCCCATAATTCTCGGTCGATAACTTTCTTAATTCTTTCACGATACACCTGCAGTACGTTTCTTGGCATAAACTCCACGGTATATACTGCTGCTCGGTACAAGAGATATAGTGTACCAGAGACAACCCCTTGCAACATTATTATAGACAATAGCGTGAGATATACTCGTGGTCCATCGAAGCGTGATTCCGGTCCGTTTGTCGGTTGCCCAAGCGTCTGTACCTATATTCAGAATGAAAGAAAAAAAAAAGAAAAAATTTAGAAAAATCATTGCGGGATTTTATAGCCTAATGGCAGGAGGAAGTTTAGTTTCGAAATTGATTTTCGACCTGAACAAATCGTCGGGCCCCGAATCAAGTGACGCAGCCATGCAGCAATATTTAGGTTAATCTACAAAAGTGCTATAGGCACCGGCATAACCAGATGACACGATACAGATAACCATACGAGAATTACGTAAATAATAAATGATCGATATATCCAATAGATCGATACTACTTTAATATCGATATATTCGTAAATCGTTTCCCATTATAACGATCATGATATTTCTCTGACACACTCTAAAATCCTCTATTACGTCATTGAAATCGCCGTTTTCTTCTGGGCCAAAAATTCGTTACGAATATTTCGAATTTATTGATCTTGATCGAATCCAATAAATATACATACGATTGGTCAGTTTCAAAGAGGACACTCTCCATAAGACCCTAACGAAGGATATTTTTGTTCCAGCTGTTTGCTGTAACGACCGACACGTAGCCTGAAGATTTCTCAAGACACTAATATGACAAACGATGTACATCGATAACCTTATCACTAATCAATAATTTTAATTGCAGTTCAAACCCTCTGGGCGATCCATACCGTGCCCATGGAAGCAGTACAATTTGATGGAGCAAAATCAATATACTAGAAAGTCCAGTACGGAACGTCGGATCGTATCTGGTCTTTCTTATTGAAAAGTCACGCCAGAAATTGGTCGTATGACAGTTTTTATTATTTTTATATTTTTCTCTACCATATACCGTTTAAAGTAACTCTCTTGCTTACGCTCTATAAATCATTGTTATGTAGTCCGCAGAGTTTGGCCATACAGGTACCACATAAATCTTCATTGGTGATTCCACTTCTCCGGTACGCGATACGTATATACATTTATTAACTTCAATGTCTATATCTATATGTATATACAGGTTAATATATCTATAGGTACATAGAAATTTCTGACGTGAAGTTTCACGCGCCCACGCTCTAGAAACGGGACGGCTGGTATAACACGTGAAGTGTGCATAAGTTCCCTACGTCGTATCGCTCTTTGAAAACTGTTATTTGCTGCGTACCCATGACATTTTAAACGGACTTCCGCAATTTTTTAGCAGCACGCAAGACACCTCATGGACTCATCTTGGTTAACTCGTGCCAGGCTGGATTAAGGTATACGATGAAGACAGGTTAATGCTGGAGCGAAAGGATTTGACGATGTCTTGGTGCAGCGAGAATCATAGCAGGGGCGAAGGGGAAGCTTAAGGGTAAATTCACGATTACTTCGCGAGGACGATTCACCCGGGGCAATAGATAGTAAACGTTGTGCATAAACGTTGATTTATGCTAAACGGCAAAGATCGTCTATTTTCCCGGATGCTGGAAGCAGCGTAGAGTTCATAGAGACCTAATTTTGAGGTTAGGTCGAATTCAGAGCCGAGCTAAGAATCCTAACGAATTTTGACGATTAAAATTTTTTCAATTAACGGAACGAAGATAAATCGATCGGATCGATCGGAATGAAATAAGTATCGATCATTTATTATATTTACGATCCAACCTGAGAAATCATGATCTCCTCGGTATGCTGCTTGCGTACTCTCAGGCTTTAAGTAGGTGGGTAAAAAATATATATATATATTTGATCCTGTAAATATGTTATATACATAATGTACATTACTCTTTATGTTACATATAGCTATTAAGGCACGTACACACGTACGTCCATCCATCTATACATCGAGCTGCCTATAGTTATTCCATACGTGGCAGATATAGGTACGCGTGAATATTCATGAGAGATAATCAGGCCAATTAGTCGTATTTCACAAGAAATTTTGATAGTTTATCTCGGTAGTTCGGGGCATTGCTCGTTTTGAATAATTTATTTCGTAAGTAGCCGTAAACGTGCCGTAGGATCGACTACCGACTTACGGAAGCGGCTTCCTCGCTGGCAACGCCGTACAGGATCTTTTTATTCCTTTTCTTATTCGCCGCCATTACCAGCTGACTCCATTCAAACTCGTTCCGGTATCCGCATGCAAAGATGCTGCCAGTCTGCGTCACGTGTGTGTAAGCATATACCTATATAAAAATGTTAAACATATAGGTCAGCGAGTCGCAGTAAAAAAAATTACCAAAAGTAACTAGGATGGTATCGAGGACGGCCCGAAGTTAGCAGCGAGACAATTTCACACGGGATTATCTAGAATGGGCGATACGTAACGTACGCAACTTCACGCCTGTTATTATAAACTGTCCTCGGGTGCCTTGCGGCAACGTTCCGATCCAGTTCGAGAAATTCTTTTTGGCTGGTCCAGTACCGTGCACTTGAGCTGCGTCCTTGCTTAGCGATTTTATCGAATTTCAAAGCCGCGAATTCACGGCACGCAAGAACGATTCCGACGAATCGGTTCGGGATCTGTGACTGGGCTCGTGACTGACCGTGAAACGGGTCACGATCGGTCCATTTGAATTTTTGATAACCGTCATGTGTCCTCAGAGAGGCTCGTGGGATATCCGGGAATCTGAGTGTACCAACTTACGCGGATGTATGTATATAAGTGTATGGGACGATCATTCGACTTCGAGATATCGATCGATCGACTGTGAATCGATAGGTCGATGGCTAGTGGTATAGAATAAAAAACGAGCAATTGAGTAAAATAGATGACAACCGGTGGCAGCTGTTGCCTTCGGTTGGCCAGACTGCGAGAGAGTCATCGTATCGATTGTGAGCTGCCATACTTTCCCGATTCGATTTAATTGGATTGGAAAAAAGTATGAAGATAGGACAGGTCGATTTGTACGCCGCTCGATCGGGAACTAGATCGCCTTGACTCATTGAAATTTCCAGTTGCATTCTTATCTGGTCAGCTTCCATGCGTATAAGTCATCTGCTTTCTTCCACCTCGTCTCTTTATGCGGAAGATACGTTGCTGGGGTATCGTGCCTATTCCGTATAGTCCGTACGTCGTAACTATTAAGTAAACTTATATTATTTATCGTAAACGGACTTCTATGTTAATTTATGTTAACAGATCTTGATAGCGCGATCGAGCTTCGAGAAACACGTTAGAATCACGAGACTCGACGTGAATTTCACTTACGTAGACCAAGGGGAAATCCCGTCCGGTGACCAATGACCGTACGCCCACTGAGGCGGGAATATTTGAAATATAAATTCAAAATTATGCAAAGCTTTGCTCAGAAATTTTCGTACCGATAACTGCGACTTAATATTCTTCGTTGATGGGAGAATTACAAATTTCTCAGCCTTACGGAATGTGACTAAACAAACAATGATGAAAGACGTACTGCGAGCTACTGGAAAGACGTGACTGTCTTCACTTTTTTTCTTTGTCAGGTCGCCGTCCTTCCTTGGTCCTGCATCAGTATCCTCTTTGTACGAGTATTTCGATGATCGTCCAAAATTCATTCTCGTGGATCCTCGTCCGTGCAAGTTATTGCTTGTAAATACGTTCTCAAGTGTAACGTATACACTTTTTGTTCGGGCGATGAAAAATTCAATGGCTACGTCTAGCCGATCCACGCCGATAGAGACAAAACTAAAAGAATCATGGCGACCATTAAGAAAAAATTAAATTAATCCAATCCTCGTGCCAGAGGATGATTAAACGTTTCGTGCCACTGCGATTAGTCCTGCTGATGAATAAATGTTACTCCTTCCTATATCCTAGGGGGCATCCTATAAACAGTTTAATTATTTTTTTTTCTTTTCCTTTTTTCATCACAGATTTATACCGACTGCGTCCCGAACAAAATAGTCGTAACGGTTAATTCGTGTCGCCGACTCTCAGCTCGGTCGATTCACACGAAGCGTTGCGCGCCATCAATTAAATTACCGGCGTTCATTACGCCACGAGAAGGCACTGTAGCGCCTTTAAATTTTGTCACGAGTTCGTTTGACTGATCGAACCTCCTATAAATTCCATCGACTTCTGCTCTCCCGTGCCATCCGGACCGAGGAGACGCGTCCAGGTACCACCTGCGAGCGAATAAAGTGCAAAAGTCGAGGAGCAGTGAAAATACGTTATAAATTATAATTAAATTCGTCCGTCTGATCTCCTGGGCGTGATACACTCCCTGCTGGCGATAAATATCGTTAATGGACTCAAGTAGTGGGCATTATTCTTGGTTAAAAATATGTCGAACTGGTCCAACCCCCATCTGACAAAGGTAAAATATGTGTGGGTATATATATTTATATGGTACCACTTTAATCCTGTAACGAATATTCAGACCAGACTGTACTTACCTACCTAACCTGCCTACTGGAGTCTACCAACGGGTGCAGGCCCGTACACACGAAGGTAGACTCGGAACGTAAAGCCATTTTTACAACGGCTTTAACCTATATTCACGTAGACATGAAGAAATGAATTATCGGCAGGTAGAGCCACTCTTTGGGTCTCGCAGATTGGTCGATACGACGACACGAACAGGTTGTACACATTAGCCCATCGGACTAACCCCACATACTGACCAGCAATACAGTCGGAACCCACGTATAAAGTCGCGTTCATACGAGAGCGCCTGTCACGCAAACATACATAAATATAGTATAGTCGTGATGGTATAGTATATTTATTATAACTGCGCACGGATGAGATACAATGATAGATATTATACAGTGGTAAAGGAGTGTGCGCGGGGCGCACACAGGGACAAGTACGTAGAGACTAAGATCCTAAGCAAGTCAGCGAGGCATGGAGAAATAGCCTCGGAATAAAAATGGAGAGAAGAATTAAAAAAGAAAAAGAAAGAAAAAAGAAACAAAATTACGAAAAGAAAGAAAAGAAAAAGAAGAAAGGACGACGAGGAAGAAAAAAAAAGGAGGAACGATCTTTAGGATCTTGGCTGACTACGCGAGATATCTACCTACCTACCTATGAGCAACGTCGACTCGACTAGAGTTCCATCGTGGACGTTGTGACAGACTGACTAACGGTACCGGAACTTAGACCGAGGCTGACGTAGCGGATGCTCCGCAGAGGAAGGGAGTCATATGTAGGTCTCGCTTTCTGATTGGCTCTCCACCGGGTAGACTGTAGATCGTAGACTATAGAACGTCCGTCCCCGTCCAATGACGGACTCACCTGTTGCTCTTGGTAGCGTGCAGGCGCGTGAGAAGCCCAAAATTTGGGGTCCGTAGGGACCCCAGGAATTTTTTTTCATTGTATACATTGGTCGAATCTTTGCTTCGTGTTTGAATTATTTTTTATCATTGCGTCCTCCGCACTTCATGGACCAGGACTTTTTTTCTATTGTTGCCTAGCGGATCGTCCTTGCTTCCCTTTCTTCGATGCGTCTCGCTAAGTTCTCACTGATCGATGCCAATTAGTGGGCCCCGGTACGGCTCCGATGGCCGGTCCCTGTCATTCGTCAAGTTCGCATTGACGGCTGACATTTAATCGCGACCGGTAACTCACGATGATCGCGATCGCTGACTACAGTCCCTGCGTAACTTGTACAAGTACCTACGAGGCGAATCTGTACGAACCAGTTCGGAGTTATTTATTATCATGGTTACCGGTAATCTCTAGGTTCGTCAGCCGATGAGTGAATAAAGCGGAGGCCATTTATCGCGCGAGCCTTGACTACAAAATATTGATAACGTGTAAAGAGCGGAAAAATTTGACATTTTTGAAAAAAAATCCCTACGAATAAAAATCCATGAGGAAATAAATTTTTGAAAAAAATCGTTAACACAACCAAGACTGCGTATAGATAAAAGCATCGAGAATCGCCGTTGCGACAGCTTTGAGTTTGGTCTCGTCGCGTCAGTTCTATTTTCGTATCAGAATCGCAATACGAGGGTCGTAGCGACATCGCCTACGCAAATCCGAGGGTTGAAGTCTCCACGATTGATACACGAGAATGCCGACAGAGGCGCTCCGTCTCGTATACGACACCACGGATAGACTAGCTCCCTCTCGCTTCCTCCAGTCGATTCTAGCCAGACACCCTCTCTCTCGTTCTCCCAGCCATTCCCACTCGTTGAAGTCTCCGCCGAGAGAGACGTGCCAGCGCGTCGTTACTCGTGGCAGGGCATGAGGCCCGAAAAGCGTAGCTACGTCCTTGGAGTCCTGGCTATCCATAGAGCATAGGACTCGCCGACACGTATCAAGCCGGGGCCTTATACACATACGTGAACACATACTCGCCGAAGGAGTCACGGGTGAATATATAGCACGAGAGTGGAATCGTGGAGGTGGCTGGGCCTGGGAAGGGGTCCGAGGAGGTGGCAGGGATGGAAGTACCGCTATACCTGGAGTCGCCTCAGGCAAAATACATACCTACCTACCTACCTAGTATATACCTCGCAGCTTATATACTACAGTATCGGTACTACGCGACTCTATAATACAAGTGCAAGATCACCGAGTATCATAAGAACCTAAAGCGAGTACACTCTATCCAGGGATATTACGGCAGTGTTGCTTGCCTTATACTTCTACCTACATAGCGCGGCTCCGTGTACCGAGACAACTTTGTCTTCGGCGAGGAGCAAGCCGTTCGCACTCTTGCGCCCGCCGGACTACAATACGGATCGTCGCAGTGCGTGTGCGCCTTGCCAATCAACGTGTACAGATAAATGTCATCCCGGGTAAGCGCGAGGTCCAACGCGAGTGAAGAGGCAGAAGCCGCAGCCGCGGATACGACCGGTAGTCATCGACAGCGGACTATCCCACTCCTACGAAACGTAACCTAGACTGTACCTAAGAGTCCTACCTGGACGGGACCTCGGTAGAAGAGCCCAAGGTGGTATCCAGAACGTGTGGTGCGCGCCGAACTCCTGCGCCGGCACTTCCTGGCAGCCACTGGATAACCCACCTTCAAAACGTCAACGTCGACCTCGTCCTCTTCAGCCTCCGATGGAAACGCTGTGAAACGTCAACGTACTTCGATACCGGAAGGGACTTTACTCTCAGCTCTCAATAACTTAACGAACCGAGATCAGCCGTTGCTACCGTAACATCCGGCAGTGAGAGTGTTGCCGTTCCATGGCTGGCCGCGAGGAACACGAGCAAATGTCTCTAACATCTGGTAGCGTGCTACGTTACTCCGTGCGTGAATAAGAGGCTGTCGCCTAGTGAATTTCACTGACTAAATATGTGCCGTGTGTCCGCGATGAGTTTCCCATGAGGATTCGACTGTTGAATCGTGTTTTCGTTATCGTCTCTTGGATATTTGACATGTCAGCCGCCTACTAGGCCGGACGTATGGGTGCATAGTGCTGGACACTGTACATGCCTCCTTATACACGAGAGACCCCCCTTGCTACACGCTTTACTATACGCGATTCGTTCAGTGATTTTATATTGTTTGTTTATCGGAGACGCGATATTTAGTTCGAAATATCGCCACGAAGGATAACACTGATTCAGATGTCTACGTGACAGCTTTATCCACGACTACGGAAATTCAGCCAGTTAGCATCCTCTGTAATCCTCAGGCTTTATCTTCCTATTTCACTAAGGTTTGTTATTATCATCTGACTATTATATTGCGTGGCTTTATTTAGTCTGTCTTCTTATGCTATGTACTTACGGCTACGTGCTACTTCGGGATCTTGGATGCGATTGTCAGTCAGAAGCATGGGACACTGTGTATGTTTATTGCATCGGGTTATGCTTCTTGTGCTGTAAAAATTATAGGGGTGGGATTCTTTTTTGAAAATTTTTTTTATTTACGCATCGCGGATTTTTGATTCATTGAACGCGCGATATAAGCTGTTTTAATTAGAGACTTGGAACGTGTTGAGTTTGTGCTCTGCTACTGGGACCAATTATCGGCCCTGACTCGTTGTCCTCACGTGGGATCTTCTTCAGGAGCGTAGCATTTGGGCGCTGTGGTTACCCCTCTCTCAGGAACCGGAACTTCTGTACGCATGGCTACACAGTGCCAACGTACTGCACAAACGCGTTGAGGTGAACGTTGATGCTTTTATAACACGAAAGGAATAATGAATCGTCCTGTATTCATAGTGCATTCTGTATGAATTATACAGGAAAATTAAAGTTTTGTCTGTATATAGGTATACAGGATTTTTTTACTGTACTGCTATCCCGATTTATTTATTCTACGTCGATGACCTTCCTACGCAATTTTTTGATATGGTACATTTTGAAAATGTCTGAGGTGTAATATGGGTGAAAATATGCTGTGGCTAAACCGAAGACAATCTGAACTATTCTTGGATGGGACTGAGGCATGATTTCACGGCGATTGCATAATTGCGGTGAACGAGAAATCCGATACGTCGGGGCATTATTAGCGATTATTCTCATCGAATCGATTATTGATTTTCAAAATTTTATCGTTATTTTTATCGACGGATTTTTGGTTCGATGGTTTTTCACGTTATTTCTGTCATAGTGCGCACTGTTGCCGTTGTCATTGGCGGACTTTTGACAGCTCTTTCGGTCGCTCGGCTTGATTTAGTAAATACGTGAAAAATGTCGAAAAACAATATTTTTATACGAATACATACTTTGAGACCTCGGGGTAAATTTTTTGGTTACGATAACGATAGTATCTTACGGCTGCACTGTTAATTTCCTCATTGTGTATAAATGAGGATCGCTGGTTTCATGTGTTTGCTTTGTCATGTGTTTTACATATACGCGCGTATGCGCCAGAATCAATGGAAGAAAATATTATGTCCATTAACCAGCACCACATTCGTTATGTGAATTTCAAAATAATTTCGACCAAGGTTAAAATGAAATCAGCAGGAAAGCAGTTCTGTTAAACAAATGTTTTTCGGATTATTTGCCTCGAAAATTTTTCCATGGCATCACGTGATAACGTGACAAAAAAAAATCAACGTACACCGTAACACAAAATTTTATCGATCACGATCGATGCTCGAACAACGGATTTACAATAAATAAGTCCATTCGTATTCTTCACGTTAAAACGTAAAACATCTATTACCACTCGTAAAGGCGTAGCTTTCATCGGACGAAAAAAAGTATTTTCTCAATATTTTCCACTTGTCATGTAAAATCGCCATAGATTTAAATACGCGGAAACAGCTTGACTCCCGTAGCGAATCAAGCCGAGTTTATAATTCTCAAAATGACTCGACGCGATTTCAATTGAAAACTAGCCCGAACAATTTTTTTGGACAAAATAATAAATTCTAATTCATAAAACCCAATTGTCACCTTAATTATCAAAAGTACCAATGGACTCTCCGCAAAGAAATTATTCGCGTGCTCCTAAGTCGTTTCGCGACAAATGTAAAAAAAAATCATAGTCTCCACACAAAACGACTCATTGCTCGCTTTTTCGCAATAGTTCGCGTGCGTCAATATATATCTATGGCGATATTATAATTGGCTAAAATTCCTAGTGACCACGGCCCGCGACCGTTATACAGTATTAATTAACTTTAGAATCGCAGTCGCGAATGCAATAACCATTGGAAGCAGTATATATATCGTACACATACATACAAATATATAGTCCCTACGTCTAAACTCCAGCGATTCGCTACTTTTACAGATATAACGGGGTCAGCAGAAATAACGTCGGTTTCGATCGATTCAAAAAAATAACATGCAAGTGATTCGCTATCGGGTCAATTCAGGCTCCGGTCGAATCGAGTCGAGTATGAGTCTATTCAAATTCCATGTTTAACGGGTATTTCGCTCGGGCGCTGGTAAACGTTCAGAATTCAGGTGAGAAAAAGCGCAACGGTATCGGGCGCAGTACAAATTTCTCTCCAAGACCAGTTTCAACGTACAAAGCATCGCCAGGCCGTGCCGTAATCGTCGTAGTTCTAAATTTTGACTTTGGCTTAAGTTAACGTCTCAAAATTTCTAAACCTACTGTACATCCATGCATACCATGTACACTAACTTCTATATCTATCTGACTCTTGATCGACTTCATCCGAGCTACTTGAACTCTCGACCGCGCGATGCGAAAACAGGATACCATTGCGAAATGGCTTTCCCAGAGAAAATATCTCATCCAATCGAATTTATCTTATTCCGCTTGATTTATGTATAACAATGTAAAGCAGGTAAATTCAATACAGTGAAATTTTCTACAAGATCATATAACCAGGATTAAGCTTATGAGTTTTAGTACCCATTGTCTTTTTCGAATTTCGTCTTAACAGCAGCCAATGATATATTTTTATACAGGGTGACTGCGAATTAAAAATATCTCTCGGGCCACTAAACTCCACGTATATATAATTCGAAAAAAATTATTCAACCGAAAAACTACGACCGCTCTCGTTAATCTGACTTTTTTGTTTTTGACACCAACATTCTTACACCCAAAAATATCCCAAGGCGTAGCACAAAGGAGTGTATCAATTTACTAGGATTAAATAGGTCACGGGTATCCCGTGACGTGGAAGCGCGCTATTAGGGAGAAACGAGGGTAATTGGAACGTGGAGTAATTGGAATGTGCCGGTCAAAACTCTCGAAAACTCATTACATCTAGATTTTATCTAAAGACGAAACAGTTAAGATATTAAAAATTTTTTCGATAACCATACCAAAAAAAATGTGTAAAATCGTTACGTTGTCAAACTTAAAAAAAAAATTTCAAACCGTCGAAAAAGAATTGTGACAAATTTTTTCAACGTAACAAGCGGCGGTCTAAAATCTGCAAATTTTTTCTCTCTTCATAATTATCACGCCCCACATGACCCAAAGTCCAAAAAAGTAATAAAGCCTTGCCAAGTAATTCGGACTAGCATATGGAGCCTTGTTACAACAGCTATACTTCGACTTGGTATACCTATACTATATCCCAATAGTATAAAATGCAGACTCTAGTCAGTCTTACGGCTTCTCCTATAGGTGAACCACTCGGCTATCAACCCAGCAAATGTCAGAGTATCCCGGGGTATCGCGCCATGCTAGAGAACCTGTCTTACCCATACAGATTTAGTATACAGAAATATTATACGTTAATCCAAGTAGGTGCAGCGAATACACAGGGTGGGAAGAAACGTTTGCGACAGGACAGGTTCGGGCAATTCATTGTCGGGCTTATCTAAACTGGCTGCAAGTGAATCCGCTTGATTCCAATGAAAAAGAACTATTAGCCAAGTCTTTTCTTACGGAATCGTTTTTTTGTTCGCTCGAGACAAAAAAAAAGGAAAAAAATAAACCAACGACACTACGCGACCAAAGACGTGAGATCATCACCGTAAAGGCCGACTCTCGCGGAATTTCTCCTTGTTCCTCGTGTGCATTGGCCGAGGAAAAAGGAAAAAAATGAATCTTCGTATTCCAAAAAAAATTATACTTTTCACGGATACAGCATTTTTAAAGATCGCTCAGTCTTCGGTTCTGCTAATGTTAATACTGTCTGATTTTTTTTTCACTACGTTCCGCCAACCTCTATTTACTCCAAGGATCTCACTTCGTTCTTATCGCTTCCCGAGGATTTTAGTATTCGCGTAGGATATCCATAGACACGTTGTATTCCCACTTGGTTTCTTAGTCACAGCTTTCTACCAATCGGTTAGCTCGTGGATCTTGCACTCGTGAAGTCAAACACTAGATATAGATATATACGACTCTATTGAGGTTATTGGTTTCATCCGCTTGTTTTATACCTTTTCAAAATAAGTGCAAGAAGGTATTACTTACTCAGGGTATATATTAATATATATATCCATATATCACAGTACAGTCTGGCATATCTAAGCCTATGGCAAAAGGGCGATCACCCATTATCGACTATGGTGCGTTAGAAAGAACCAGAGCATATAATCATTTGTTAACGTCATTTCGTCAATTCATTTACTGGCAATGATACCGATGCATCGTTATCCTCCCCCACCACCCCTTTTCTGGATATCACCTAAATTCCCTATTTAACATAAAAAAAATTCATGCTGACGTTATACCCACGTCACTTTGACTTCGTACGCAATTTGTATATTACACTGCTTACACCGGCCTACATCCTAGAGGATGTATATATGTGTATACTATATATATATGTATGCATACGGTATACTCACAACAAGCTCCCTTACTCAGTCTTGGTACGCAGATCCCACGCTTACAGATGCATATCTTTCTCATTTGGTGGTTTCCTTTGTTTTGGCTGGCATCGGCTAACTTCCTGCTATTTTCTATTCCTTTGCTCTGGGCTGCATCCATATTTTATGGGTTAACATAACAATTTCCACGCTCCTGCACCGAAACTTTTAGCCAGGTGTTAGGGAGATAAGAAATAGAAAATATAAGACGATTCGGTGTCGAGTTAATTCGTTGGGAAATTTTGAGGAATTTTTTTTCAGTGTAATTGAATGGGAAAAAAATAATTGAAATTTTTATCTCATACCACTTTTGTTGTGTTTCACCTTTTTTTTATCCGTACAAAATTTCTTTCGATATTTACGTAAGTTGGTACGCATGTTACCGTTTTGTGGTGTTAGCTATCAATATTGATTCTATCGATGTAATCAAGAGACGTAAGTGTCATATATGTATATGTAGAGGTCCAAGGTGTGAGTTATAGCTTATACACAGTGTGCTACGATCTTAAGTAGGATTCCGTAATAGTTCCGCAGAAAGAAAAAAAAATATACTCGTGTTTCATAAAGCAAATGACGGTCATTACCTTACGGCGGGTATATAAGGCGAGATCGGATGCAGCTTATTTTCTCGCGTAATATCGGCGTCGTTAGCAATGAGTGTGACTAAAGGGGAAAAAAAAATTTAGATGACAAGAGATTACCTTAATCGCTAATTAATTGTTTCTAATTAATTTAATAAATGCTTTCACTCGTTTATCGCGTATCAGTAATCATGGGTTATTTAACTGTGATAAAAAAAGAGTAAACTTTTTTAGTGAACTTTTACATTTTTATTACTCGAAATTCTGTGGTCCTCTTATCGAGGATGAAGTTTGATTACGATAAAAAAAATTTAATTGACTTTATATAACTATAATTATTGTTGCTTCGCTATTGTAATGATAATTATATTCGAGGACCGTTCGATCAGTCAAAAGTGATTCTTACTATGAATTTCAATTGGATCAAGGCGTAAAATTGATATCTTCGGCTCTAGTGTTTATTAGGTCGATGGCGTCGAAGTGTCCTTTAAGGCTTGTGCGTGTTCGCGGTTACGTAACATCCTATATTTTCCATAACGACATGGAAACTGCATAGTTCGGTAACCTTTGCATACGCATGCGGGTATGTAAATAAGAAGTGAGATTGTGGAATAAATAATGAATGCGTAAAAAAATTAATTATATATAATTGAAATTAGTCTGTTTTATTTATAAAAAAATGGCATTTTTTATATGCGTTTGAATTTTGAAAAATTTTTTTACATAGACATTTAATTGGAATGTATACTACGGATGCAGTCGAGACTCAATGTACAAGCTTAGGGCAGGTTTTGCTCGAGCGACACCAGGAGAAATTTTGCAGCTGGTAGTCTTAGCGATTCTCAACAGTATAGTAATACCGGGCCTAGACCAGACTGGACTATTACAGAATAGGATAGGTGCAGACTGGGTATACTGACCCAGTGCAGAAGCCATGCTCGACTCTATACTAAAGTTGGCAACACCTTGCTGACCAATAGGGAATCCAAGATGCACGTGCGTAATTGCATTCGAGTGCATATAGTTGCATGCGACCAACAGTTCGTGTTCTGCTGACATCCTCGACGCTTGCGGCTAATAGAGAACGCGTGCATCGCCAACCTGAGAACGAGCATATACCAAGTGTTTCTTATACCTACTCATTGATTCACTTTACCCACAGAGACTAGTCGTTTACATTGCTTATTTATGGGTTACCCTATAGAATCCTTAATGGATTAGAATTTAATATAGATATACCGACAGAGTACGTGAAAAGAGTTAACTGTAATTGCAATATATTTTTAAAAAATTTCCATATTGAAATTCGGTATTTCCATGATTTTCAAATTGACATAAAAGTATAAAGATAAAAAAATGGCCGAAAAGAAACTTTGACGGATAAAAATTATACAAAAGTTCCTCGTTGATATCTAATTCAATAGTGACACGAGGCAAGAGATATTTTGGTAATTTTATTCCACACGCTAATGAATCTCTGGTCTCACGTTAATGAGAATTATCAGTACTATCCCAGGCAAGATACCCGTGAAGGATGTAACGTGTCTAAATTTGAAGTCCCAAGGATGCGTAATTCGATTCTCCAAAATGAGGCGATTTACGCGCTTCCGGTCTCTCGCGTGAATTACGTGAGAGCGAATCTTATTTCGTGGTTCCTTTTCATGACCTACTTAGGAGGAACCACTTGGCGCTCTCTCGTCTAGTTTCCACCGTGCGGGTATGCCCGTTTCCACGTAGCGACCACGGAAGGAATAGCGTAACAGTCATTACAAGCAGACAGTATCGCATGGTAGCGATCGCTGGCGATAAAAGTCGATTGTAAACTCGGCATAAAAATTGACGTTTTATAGGTATAAAATAGGCGCACTCTACCACGTGTCATTAGCTGTCAAATATAATTTGATAACAAGTCCAATTAATTTGCAGCGTTATATCGTGCCGTTTTACGATAAAGGGTAATTCATATCGTCTAGGACAATTATGCAATATTTATATGACACCTTGCACTTATACTCAATTGCCAACTGAACCATCTGACAATCTAAATGTTCGCTTCGATCCAATTGACAAAGCCGTAACTGTATCACGTAGACTTGGACAATGTTGCTGAAACCACTCGGCGCAAATATATACTACAAACGTAATAACCACTCTGGCTAACGTTCCATGTCGTTTCCATTGGAGTTACCATAAACAGACAATTCAAGATTACATTATAAGCACTAAAGGAAACAATGACTGTAAATAGTTGCGCAATAATTCTTTGTAATTATTCATGAAAAGCTCATTCGGATTTAAAGCCCATAGAATTTCAAAGACATTTTCGGACGGATGAAAGAAAGTTCAAGAGGGCAAACATTGCCGAAATCCTCTTGGGCAATCGCGGGTACTTGAATACATTAAATTCATTTCCACCTATTTGCCACGCTAATTAGTCGGCCATGTAAGTATACGGGTAACCAAATTTCAAACTGATCGTTCTTATACCGACATTCCTGAAACTGTACATTCCGACTCTCAGTGATCGGCTGGATGAGTATTTTGACACGAATCCACGAAACTTTCGAAAATGACACACTGCGAGGATTTTCGGATGAATCGAAAATTACGGGGTTCAGTCGGCATATATATAATACGCAGTAGCCTGGAGACACGAACGATTGTAGAAGCATCTGACATCAAAGACGAAGACTTTAACGCCTGGTTGTGAGGAGTCGAGGATAGTAATTGGTCAGACTTCGATCGTCGCATTGGCGTTACCTGAATATATCTAGGGCCGAGAGACTTTTAATACCGTTACGAAATAAGAAAAGGTATGTAGGTAAAGGCAGGAGATCGGCGTAGGCATTAAAAATAACACAAATTGGAATATGTGAGTCAAGTTTGATTTTCTAATCGTCTAATCACCATAATGTTATTTGCCGTCTAAAAATTATGCTGGACCAAAACCACCCTTGAATTCCAATCCCGTTCGAGGCTTCAAATTATTCAAAATAAATCATACAGGGTACGTGTCCTAACAGCGCAACCCTTTTACACAGCCGTTGACTCGCGGTGGCTTCAAAAGTGAACTGGAAGTGGAGTTGACCTAGATTTTTTTTGTTGGCAGCAACAAGATTGCCGATAATGATTAAATCACCGCGCCAGTTTCGTAGAATGGGTACCAACCTATTCTCTATACCTTACCTGCCTGCCTTTATATCTGGTAAAGTCATTGCTAGGAGGGTCTTACGAGTTTTATGTATGTATAGGTATATGTAACTATATGTAGGTATAGAAAATTTTATATATACGTAATGGTCGGGTTTGTACGCTATCTTTGTATATATATGTAATATATATATATACAAGGCACTGGTTGGACATATAATGCCTATGTAGCTATGAGAGTCATGACAGCTTCAGGCTATGTAGGCGGACTGCTGGTTTGCGCAACATTGGGACCGCTGCTATCGTTTCGTTTCTGTCAGTTATCTAGTAAATAGGCTATGTACCTATATAGATACGTAGGTATGCATGTACCTGACACGTTATCCCTTGGTTGCACCGAGCCCGCATTCAATTGCCCGCTGATAATCTGCCTAGTGCCCCGTATGTGTCCGACCGCCGTGACTACGGTCAATTAAATTAATTGGAATCTTCAAAGTTGCGCCTGATCCTACGAGCACCTACCTACCCACCTACCCACTCGATTAGGTTCGCGCGAGAGCAAAGAGATCATTGCGAACAAAACAGAAGAAGCAAGCCCACCTATTTCCTGCTACCTTAGGTATACACGTATATAAGGATACAAGTCCTGGTAAGATCGAGGCTTAAAATTATTCTTCAATAGAGCACTGATTGATGCGTGACGTTTTTAGGTCGTTTCCGTCGTAAAATTTAATCGGTTTTGTTAAACGACGCCGGACGTCTTGGAAAATATTCAAAAGATAATAGGCGTCGAACAGGATATCTTTTTATCGCGATATTACACGCAGAACTGTTTTTGATCATTTTGTTAACAAACTTCCATAGGCGGTTCGCTATAACGATCGGATACGTTCAGTGAGCCGAGCTTAAGCTTACTTTTATATTTTCATGGGGCGGCAATGAACGTTACCCAAGTCCGTTTAGAAACGTACGCTGGTGCATAGTCAGTCGAGGGAATTAACGCTGGAAGAATCTCTTTCTCGTTGAACGATCTCACCGTTAGGTGTTCGACTTTTGTGCGCGATAGAATCCCAAAATAAAATCTTAATCGTCGCTCGTGTCGATTTTCATGAAGCTTAAGGATACGGTGGGTTATTAACAGTCGCGTGTTAACGAGCGAATATTATAATACACTGGCAATTACGTTGCCTACCTATATGGTCAATAAGGAGACATTCGCAGACGATAGGGATATTAGGACGCCATTTTTGTTTTACTTTCTACTTTTAAATCACGTCGAGATGCAAGATGGATTTGTCTGACATGTATATGGTAAAAAAAATTCTTCCATTATCGTACCCTCGACCAACCATTTCTTTTTGCTTTGTATATTCACTTTTTTTTTCTTGTGCAACAGTCATCTTTTGCCTTCCCGTCAATCGAACGTTATCCGATCGCATCGGATCTTGTCATCTACCCACGTATCGCATTTCTTAACAGTTCTGCTTCGTATGGCAGATCGATCGAACTCTGTTTTCCTCTGACAGCTAGCCATTATTTATCTAGGTCACTCCTTCTGCTCGGCACGATGGACTCATCTTCCTTCGAGGACCACCAGGAACTATACACTACCCTAGAATCGTAAGAGGCATGTTTAAAGGAAAAAAAATACTTAAAATCAAATGTATCTCACGTGGACAATTCCATGTTGGATTTCAAATCGTGCTCCGTCGGTATCCGTATACAAGTTCGTTACGGTCTCGCACGACTGGCGAAACTGGAAATTTCCACGGACCGTTGAAGAATCCACGCGATACGTTTTCCATGTATTCGCAAGCGAGTAGAATTGGCTTAGCACAGTTAGTAACAGACTTTACCACAGACGTTGCTGGGTCGATAATATTTAATACCGTCAACTAAATAGAGGAAAGGATAAATTAAGTAAAATCAGTAATGTCGCAATTGCACCAGGAATATAAACGAATACAGACCACAACTAGTTATCATGAAGGATACACGATGAAATAATTAACTTTACCTCAATGAAATCACGTCATGGCTGAAAACGAATTGAGAATTGACGAAACACTCGTGAGGATAGTTACGGGACCAATCAGCATACTTTTCGTAGTCTTGCAAAACACGGAGTGACCGCGCGGCTTCTTAACGAGTCGACGAACTTAATGCTCCAGGGAAGTTCCGCCATTTTACGATGACTGCCAGATTGGTAATGATTTCACTGGATGATCCCATAAACGGTTCCCAATCTTTATGTCTGTTGCACCATCTGTACCGATCTTATTATTTCTTTCGCATACGATATTTCACTGAAATAAATATACACCTATACACATATATATATACATACGTAATATCACTAGAATTTCCTGTTAAGCGGCAACTTCACGCCTTTGTAGTATTTCATGGCAATAGGGATTGTCCCATAAACGGTCTCGGTATGTATATTGTATACGTGCCTGAAGTTACCGTCGGACACAGAAAAAAACACAGTGTAACGTGCATAGCACGTATAACGAGTTTAGTATGAATAATAATAACAGTGTCATCTATCGAAACAGAACACGTAGGAATCGTAACGAAATGAGATCGGTTCTTTTGCGTAGGCAGCCGAGTATGGAAGGCAGTCTGGATACGTCAGTTTAGAAACTAGAGCGATCATCACGAAGCGTTCCGTTAATCCGTTATTTATTAACTACATTGGATATCGACTAATTCTTTAACAATCACAGTTAGCACTTGATGGATTCTCAATAAGAACGATACACGATGGGCGTAACGAGACCGTAGTCAAGTCCCTATTGAAAGTCCCGTACCTGTCTTCCGAACAATCTAAAGAAACGAGACGTTCCATTGGATCCGACGTTAAACTAGACTAATCAGTGAATTAGTATCGTCGATAAATTCAATCTCTGCTTTATCTACGTGACCACGAGTGGCAGATAGAAAATTATCGAGAAACGGCACGATTTATTATGTTGTGTAAAGTCAAAAAAAGACGCTTTCCTATTTATACTGAATATCCATATCACAATCTAATTAATGCGTCTGTCGAAACGGACTGGAAAAAACCCAATGAGACACTATCGACATACACATTGGAAGAGTAACGTATAATTTGATCGTATCGTATTAATTAACGTTAATTCTGTAGAATGTTAAACTTTAATGTTAATCCAATGAGTCTCCATCGCGTTTTCACCAAAACGACGTTGTCGCCGGTTTATCAGACCATGTCCACGGTACAATTTTTCTAACCTATCCGCCGGGCTGAGACACGCCGGGTTACTGTTTGCTCGGGCGCTTGTAGCCGTTAGCTGCTACCCGCAGCTCATCCGCCGCGTAGACTAAACAAATTGCGCCTGAGTCTCGGAGACTTTTCTTCTGCGTCGGACAAATCGTGTTGTACAACGTCGATATGTGTTTCTATTTATATGTACAAAACGAAGAGCTTACTGACGTAGCTATTAAAGGTACAAGGCGGTATAAGTACGACGTCGTCGCCTTGTCATGTAAATACCGTTAGTGCCCGGGCAAAACTTTCACGTTGGTTGTACACTTTTATTTTCATGAATACTTTAACAAAGTCGTGTCGTGCGTGCTCGTCTAAATGCGTACGCACAATGATTGGCGGATTGGATTATGTGCTTGACTGTAAGTAATAAAACAACTGTGCATCGTATTTTAATGTAACTACTACTGAATGCAATTTTTTCGTGGCAACAGCGTGTGGACGTTAATCGAATAATGTATATCATACGAAATATTTGTCACTAGAAATCATAAATGTGGACGGCGAACGTAGGCGGAGATGGCTGACTAGCGTTTATCGTTGAAATAAAGGTACGGGATAGTATGAAACAAGTATTAGTATGCTTGGCAGGGTTAATCAGTACCCGAGTATCTCGATGCTCGGTGGAAAAGTAGGCACGCGGAAAGGCTCGCCGATGTATTTTATCATTATCGTAATTAATACTGGTTAAATAGAGAAAACGGGATAGACGTCCTGGGCGTATATATATGTGTAATATCTATATGTATAGTTAGGTTACCTGCCTACGCGACGTCACTGACATGCTACGAAGTCAGGTGAAACGGAATGCACCTATTTACTTGTAAATTGAGGATAACGAGAAAATGAAAATAAAGTACGGAACCGGCCAATTGGCAGAACCAATTGGATGACTCTCGAATGATTATTGCTGATCGATAGGTAGAAAAATTTAGCATACAAAGTATACAGTCGGTTTAACCGAGGGAAGGATACAAATCACTTGTATTATTTATCTCGCGCATGAGATACAGATGCTAATTGTATATTCGTATTATTCATGAAGGTCGACGGCAATTGTTATGTAGTAATTAAAATCGCGAAGAACCGCAGCGGCTTAATTGCAAATTTGCGCAGACTACGTCGTTGCGCAACTGTTACCTTAATATTACCCTAGATGCTCATTATGTTCTAACACTTTTTTTGCATGCCTCAAGCCTCATTTTCACAGTACGAAATTTTAAGTTTTACGTGTCCAACGAGATATTCCGGTAGGCTTACGATTCCGGTAATATTTTTATCAGAAAAATCCACGTGGAAGGTCTGACCGAATTTTTTTACAAAATCAAACGTTAACAAGCTGCCACGTCATTCGCAATTTAAACTGTTACTCAAGTTGGCAACCGCACTAAGGGCTTCTGTGGTATAGAATGTTTTTATGTCCGACTATATAAACGGGGTGTGTGGTCAGGTTAAACCAGGACACTTTTTTTATTTTCGTTTGTTACAAATTTTAACGTTCTAATTTTCCATGAAATAATGGCTAAGGACATTTAACATATGCCTGACTCGCAGAGCTAAAACGAAATAGCCTTAAGCGTAGTGCGCCGCCATATTGTTCCTGTTATTTACGATTAGCACGAAAAGTGCGTTCGTCACGTAGGGAACAGGATTGTTGTCAACAATGTTCCCAACTACTGTCAACTATCTCTACACCGTATACGTATGTATATCGAACGCGAATTCGCCACCGTAGCACGTGTCGCCAAGATTCCCGTATTAAAAAAAAAACCGGGGAATCTTAAGGAACGCGAGAAAAGAGATAAATTCACAAAGAAACACCAGATACCGCCCTAGGCAATAACGTGTTTCGCAATGAACAGAGCATAACGGGGCGTGAATTTTAACTTCCCTTAAAAAAAACAAAATGCCACTACGGCCGAGCCCTGCCTCATATTAAACAAACTACCACGCTACAGGTGCTACGTCACTTTTTTCTATTACAATGAAATATTCTACAATTCCAGCCAGACATTAATAACAGTAGCAAAAGATGGTAATAAGCCGATCTCCTTTACCATTAATTGTCAAACCCTCGGGCTAAGATCGCTGATCCATTATTAACTAGTAATTCTTTTCTTCGCTATAATCTCAGACCTATAACGAATCCCCATAAACTTCCGTTATGTAGCCACCTTTTTTTTATCCTAGCTACTTTATACCAGAAACAAGGAACGTGCCATGCGTATTATTCCAATGCATATTTACCATATGGATTTCACGTATCGTACGATCCCGTAACGATATGCGCGTCAGAAACGGATGCGGCGTTACGAGCGACGGTAGTGTACAGTATACCATATTCTTTGTACTATACCTGTAAAATACAGTATACTGTGTAACACTGTACTATAGTCTAACGCAGTGTCAGGGTATACAGCGTGAATAAGTCTGTCAGTAGGGGCAAGTAAACTCCGTACAGAGTGGCCAAAGCCACAAGGACGTCAGGCTTCGGCAGACACTATAGATTTATGGGATCTACCGATCGACTTGTACCACGCTGTAGATAGACATCTAGATCCTACGTCTTTTACTATAGCAAAGTACGCGCCAGGGAACACGGAACTCTTACATCATCGATACCTACCAGCTTGCGTACTTGAATTATATATAGTTATACGTACGTGGGTTACAGGGTACTTAGATACAGTATATACCATGGGTAGGTTATGTCTTGTACTAAGGTATCGATAGGATACATCTATATACCGGGTGTTACAGGAAGAACTTTTTATCCTTCTTAACTTTACGTCCACGTTCAATCTCCTGGTTCACTTGTCAAAGTTACTCGACACTTCCGGCGCTGCGTCATTTGTCTGCGTTTCCTTTTTTTTCTCTTTCTCTCTCTCTCTCTCTCTCTCTCTCTCTCTCTCTCTCTCTCTCTCTCTCTCTCTCTCTTTCTACCAGACTTGCGAATTGACATGTCGTCCTTGCGTTACTGCTAAATCATTCGTGACTTTAGTCTCATGGATTTAAGATACTTTTTACTGAATTCCTTGTGCGCATACCAACCACCGCCGACTCCATATTCTCCTACTCTTACGTTACTTGATTGATGATCGTCTATGGTGGCAGCTATTGCAGCGCCTCGGTGGAGCGCATCAGTACTTAGGATACTTATTTAGCAATTTACTTCGGCTCTTTAGGAATCTGCATGCCCGAAGGTGCTGCGTGGATCGGTGTATACTCGTGGAATTATCAGCTGTATAAGAAATATACATATATACGTATATATAAATAATAGGGATAAAAATAGAGACAAGTAAAACTAGAAAAAGGAAGCCAACTATTTCTACAGAAAAGTCGCGTTAAGCCAACGCGGCCTTAATGCGTTTTTAATGCATGTCCACAGCCCTGTGCTGTGCTGTGGACAATTTTTCGGTTACGTACCCAAGTACTGTCAAATGGAAACTCTTCGTTAAGTCGGAAGTAACTGGATACGTATGATCCGTCGGTGTTTAGGTTAGGTTGACGAACGCCGAAGAGTTGCCAGACAAGGTGGATACTTTGAAACGTCAAATATATATAATTATCTCTCAGTATGGAAAAAAGCTGTGATAAATAAATACCTAGTGATATTTACAGTGCTACGTAGCTGCTGGTAAATAATTGAAAAGCGCACGAGGAGACATTGCGTGCTTGCACGTATACAAAGATGGACGACGTTAGTTAACTGCTGCAGAACATTTCGTATGCCGCGGACAAGACACGAATTCTTCATGGTAAATCCGTGGAGAGGAACGGATGTCGGGGGTAACTTTAAATGCGCGCTGCATCTTTCCCTGCGTTTACTTAACGTCTTCTTCTTCTTTTTCTTTTCTTTTTTCTGATTCATCCTTAATCTTTTCTCCTTTCAGAAAAGTCACCCCGCGTCGGATGCAAAACAAATTGACATTTGGATTCATAACAGGACCTCGTGGATTATTATTCGAAGTGATACTAAAATTATGATCACCGTGTATACGACGACTCTTTTTTTTTTTTACTATGTTCTTTGGTTTTAGGAATTCGTCTCGGTTGGCATTATGTAGGTTACTCGTTGCAGTAGCAAGTCTTCTGTTCGTAGTGTCGGGTACCTACTAATTACTAATTAGCAATTAGGCTTCTATAACGCGGTCCGAGCTGGAGTTGCTGCTTTTCTAGGCCAACCAACACTGAAATCCTACGTTCCTACCTAATCGCTCTGGACTCTCGAGCGTGCACGCGTCTCCCGTCCGCCATTATTGCCAACCTGAGCACGTAACACATCGCTATAGAAAACTGTATTAATAACTGCTAAACTTCGTGGCGAGTGTTATTTTATTCGGAGACCGATGCTTGTATATTTTCTCTGTATGCAACGTCGCCCTTTTATACACTGTACTGGGTTAAGCCGTACGAATAACATGGAATGAAAGAAACGCAAAACCGCGCAATTCCTAATTGGACGCCGACGTCGAAATCCCCGCAATTACGCCCGGTCGGGGCGATACCCTCCTTTTATCGAGCATTTCAATTCCGACTTCAATTCCCGCGCTACTCTCTCTTCTCTCCCAAGATATTGTCAAAGTCTGAGAAAGTTGTACGAAGTTCGCATCGATCCCGCCGTCCTTTTCTGCCGTAGGGAATATCCGTGCGCGGCCATGGTTTTTTTTTTAAAACGCAACCAGGAAATTCGACATTTCGTTAACGGGTAGACTTGCCACTTTTTTTTCTGTAAATAAGACAAAATAAATGTAAATAAATAATAAAATTGTAACGAGTAATTCTTCCAGTTAACTACCTTCTTTATTGATTCACTATATATGTATATATTGCACTAGGAACTTACATATATGCATGCATATATCTGTATGGTACAGGCCGGCATGGAAGAGAACCTGCAATAAATACAGGTTCCTTGTAAATATATAAAGTCAATATTCCTTGTGGAGAGAGAGAGAGAGAGAGAGGGGGCGGGGAGGGATTGAAGTTAGTGGATAGGTTATATACATGCATACCATGGTACAAGCAAAAGGTAGATCCACTTGCCGCTACGCCAGATTGCCATGGGTAATTGCATAATACTTTGTTCCTGGGGTTGGTTCTTGGTATATATGTACAGTACATTTAGATACAATGCATATCTATTTAAATGTTCAATGGCCAACTACCTGTCAAAGGATATTCTATATACCTTATATATCTTGTACATATACCTATGTACATCCATGTAATTGTATATACGTACTCAGGACTCAATAGCTGTCTTACATATATTTCATCCGCTCGTATCTCCATATTCGTACAGGAAACCGACGTGCACGACGTCGGAGTCCAACGTTTTCTCCGTGGCGCGAAACAAGCGAATGAGAAAAAATCCAAGATGGTTCACCGGGTATAAAAATTCCATAGACTCAATTGGCACACTAAGATAATCCATTGGTATTAAATAAAAAGAAAATTGTGGTTAATGACAGAAAAGACTTTTATGGTTTCGCGGCAAGTTTTTAATTGTCTATTATTCCCAGCGTCAATTATTCGCAGAATTTTTTTCTTCGTAACGGAGTGCTCGTGGTAGCGGTTATGTTGGACAAATACGAGTGGCGGAGACGCCATTGTCAACGTGGCAAAAGTTCTGCTGGACGGCGCTAACCGGCGCAAGAACTTCCACCGTCAGAAAATGCCCCCAGCTCTGTTTGACCGACATTCGTAGTTTTTCCCGGTTTTCTTTTTCTGGTGAAATTATATGCAGTGAGAAAAATTGTTCTTTTTGACTCAACAGCGTGGCTTCGTTTAACGCGGAAAAGATGTTCTTAGCGTTCATCAAGGATATCCTCTAATCATGCTTTACTACTGTTTTCTTAGCGCCTTACTTCAATTTTTCTTTCTCCCGGCCCTCTTCCTGCTATTCTTTGCCTTCGCATTACCGACTATTTCATAAGTGTAGCGTGGCGGCTTTTAAGTGCTTCTGCGTTCCGCCGTTGGCGCTGTTCTTGGCTTTTGCCGTTGCCGGCGCTGCTGCTCTACACGCATGTAACTCGAAGGAATTGGGCCGAGTATCCGTTTCCTACGTCTCACAATACGTATATTACATTGTTATCAAGACTAGCCAGCTTATCGAGAATTCAGTGTAGTACTACATTCGCGTGGGTGTAGCCTTCGAGACTATATTTTATAAGACTCCGGTTTATTGTTTGCCGTGGAACGGTACCCGTAGCCTTAAAGTGTCACGCAGACACGTCCTTGGAATTTTTTTCTAACCCAATACGTTTGACCATTAGAGAACGGCAGAACGTTGTAGATCACGATGAGCTCACGATCTACGAATCAAGCACCTTGGAATAGTTCAAAGTTCGTGGATAAGTAGCGGGAAGTTTGAAAATTTATAATGCTACAGTAGAAAGTACAGTTATACAAATATACGTATATCAAGTATGAGTGCACAGATACGTCATGAAGAACCATTCTGTCTTAGAGGTATAAAAAAATATACAGAACATCTTCGTGTTCTGGCGTGATGAATATGCTATAAATATGTCATAAACATTGACAGGACTCATGGGCAATATAATTTTCCCATAGGAGAGAGTGAAACGGTAAGAGGAATGGAATTGAAAATGTAACTAGGAAGACCAGACGACGGAAAGTAAATAAGAATTTCACCGCATAGTCGCATGTCTCGCAATCAGTTTCTTCGAATCCAAGCAACTACTACTACCAGCTGACCAATTGTCTATAAAGTGTGTTACGGGGTCTATGCTTCAATTACTCTGCGATTTCGTAATTTTTTAATTACACTTTAATCACGTCCAAATGATGTCTTAATAACTACCAACCGAACAGAGAAAGCTCGGAATTGGCAGCTGCAGATTGTTTTCGCAGTGACAAGGAACGAAACAAGGTTGCTGCTGAATATCTGGTTGATTTCGTGGGTTAGGTTAAGTCACCATATACCGCCTGATTCTATTCGACTGTATCACCCATTGTAATACATAATTTATCGATTGGAGAAAGTATCTATCGATTTCAATGAACCAAGGTCGTGGCACTGGACCACGTACGAGAACATTTCCAAGCAGATTCATGTTGGCTGATCCTGTGGCTGAAAGAGAAAGTCCAAAGGATCAAAGTCAAGGCAGTAACCACCTTGAAGTATTCCAAAGATGAGTTAGGGACCCTTTCTTAATTTTTTTCCCTAATAATCATAAATCACATATATTTATACTCCGTTCGCCTTAACTGCAGGAGAGAAGCTAAACGATCCGCAGTTCTTTGACTGGTCGATTCCGCGTAACTCAGAGTGTCTTGTAAATAACGTTTGCGGTTTCGAGTCAATTCCACGTCTAACGCGAAGAATTGAAACCTTGCCGCTCTGCTCCATTGGATGACTTTTTTTTCTCCCTCTTTAATGCACCTTGACTGCAGCACCAGCAAGAAGTCCTACCTGTATCCCCAAGGCCTCACTTCGTACGGGATCAGATGATCCCAAGAGTCTGGGCAGGAAGAATAAAGTAATAAAAATGACACTTCCAATAGAATGCTCGTGGAGTAGCGAGGGAGGGATACGGAGAGTATCATTACGGAAACTGTGCAGGAAAAAAAACGAAACGAGGAAAAGAAGAAGCGGGAAAGACAAAGAGGGAGACACGGGGTATGGAAAACACCTTGGCAAAATTATTGAGCGAATGAAGCGATAAACCCAACATACAACGTGTTATTACGGCATATAAAGCCGACCGTAAAGTTTTACCGATTCCTGGTCAAGTATTTTCTGTGTACACAAGACTGTCTACATATGTATATATATTCATACATACAGTGAATATAACAGGTCACCCTCGAAGATACTTTTCGATGATTAACTCTCCTTGATACTTTTGGTTTTATTGGATCTCGACTTGGCACTTCAGTGTTCCTCAAACTTTTCGCAGAATTGGCCTCATTTTTAAAGTTTGTTTCATCATTCCCATTGATCCCTCTTCGAACCGAATTCATGGCTTGGATCGAACCTCCGTGGCCATCCATTCGGCACAGTTGCTCTTAACTCTTTTTACAGTCCCTTCGGTTGGATACGATATAAAAATATCTGAAAAGTGTATGCGATGACTTTCCACTTGGAGAAATGCAGTTTTGTGGCTTTATTTCAATCATCGACATCAGTCAATACGCCATTGAGATTTCTGGCCGATATAGGTGGCAGTCGATTGACTCGTTCCCATTGTGAAATTTCTTGAGCGACATCCGGGTTCACCTTTTAAGATTGCCGATATCTGCACTGGCACATATTGGCTGGCTTGCAGGCTGATATTCACGTAAGCGAATATCAATCGAAGCGACTTAAAGCGCAGTCGTTTATTCCTCGGGTTTAAATCAAGGCGGATGCATTGCTCGGACATCCGGGTAGAACACAGCTGAGACTGATCATTGTTACCGGTTGGCATTTAACTGACGCATATATATATGACACTATAGTAGGATTAATTTAGTACAGTGCGTTATAGGATTGCTTGGAAGAAGTTGCGCAACTTGCACTTACCTCTCTGTGTCTCCTCTACATACTGCCTGGTCGCCGCTGTTGCTGCTGGTTGCTGGCTTCGGCTTGGCTATAGTAAATTTATACGCGGGCACGGTGCGTTCCCACGCCTGGAGTATGCCGAGAGCTGGTCTTCGGCCTAGTGGCTGGCTGGTACCGATCCTAACCAATCCTATTCTATGAGCAGAACGGTGCTCTGCGCAACGTGCATAAAATATGGAGCACGACACACGCAATAGTTGTATTCTTTATTACGTATACGAAAGCTTAGATCATTTAGTCTTTGAGCAGTGGCTCGATTGTAGTTAGATTCCATGATGGCCTGTTGCATGTGCCTTTAGTAAGTTGGCCTGATCTTTCTTGTCTTTTCTTTTTTCTTCATCTGTTGTAACCATTGGATCCATCCTCTTGCAGACTTCCGGGACAAGGATGCGGTGGTCAGACGAGCGGAGGGATACGAGTTTCTGAAGAAGTACAAGAAGAAGACTGCCTTGGAAACGCGAGTGATCCTTTGGAAGGATCCTGCCAAGGTCCGATCACTGGGTGGATAACCTGCGCAGGTAGCAGGATCCAGCGAGGAAGATACTCTTCAGCAGGATGGATATCACGGAAGCATTTGCACCAGGTGGTCCCAATGAGGAACTCGCAAAGACTGATTTCTTCGATTTCGTAGTGTCGCCACCGCCTCACTGTGCCTCGGCTGATGGGGTCTCCGATGAGGAAGGCTTCCTTCACAGAGGATCCTGCAGGAGTATCGGAGTTAGTTTCCTACAGGATACTCGTCACGAGGATCATGAAACGCGGAATCTCCACTCTTCCTTCATCAAGGAAACAAATAATAATACACTTACCGCTCTGCCACCTGTTTCTACTATAACCGGTTCGTTATCCCATCATCATCATCGTAATCATATCTGTAATGTTCAGAATACCGACGTCACGATGGACCAGTCTGATTGCGATTACTGGGGGGACGATAACAAGGAGCAGACCTGCAACATACTCCTGGAGGATCTTAACAAGTACTGCTGGTCAGCACACACCAATACCCAGAGTCATCCTCATGGGGATTCTGTCGTACAAAATGATCCTGTATCGCGAGGATGCACTGCTAACGATAGACAAAATACAGATGGAGCTATTTACACTCTTACCGTATTGAACAACGAAGCGAATTCGATGGACGCCCTGGACTGCTGTAAGAGTCCAGCAGCACCATCAACAGATTCCTGGACTCTAAGACCGAACCTGGACCTGGACGCGATACTGAGCCTGGAACCGACGGGCGAGCACGAACACGACCAGAGTGCAGAAAGTTCCAGAACGGAAAGGTTTCACGCGATGCCAGTGCCATCGTCCCAGTACTCGACCGAGGACAGTGGCTTCGTCGAGAGTAAAGAAATCTGTGGGAGAGCATCGTCGGCTACTACCGGGGATAACAACAACGACTGGAAGCTCTCCGATCAGAATCATCTACAGGAAGCCCCAGTTGCGGCTGGTGACTCTGCCGAGAGTCTACTTCGAAGTGCTCTCCAGGGTAAACTTTACTCTGGACCTACCCAGGTCGTGTCATCATCCTCCTCCCAAGCCCCAACCATGTCAATGCAGAGTACCAACTCTAATCCTAACACTTTACAAATGATGGATCATCAACAAGACGAGTCCATGCATCCCTGCACAGACGAGGATCTTTTACTGTCCCAACTGGATGCGACGACCTATCGCCCTGGTGATTATGAGAAATTAAAAAGTATCGCAAACGAGGTGGTGGAGTCCTACTGTAATCTTGAACCCGTTTGCAACGTCTCAGCCACCACGACAGTTATGTACACCCTGGACCCAGCAAGTGGAAGCCTAGGTACGATCACCCTACCCGCAGATCTCAGTCAGGTTAGTGCAGTGACAGTCGTGACGGCGGCGCAGCAGGAAGTCATGCAGCAAAGTGCACCGCGTGTAGAGGCTGAGCAGCCGTCGAGCCAAATGCAGATTTCAACGGGGAGGGTATCGGCGACAACCGGGACGTCAAAACCGCCTAAGAAGTATTGTCGCAGGGCGAACAGAAATGGAAACAACTCCAGCGGCGGTAACAGCAGTTCCAGTGGTGGCGGCGGTGGCAGTGGCAGCAGCGGCGGGCAACAGCAATCAGGAAGCGGAGGCGGTTCGCCGGGTAGCGTTCAGCGCAAGGAGAGATCTCTGCACTACTGCAGCATCTGCAGCAAGGGTTTCAAGGACAAGTACAGCGTGAACGTTCACATAAGAACTCACACGGGCGAGAAACCGTTTGCATGCTCGTTGTGCGGTAAGAGTTTTCGACAGAAGGCTCACCTGGCGAAGCATTACCAGACCCACGTGGCGCAAAAGCCCAACGTCGCCAACGCAAGTAGCTCCTCGAGTAACGGTAACGCGAGTGGCGCCACCAGTTCGAATCCCTCGACGGATTCGTCGAGTACCAGAAATCAGACTCACGTCAATCCGGATCCAACCTGCAATCCCTCTAGTTAGTTTTGCCAGACTCTTACCGTGTCAACGATACTTCTTCTTCTTCTTCCTGCTCTCTTACGTAAGCCTGACCTTAAGTTACGTACGCTTTAGCACATTAAGAGGTTAGGTGAGCGCCATCCGTGTGATATCCAACCAGACTCTCTCGAAGATGGTCTCGTCGAATTAGGCCTAGCATAAGGAGATCCAAGAGTTCGGGACACTTTTTTTTTTATTAACAATAATTACGGAACTTATAAAAGGTCCAAGTGGAGCTTTACCTTGACCTCACTGAGACGATGCATCTGAAAGATGCAGTTTCTTCCGGTCTTCTCCAAGGAGCGTGCCAAAGGATTGCGGCTTCACTCCACGTACCGTATCGAACCTGGTAGATCTTTTGCATCCGCTGTCGACTCTACGGATCCTCGACCAACCTCCGACCTTAACCTCAAGACGTCGATCTCGATGTCAGTGACGCTCGTAGCTGCACGACTTTGACAACTGTACGAACGGGGTCAGATCCATGTCGAAGAAGATCCGGAGAAGCTCGACAGGGCCAAAGTCCTCTGGGAACGCGAGAATACATAATTTAATTATAGTAAAGAAAGAGAGTGACTGAATGAGAGAGAGAGAGAGAGAGAGAGAGAGAGAGAGAGAGAGATCAATCGTTTTAATCGAATTTATCAAAATACATATGCTGTATGATACTTAATTTATTTGGATAGTGAGACGAGCTCTGCTCTTCTAACGAAGGGGATAGTGTATGTACCTATATACTATTCATTTATACAAGTATATATATACATACATATATTATTATGTATAGAGATATATATATATACGTATACGCGTATGTGTATATACATAGATTTGCCGAAAGCGTCAGGCGTTATTCGGTCAGCTTTCTAATATTATAGATTATCGGCTGATAGGCAGACTCCTACGTGAATGACGTTATGAAATTTTGTTCCTAAGACGGTCCATTTGTCACGACGACGAGGACAATGACGATTATAATTACTGTGACGAGGTTTACCGACGATTGACGATTAAACGGACGATAACGATAACGATAACGATGATATTGAGTACCATGGCGATAATGATAATGACAATGATATATATATATATAAATATTAATACGAGTTAATAATGATATATAGAATTTAATGGATAATCTATCTAATTAAGTAAAGGATAATTGTGCGAATATTTTTAGAAGTTATTAGTAGCATGAGCTGTGATTTAGATACATACTCAATGAGTGATTAGAGGAGTGCGTAGATATGCAATGAATTTTACGTAGCGGTACCCTTATGCCACGTGCTGAATCACTTAATTATATATTGAGTGTCTTTTTTTATATATATATATATATGTATATGTACACCGAATTACGTTCAGCTCGGATCATCACACGTTGTCTCTAGAAAAATTGACGGATTCGCGTGAAGAATGGTGCCGAGTATTTGGGTGGATAAAAAAAAAAGAGTGCAGGAAATCGATCAGACAGCAAAGTCGTGTGCCCGAACGTAAGTTATTTTATATTAATGAATTATCGGCTGATGGAAACAGTACGATTCCTTGTTATGAGATTATCAACGTCACCGAGATTAAACTGCCCGACCATGATACAGCGCCGTTTTCAGAATTTCACGTCTCTCCGGCTGCTGCGTTACGTCATTTTTTTCCTCCCCCGTAATTTTTTTTTAATTGCTTTTCTACATTCATTATCTTCGCGACCTCCTCTACCGCCACTCGCGGCCAATTCTTGCGGCTGGACTTGCTGTGCAATTGACGATAGCTGTGTCGAAACTGTATCCAATTTTTCGAAGACTTTTCTGTCAGTTTACTTTATCAGCGTTATCGTGAAGCCATATCGAACTGATTTTGAGCGAGGTGGGCATTGCAATGGTAATTTTTTATTTTCAACACATATCTTGAATGGGACTTTTTATCAGTTTCCGCGGCAATTTTCATGCGAATGGTATATAACTATCGAACCTTGCACACATGCACGTGGGAATCGTGCTCGCGTGCAATGCCCGCTTTAAGGGCATGACCTCGAGAGCGTTGCATGATTTCTTGAAGACGGGGTCAATCGGCAGAAGTCGTGCGGATCTGAAATTTTCTCTCGCTCTCGATTCTCTGGTGTCTCGAGAGCATGACGCAAGCCAGACACAAAGAATCGTAGCGGTATAATTTCGGAGATAGAAAAAATCGTGATAATAAAAGAATATCGTGGGAATTAATCAGACTTATAAGAGTTATCAGATATCCGATAAAATTCGGCGATGCCCACCGTAACGATAATTAAAATCCAAAATCAGTATATTTTTGAGGGGCCAATCACCTACGGGTTACAACGTAACAGAGTCCCTTGAATGGTGGTAGTCGCGTCGCGACCTAAATTAAAGATGCAGAATCTAAAACAGATGACAGAAAACACATAAAGAAAAAACGAAAAATCGAAAGATACCATCGCAAGAATAACCGAAAGCGTATCGAACTCGTTCAAAAAGTAACAAAAGCGCCAGCATAGATACGTATGGCCATCTTGCCAATATATATATATGTTATCCCATCCGTCCATTAATCCATAACTAACTTAACGCCTGAATATGCCCAAGAGACAAGTACACGTTTACACATACTACAGTAACAAAACACTTGGCAAATACATTGACTCGCACAAAGATAAAATCACAAAAATTTCAGAGAAGAATAAAAAAAGTATGTACGCTGCAAATGTATCACAGTCAAATACCAAAATGAATTAATTAGCTAAAAAGAAAAATTAGCACTACAAAAAGAAATATTAAACTCGGTACAATATTCCCATTTTTTTTGAAGGGGCCAAATTCTAAAGGGATTCCCCACGTGAGAGTCCCCTCGATAACCCTCAAATAATTATCTCGAATCGACTATACGTCTCCCAGCATCTAATGGATCATCACCTTATACGTAATGGGGATACCCATAGTACATCAGAATTATCTTGCTTTCTCCAATTTCAAATAAGATTATCTTACCCGTTTGCTCTCTCATATATGTATACATTTATTATATACACATATAACCAATACTCTAAAAAGCTGAGATACCCTTGAGATAGTCGGAAGTCGCGAACCTGCAGTGTCTAATTCCACGTCACGGTTCGGCAATCCGTTCGTCAATTTCGGATTCGCCTTTTCTCCGAGGCTAGTCAATTGAAGCGAATCGAAGCGACTAAACCATAGCAAGATGGCGACGTATACACGTTATCCATGCTAATATATTGTTCCTTGTCGTGTGCAAACCTAGCCTATTGACCTTCTAAAGGTAAAGCTAGGTGTGGCACACCCCCATAGAGCAAACTGATTCGCGTCTACTAGTCGCATCTGATATACGTGAATCAGAGTGGAATTTGAATAAACAAAAGAAAAATGTCCAAACCCTCGTTTCCCGGGATTTTTCAAATGTTCCATGGTATTTGACTGTGACTGGTGTTATCGGTAACACTGAAACTTTTTTCTTTCTTCTCTCTTTATAATACTCAATTTCACGTCGGACCTAATCAATTACTCAGCCACTCACTGTCCCTCTCTATCTTCCCCTCTAACTCCTCACACTTTCTCTTTGTACTGTATATACATATATTTTTTACCATTTACATACTCAACGTACTCCCTCCTTATACTTTTCTTCTTTTATATATTTTTTTTTCCTTTTCGTTGCGTCTTCATGCTACTTTCTAGTTTGTACGTCGTTAAAATTAATATTACAGATTAAACGAGTGTATGTTGTTAACGCGTTGAGGAAGAATACATTCCCAAGTTACCATGGTAACGAAATAATATACGCGCGGCGCCTACTATGCGCACACGTGCGCACAACGGGCGATGCACGTGTGCGCATATTAAAGAAAAACCCACGTACGATAGATATTTCCCACAAGATAATACTCAGAGGCCAACGAGGAGCCAGAATGAAATGAAGCCAACAGCAAACTATATAAAGTATAGTAAATAAATAAATGAATAAAGTTAATGAAATAAAGTCTAAATATCTATATACAACGGCCTATCCAGTACAAACCAGATATCGTTATAATGTTTTACAGCACGGATATAATGTTATGTGAATAATTTACATTTTATATTGTTAATATATATATGCCTTCACATATCTATATTAAAATTTATATGTATATATAATATGTATATACACACGTATCAATACGCTAACACGTACGTGTGCATGTGTATGGATATTAGTTACGTCATACGTTTCTTTAATTTCGCAACGCGTCAAATATACATACTATATGAATTATAATACGTCCCCTTGTTAGGTATTATATTATAAATAATATATTTTCCCATTCACATCGATACCTGTAACCACCGGCAGGATCAATAAAGTAGCTGTTTTCATTTTTTTTTCTATCACTGGACAAAAATGCATATTATCATTTTTACGTAAGCAATAGAGTGGATCACCAAAATACGAGGCGATATTATTTTCATATATATATATATATACATCGCGTATGGCGAGTAACGATTAAGGTCAACTTACAGACAACAAAAAATATATATATATATCACGTAGATTTTTCTTAGCTGGCTTAACTAACAAATCCTGGTGTACAGTGTTCGATTTCTCTTGTAACAAATATTACGATGTATCATACTTCTTTTTTTTTTAATCGAATAGATTCACGGATCGTACAGAGGGACGTTTATTTTTTTCTGTTTCTTTAATTAATTTCTATCTTTTTTTTTTCAATAAATCAATCGAGCGACAACGCGATCGAAATGTGCTGCTAGTTAATTTTTTTTCTTCATTTTTTTGCCATCTACTTTGTAACTTGCAAAAACTTTTTACGCGCCGCGTATAATACGTTACGTATACGTAGATAATTTTTCGTATGTGTACAGATGTATGTCGTATGATTACCGGTAGGATTTATCTTATGCGAGACTCGCGGTACGACACTGCAATTCACGTTAGATAGGTATGACGCGAATGAATTATATTGCTGCGAGAAGAATAAATTTTTCGAGACGATTAAATGAGACTGTCGAAAGGAAAAAAAAATTGCTTTTTCATATATAATATTTTACGACCGAAAGAATAAGAGCTTTTAATATACGTACGTTGAATAATGAATTTAATTTTCGTACAGTGACTAACAATGATAAGGATGCATTGAATGATTTGAACTATCAATATTTTCAAAATCAATTTTATCCATACGAACGTTATGCTCGTTATGTATAACTTAACACGTTTCGATCGGACGCCGATTAAAGTTTGACAAGTCAATGACAAAATAAATGTAAAATTATATTTCAATACGAGCAATGTATATAAGACTAGGCGGTTCAAACGCACCAGCTGAACTTAACCTGACCATTTGATTTTTATGATAAAGCCAACTTCACACTGTGCGTTCCAGCTTCCTCGTTCTTCTGTCTCCAAACACCTAGTTCACTTCTACTCTACTTTCTTTTCACATCGTTTTTTTAATACGCACTATACAATACACACGTGGCTAATACGGCAGAGGGAGAATATCGATAAAAAATTCCGATCCCGATGCTGTGGATCGTTATAAAATCCGATCGAATCGCATCTACGACACCTAACATAAAAATAGTCATGTCCACGTACTTCTCGATGGCGAGCTAGCCGGTAATAGGAAGATAATTTAGACGAAATGAAGAAATGTACCTACTATTTTTGTACCTAGTTCTAATAAAAGTTTGTATGCTTTTTTTATATAAAAAAAAATAGAGAAGCGAACCAATCACTCCGATCCATGCACGTTTATCCTATGCCATAGGAATGAGTGAGTACCTGGCAGTGACAAGTCAGTTGAAAAATCGAAAGCTCGATTTGGATAATTGGATCCTGTGTCAATTTTACTTCTTTTGCGGATCCAGTTTTGAACTTGGCGCCCTTACACGTGTATACTTTAACGAGGAAAAAAAAAGCTTATCTAGAACCTAAATTTAATTTCAGACGCAGGAATGGGTATAGCGCTTGAAGAAATAATTTATTTACCAATATCAATACGATTATACAGCGATTACACAGGCATTATTGTGGACGATTGAAAGTACGCTCGAAAAATTAATTTTTAAGTAATCTATCCGCAACAATCGACATCAGGCTCAATAGAATTCTCATCGCTCGCGCGAAAGGCTTCGCGTAAATTCAAGTGTTTACAGTGCGGAGTGTATAAACTTACATAACCGATAAATGAGAAGCTAATGCGCCAGCCACCGAAAAAAAAAGTCCTAATGTGTTTCCATATATCCGTCAACTTCATTCATCACGCTTAGAAATCGAGCTGGACGCTGCGCGTCCGGCGGTACAATATAACTCGTAACAGCTAATTAGAAAATATCGCGTTGCTCTTGTATTCGTCGCACGATTCAATATATAATATAGTCTCCAGTGCTTAAAATATATTCATCTTAAGGCTCGACAGTGACGGGATACGAGAAATCTTGCGAACTATTGAACTAGGTTTCTTTAAGACGTAAAACGAAATCACGTTCTTCCTCTTGCACGTCCTTCCTCTTTCGTTTGGTCGCCACAATAAAATTTCTTTTACGGGTCTTCTCATTGGGTCCGCCAAGGAAGCCATGCCCTAAATCTGTATCCCATCGACGAAAATATACTGGTGATCGTAAAACGTCGACAATTCTCGAGGAGGTCTAAGGTCATCCGGTTCTTAGGTCGCAACATTCCTCGAGTCTCCGAAGCGTAAGAAGAACACGAGTTTTATTAGAGCGACTCGGATCAACGTGACGGACACGTGGGGTGGATGTCCTCGTGGAGGTTGTTCTCGGCGTAGAGTTACATCCTGGGCGGATGAGGCTGTCGTGAGGATTCACCCCAATGAGCCAAGTCTTCGAGTAACAATTAAGTAAGTAAATTTATTCGCGAATGTCACAGTAAGATTTTACTTCATTAAACGTATAGATAGTTTTTCTAGGTGGTCTCGTTAGTCGTGTCTTTCTCTTCGATTCTGGACACATAATTCTAGACTCGAATTTAGATCAAAGTATTAATATTGTCAGAGGACGGGAAGCTCCCGCTTGCGAAATTCCAATATTTCGACAGTTTTATTATTTAACGCAAGATGGAATCAGCCGATACCTTTTCGTTACCAAGAGCAAGTGAGGTTCGTGCGAACGTGGAAGGTTGAGACAAAATTATTTGCAGAATCCGTACTGTGGTAAATGTACAACATACTGATACGATGAGACGTGTGATCGATAACGTTTTCCAATAAATAATTGGTGCATATTTAAAATGTTCACTTAACCAAAAAAAAAAAAAATGCCACGCAGTGATGTCGACACTGTGATCTAGAAATTAATTATGCATTTTTTTTAACAACTAAATATCCATCCTGAACGATTATTAGAAATAAGAAGAAGGTATAGGTGTCGTAAGTGGATAATTCATTAGATCTTATCACGAGCTGTTATCAGCAGTCAAGGTCGTTACGTGAAAACTTCTGTCGAACAATGCCAAGAACTTCTCGACATTGAGTATATTTAATTTGCGTCCCCAACGGGCAGAGGAATTTCTTGTAGGGAGTATGGAGACAAGAGCGATCTAAGGATCAAGGTTCAAGGATCACGATTGATCATACGTACAGGATGTATTGGACGTATTGGATACGAAGGACATTGAGGACGAAGATGCAGCTGGTTCGAAGCAGATTCTAAGAAAGCAACTTGTCTTCAGGAATGGTCGGGCTGGTAGCAGAAGGTGCAGCAGATGCTCGTCTCGTCGCTTCAGCTTCCCTTAAGGCTTCGTCGAAGCTCTGAGTAGAATTGGATCTGGATGGCACGACTTTAGTCTGCAAAAAAAAGCAAGGAAAATAATAAATACCAATCACACAAATCATCTTTCTCCCTACCAATATTCAGCATATAATATCCTTCCCAAAAAAATCTTACCTTGACGTTCTCATAAGCGGAGCCAACCCTCTCCTCCAGTGACCGGAAGCTCTCAGAATTACGCATCTGTCCTAACTTCATGGAAAGTCCACTGCCAAATCCACCCAAGATGCTGGTAGTCTTCTCGGCGGTGCTCTTCAGGGCAGTCTCCGTTTTCTGGAAACTGCACGATACAAAATTTTACGTGCTACGTATATATTAAATATCCAGAAAAGCTCAAAATTCAAATATTTTTCAAGTAAGACAATTCTATCATGTTAATCGCTGTCCCTGAGGTTAGCATGGCGTTGCTTTCGCAACAGTAAGCGGGTTTGTTAGTAGCAGCAGTAACTATTTTACAAGTATCAACAAGGTATCGTCTGCTATACATATTTGCCTTGGTAAGTTTGCCTTGTCTGACTGTATTTACGCTGTACAAACGAATCTCCGCAATGTCCTACTAGAAGTGTGGAGTATTACTATTTCAAAATAGTGCGCCACACGACTCTTAAGTTTGCCTGAAGTCAATCGCGCGCGCGACGACAATAAAGACAAAACTATAAATTATAAAAAGAAGGTTCAAAACGTGTTCTTGACATTTACCAAAAGACCAGAAGAATGGAGCAGAGCCAAAGATAGATTGCTAATAATAATAGTGCACTGAGTCAAGGACCTATCGAATGAAACGAGTAAAAACTTTTTAAAAGAGCGATTGGATTTTAAAAAAATTTACAGCCCAATATTAAAAATACAAATTCTATTACAGTACAGACTCCACAATTATTATATCTATATCCATAAACTAGGATCTGCTTCCAGGATGATTTTTCGTAAGAGTAATGTAGGCGTTTCGCCGCACAGGCAACACCGTGATAAAAGCGACTGTCTCGGGGCAAAAACTTGTATTCGCATTCGCCATTTACACAATATCACCGTGTAATTGACGTTACGGTTCGGAGGCCACGATTTAACCCGTAAATATATCCGCATGTAATTTCTCCTACGATCGTAGAAACCCGATTATGCGTAACAAACGGTCCGATCATTAATTACGCCATAGAGTAATTGGCTGTTAACCTATAAAGCACGGCGATCGGCAGAGTTCCTTGCGCTTTCTTGAAAACTGAGAACCCTCTTAACGAAGTTGATACGAAATTGCTTCAGCTGCGTTTCACTGACAATGAGATAAAATTGCAGCAGGCTCTGAGCGTTACCGGTCGATCGTCGGTACGCCTTGAAGTCAGCGGTAAGTCTTAAAGGTTCGACTGTGGAAGATGCTGTAGGTTAGAACTAAAAGAAAGCCAAACCTTTCTTTCCGTGCAACAATAAGACGCGGAGCAACAATAAAAGATAACTGCCGATAAGTAAAACATGCTGCGACTCAAAGTTTCTTTGCAAAGAAATAAAAATCAGCTCGATCCATATATTCAAAGCGCATAAGAATAACAGCCGAGTGTATAAATAGCCCGTACGATAAAGTAATTCATTTCTTCTGGCTTTCTTTGCTATTTCACTTCGTCTCTCGATGCCACTTAGAAGAAACTTTGACTCGCGTCCGAGGAATGGATTCTTACTGTTGTACTTACAAACTGTTCTCGGAGACTGCCTTGGTGAACTGACCGAGTTTCTCGCCGACGTTCTGATAACTGAATGAGAACCCAACCAAAAGTCAAAGAAGTGCGTTCTACAAGTTTGGATGTGCAAATGAAGAGGATGAAAAGACTGGCCACGGGAGCGGCAATAGTCACCGCGAATTAGAAAAGAAATTCTATGTACAAATAAATAAAGTAAAAACGGAAGGATGAACAGTGTACAGATAAAGGTTAGCGTGCATTCTACTGATAAGGCTAACAGCAATAGCGTAACATTCCACGTGACTAGTATTTTCAAATCGTCTCGCGGCTTGGCTGATTTTTTTTTTACAAAAATTATATACCTATGTGACTGTCAAGCTTTGCCGTATCAAAAGGAAGCACTAGAAAACATTGACAATAGCTGCAACTAAAAGCCTTGACAAGGTGTTCCAGATCGACAAGCAGAATCTCAGTAGCAAAACTTTGAAGATTCTAATCTGAATCCAGAGCAACATCCATTTACAACTGGACTATTTTGATAGTGAAATTCTACACCTAGCAGGCTTTGGTTCAACTCTGTACAGACAAACGAACGTTCAGACAGGCAGGTCCAAAACTTCCTGAGGGATCCTCGACACTGTCCTCTACTCTGTACAGTCGACCCTCTTCTGTGTATACACCGTGTACATTAAGCATGTCGTGCCAACGAGAGTTGAACACCCCGAGAAGTGAAACGTACACTTGGCTCTCCTTGACGTTGCGCAGACCCTGATTAACGTCATCGGTGAGCTCCTTCCAGACGCTGATGCCCAGCTTCCGTTTCAGTTCCTGGGACACCTTGACCTTATTCGCCAGCACGTGCCTCAGTGTCTGAATTTCCTCCTCGACCTGTCGGACATCAAGCAAGAAAATTAGAAAAAAAAAATCGAAAAAACCTGCAGAAATGAATACGCGTTAAATAAATTTATACGGAATCTTGAATCGATACCGGAATAAATGACGATCGATAAATCAGAGCTGATAATTACGGTAGCGTGGAATTTCATAGTGAAAAATTGAAAATATCCCGAGTTAACGATTTCCATTTGTCACGGGTTGCCGTACGATAATTAATTGGTATTATCGATGCAAGAGACTGCACGTTTCTTGCGGACCGGTTGAGAGTACCTTTCTTTTTTCTTGAGACACCCTATATTATCGTATATTTTACCTGGGTCAATTCGGCGATCCATTCAGCCTTCTGACGTTCTTCCTCCGCCGAGAGAACGTGTACGCCATACACATTTTTGTCCGTCGACGGCGAAGGGGTGCCGTCAGTCTGAAGAGACGCGTCCTCTCCTGAAAAGAGTAAAACAAAAAAGTAAGATAAAAAGAAAACAAAAACCACAATAAACCCGTAATACAATAAAAAGATGATCGGGTTACATGTAAATTTGGATCATTCATTTTTTCAAGTCCTCCCCCTTTCACCATTAAACATCTCATTCAATATAACCATAGTATAAAATTACACAAGGTGCATACACACAAATCACCAAATTACACAGATGCATTAATAATACCCGATCATTGAATTCTTTAGAATAACCATGAAAATCAAAAATAAATTCAAAAACTGATCGAAGACGTTTCCATGGATCTTCCGTATCAACCTCATTACAAAATCCAATTAAAAATCAATGTCGAGTTAAATAAAAAATCAACGATAAAACACCAAGAATTACCGACACCTGAGATAAGCTCGAAGACTAAAGAAAGATCAAGACACGAAATGATACATGACGTTGCCAGCGTATAATTATATAAATAAAAACACCATGACGTAACGGCAATCGCAATATTGATCTATAGTCCCATCGATCGTACCCCAAGATATGTAAATAGCGATTTTCCATGAAAAGTCAATTGCCATAAGTGTCACGATAAAATTCCTAAGAACATTGATCGATGGAGAAATTAACAATGACGTCACAGATACGCAATGAAAAAAAAATAAAGATAAATCAATCGATCGCCAAAAGCACCGTCCAAATGTTAAAGGGAGGCCTTCGTCTGCCTTCGCGACGAACGTCGTCGATATGTCAAGTAGCTGTCGCTTTATGACATTACTGTAAACAGCCGTTAAAAGTACCTTTGAAGTAACTCCGTGTAATCGACACTCTACGCTTCGTAAAGATTATTACTTTCGTAATAGCCATGAATAAGAAAAGTGTTCTCGCACTCAGGCAGCGCGCACCTATGTTATACAGTACATATAATAAAATCTCTTGTGGCGTCAGGGTAGCCAACCGTTAAAATGTTCCCTATGAGAGGCCCCGTGCAGGATCATTCACACTGAACAGCTACGTCGTGGAGTCCCGTAATGGATGATTCGCGCTGGGATTCTATACTCTTAAATAAACACGTCCGACGGCCAGTTAACGATTATAGGATTGATAGTTCATTCTCGTTCCGCTTGAATGGACAAGAGGGAAGGCAAGCAGGTTTTCAGGAAGGTAACGCAACACTTGTGCAGCTTCGATAAACGAAGAGTTCGTGGCATTTCATTATTATTATTTAATTATCTTTGATTTGCGAAAATATATAGGTACTTGAAAAGTCTAGTTCGATCGATTCTCAATAGGGTCTGCAGGGTTGCTGAACTTGATGATATGCAAAATAATGCTAGTTTAGTTTGCAAAACAAGTATTACGGTTAAGGATTGCGATGCGATTTCTGTGATCGTGAAATAATTTTAATGCTTCTTTTTTTCTATCGACTTCAATATACACGTGTGGAACGGTTCAAGGATACTTGAAGTTTTTGCGCGTGTTAACGGTGGATCGATATACTGGGTAATTCAGTGATGCCTGTAGCGATGACATTGTGGTTGGTAAAAATTGAACTTTTTTTTGTTTGAGAATTTATTATTTTGATTAATCGAGTGAAGTGAATATGGGCGATGCTGAGTCATATGTGTAAATCGGAGAATGATGACGTGTGGATTTTACGGTTCGCAACGGTCTAGATGCAACGGACCGTGGTTGCTAAACCGTTGCCCTAATTACGTGTGCGGTTAATAAACCTCATTTCGCGATACGCCGAATTCGAAATTGCGATTCGATACTTGAAAAAATTGTAAATCTTGTTGAATGTAAATGGTTAAAGTTAGAGGTCAAATGAAATTTGAAGGGAATATGGGTAAGAAAAAAAAATTGTGTTAAACGCGAGATTATTTTTTCTGCTGTTTTGTTCTCTCGTGAAAAATGGCAAAAAGTATTCAGTTCAATTTTACGCTCCACTTAAGACTCCTCGAATTCAAAAATTTACGTTAATCATCGATAGAATTTTATACGAGACGCGTGCTATTCCTGAAAAATTACTTTTGTTCAGCTACGATTATGGAAATAATTATAAAATAATAATTTTCTAATTCCTTCTAATTATACGTATCGCGTTCCGTAAAAAGATAATTTATGTACATGTAATAGTTTTAAAATTTATTGGAGTGCCTTCCAATTAGTTTAAATTTGATTTAAAAATTATACTGTTCGTCAATTTCCTTGAAGTAATTTTATTTTTACTTTGTGTCTAGTTTAAGCTTTAAAGAGAACTTTCACCTGACCAATGAGGCATTGGTCTATTATCTAAGCCGCTCTTTCGCCAATTAATTCGCAGACTGTAAAATGATTCTCTAGCAAAGTAATTGTCTCTGCGAAAAATGATCCTGCCATTTATACTTTTTATCCGAAAACGAAATTTCTTTTTCCGAGAAATACAATATATAAGATTTACTGTCTAACTGCACTTTACGATCGTTAACTGCAAATGGCTGCAATCGACGATATCATATTTCAAATAATATTGCCAGTAAACGTACTTATAATCGTAAGTGCCGTCGATTACATTTAAAATTTGCTAAAAATAACGTTACCGAACTAAAAAACGTTTCTTGTAGGAAACTAACGGTCAACATAATTTTCTTATGTACCGAGCGTATGTAATTTCCAAGAATAAAATAACGGCGAGAAAATCCTTACAGCATTAAATCTCATAAAACTGAGAATCCACAGTATGCAAGAAAAGACACTCTTTCTACCGGTTAAAATAAAATAGAAAGAAGATGGCCGAAACCCGACTCTCAGTATGTTGCATAGTATCCAGTATCCGGGAAATCAAAGGAGCTCAAGTTATGGTATCGTAACAAAGGTAATTTTCCAACGGAATATAATTCCGCCATAAAAGTCAATTTTACACAAAATATCACCGAGAAGCCGTTAGGCTCGATGACGTCAGAATCACTTTCCTATACAAACTTTCGTGCTTCCAGTGCTTCGCGATGACTGGGCATCGCGTTAAATTGATAATTAAAAGCTTAAATTAATTAATCAGTTACAAACTTTCGTTCTAAAAATGCACGCAAAATAATGATCGAGTAAAAACAAAAAACTGTTCTACCTTTGACAAGTTCCAAGAATTTCTTATAATTCTGACTATTGCTGATCCTAGCGAGATAAGGTTTAGACAGATCCTGAAAGATGACCCTGACCGATCTCTTCTTCCGTTTCTCGGTATCGGATCGTTCAAGAAATTCCGTCTCGACGGAGAGGTTAGCGTCGTCCACAACAATCTCCTCGATATCGCCGTTAGAGTCTCTCCAGCAATGCACAACAATTTCGTCGCTGTCGCTTAGCTCGTCGATATCGTCAAAACTCGGGGTTGCAGCTAAATGCGAATAATAAACATCCTCCTCGTACTCCAACGATTCGAATTCGTGTTCGTTCTCGCTGGGACAGTCGTCTCCATGCTCCTCGCAAACCCGTTTCTGCAATGGCGCTAATCTATCGTCGGTCGAAGGACGCGATTCCGCACAGTTATCCGTATCCGAACAAGTTCCACTTTTCTCCGTTTTCGCGCTCATCTTCCCTCTCATGATCTTCTCGGGCGAAGACGTTCCAAGGATTCCACGAAGTCTCACCAAAGCACGTGACAGAGAACTACGGTACGATAGGAAGAACGACAAGAATTCACCAGAGTCATTGCAATCGTTTAATACGACCAGTCACGTTCATTGCGAACAACCAAATAGCAGAAATCCACATCGTGCGGATATTACAGTTCGACCTTAGATCTTACTAATATGGCCGGAACACAGATGTAACTAAAATCCAATAATTTTTCACCGACTATTTTGATATCCCTTAAGCCAGCTTCTGAATGCCTGGGACACAGATATATTTTTCGTAGCGACCAAAAACACTTCGACCGAAGGCACGAGACTCTTTAAAAGTGTGTCACAACGGTTCACCCGTGACAGACAGTAACCGTCTGGTACATTCACCAAGTAACGAACAACGTAAATTAAGAGAATAGAGAGGAGACGAATTTAATGGACATTGTTTTATAGCGACATAGTTAAATGTCATTAAATATAAATTAAAGCATTCAATCGTCTCTAAACTTCACAGAAACCATGTTCACTGTCGAAGATCCACCAGCGCGTGTAAACCAAAGGATTTTCGTATTTTTCACTTATCCAACTGTACAAAGACTGTTACACAACTGCAATAATTGTTACTATTATCGTCGCTCTAATCATTAAACGAATGATAACGTATACAACAACAGAGTTACCGATAAAAATTGTAAAACCACGTGCGATCGACGCGCCATTCGTTGCCGATGGCGTTTGACAGCCGGTGCGCGAGCATTACTGCTATGGAATTTGTCGGTAGTTCAAGATCTTGACTATCGATGGCGCTAGTGCCGCTCGGCCACGTAGTTACTCGAGAAATCGGAATGCGACGAGAGCGAGTGCAAGAAAGGCGCCTCCGCGCACAGACAATCCCCACTGGACTAAAGTTCTTCGAGTAAACTCTATACACCGATCTACCGGTTTCTCCAGTCTCTCAAGGAGGTAGAGTATCACGAAAGAAAGGCACACATCTACAGTGCACACGTAACGATCACATGAGTGCGTGTGTTCGTTCGTGCCATCCAGGCACGATCCCACGAGCGAAGCCAGCTGATCCAGACAAAGTCCTGAAAAAAAAATCGTTCCCTGTCTGGGTAGCAGCGATTCTTCGTGTCTCTAATGCGCTCTAAAACAAAATTTCGCGAGTTGCCGCGACAACAATAACGCAAGACAGAGTAAATTATCTTCTCAGCAAAAAAGATCGTTCTGGGTGCAGCGGCATTGATCGAATGGAACAAAAGACTTATGCAATCAGGTAACGGAAAATTTGCATTGCTCTGTCACGGACGCGATTTCAAACGAGTCGCGCCACTTTTCTCCGCTACTTGTTAAACTTTCATCAAGCTTCGCAATGACTTGTTGTCGCGACACCCATGGGGGGCCCTCATCCGGCACGACCTTTTCGCCTGTCCGTCTCGATTCACGTTATAGACATATCCTCGTAAAATTAAGGTCGAGTTGGTCATCGAGTTATTAATAACTTAATTTCATTCGGGCAAACTACTACCTCACTCTTATTGCCGTTAACAGAAGGCATGGAATGTCGTTACCGATATATAAACCATTTTTTCGTATACGATCTACCGCTTGGTACATATATGTTGGTCTTCCGTTATTAGTAAATAAAAAATATATATACTAAGGTAAATATATGTTGTATCGATGGCTGAATTGTCCAGGGTCCAACGTAAGAAAAAGTATGTACGCCAGATTGCTCAAGTGGAGCACACATACGAAAATCCAATTAATCAAGTTTCTAATGTGACTTATCGAGTACTGTGCTTGTGCTACATTTTCGGTGAATCGTTATTATTATCTGCCCACAATTTTTTTCAATGCTAAACATTCATATTACTTGGCGCACTGTGACTTTTTATATAATTTTTTCACTGTTGACCTAAATCAAATTTCAATTAATTATTAGCAATTAGCCATTAGTAAAATTATTTACAGTATTCATGGCCAGCCCAAGACTTGATACTCGAACAACTTTATGCGGAATACAATCGATCGATCGAAGCCAGACAAAGCATTTCCTTTCATTAGTCATATTTCGTGATTCGTGTCTTGTTATTGCAATCATTTATCCCCGCAGGATATATTATAACGATGGTTAACGTAAAACAAGATTTATTTCATTAAAAAATAAATTGGGTTTAACGTAAACCTTCTAAACGCTCTCTCTCCCTCACTTTCAGTACAATTTTAAGTTTTACTTGAAACCTTATTATCTAAGCACCTAATTGGCTGTCTTCCTCCGTCGGTCTTGTTCATTCCTTCATCAAAGATCCTTTGTACTGGCACGTAGCTAAAGAAAATATTGAATTTAAAATATACCATAGAACCCAACCAAATCCGTCCGCTCTTTCTCTCCGTGTTTCCCAGAAGACGATCTAATTATTGGTCAATTAATTTTACTTGGATAATATCTGTTGCCGTTCGCAAGAAACAGTTTACCGACTTCTTCGTTCTACCTATTCCAAAAGGTTCACCTTCTCCGTATATCTCTCAAATCTTTCGAACATGGCCACGGCATTACTTCTGGCTTTGTATTACGTGTCTAAATCTTTTACGCTTTAAATGCGGAACCTCCAACTTTATCGCAGCTGCCCAAACACGTAATCGCGTTTTACAGAATTTCACGAGGACACTATCAACATAGACAATGGCTCTTATGCCAGTCGTTCCGACGGTAAGGACAGCGAACAAGGAAAAAAAATCTTACACGAGGAAGCAGCTTCGTGACTCCACGTTACACAACATCGCGTTTGCCACGGTTACTATGAAGCGACGAACTGGGACGTTCTTGTTCTCAGCCACGTTAAAAAAAGGAATAAATACAAGAAAATGGACATTCGTTATTTCTTACAGCCGTAATCTCGACGGTGTACGAAGGTGCTAGGATAATAATTCTCGAGTCAAGGAGAACCCGATTCTCCGAACGATTCTTCAGGAGCGTATATATCAAGTCGATCTTTCACAGGATCCAAGAACAAAGAGAGAATAAGGTGAGACTGTAATTTCGGATAAACTAACGATCACTCGAAGGATCTTAGTCAATTTTAGAAATCCAAAGATCAAACTCAAGGGTTTTTCATATTTTCTCTTACAATTTTTTTTCCGTTCCGCTACTCGACAATGTGGAAATTATAATAACCAACTGCACTCTATCTAAACGTGATTTGTATTTTCATAGTCTGCGAGTCACCACGCTCCAGCCGCAGTCACCGCAACTAATAATATCTCGATGTCCTTTCAGAAGATTTGAAAAAAAGAAAATTTTGGAAAAAATATCAAAAACTATTCCGCTCAAATAATATGCAATATTTTAATTTAGACTACGATGACATGCGTGGTTCCTATATGCTTCTCCGTAACAAATTACATAACGGACTAGTTTGACAATATATATATATTTACCAATAATAACTTACGAGATAAATCACGACAGACAGTAAAAGTGACAGCTACCGTTTCACCCAATATTCCCACAACGAAATCGGACGTTACGTATCAGGCGAGGCACGAAGAAGGAAATAACTTTCGACTATTATTTGCGCTCGTGGTACTAAAAAATCAAAAGTTTAGGGAAAGAGAAGAAGGAAAGAGCTGTTTGAGGGAATTACAGTATTTTTTAATAATTAATTTAAAAAACCATTTCCCACTCCATGACAAGACTTCGTTATTCACTGCTTTCAAATCGCGGCTCTTTATCGTGCGAACTACAGGCTTTTTCATAGTTAGCCATCTATATGACAGATGTACGTCATTGGCTATGGATTCACATTGTAAAATTTATTACACGTTTACTATAGATACTCTGCCCTCCAAACTACAGAGATATACAATATGGCGCATATCTACAGCTATGCCGGATGTCCTGCTTTACTTGTGTCGCCGAATCCTATACCCGCCTGCATCATATTCATGCATGCATTGCCAATAGATAATTCAATGTAAACGCGCATAAGAAGTTTTTTACGTTACGATAAAGAAATCATTTCATCGTGCGACACAATCGGGCTCGATGCACTGCGTTTCTGCATCGACAGCAACGACGGATGCTATCGGTGGGTTTTTCTTAGAGAATTGCGAGCCTATTACTGTCGAATGAAGGTGAGACTTTAAAGTCTCCGCTTAAATCAGCAGAAAACATTTACTTTGGAAACAGCTCAGACGGCGTATGTACTGTCGCGCGACGATATACAGATGGAAAGTAAATTTCAAACGACAAGAGACTGCGAAAATAATGAAAACGGAATGGAGTTCTCTTTTATTATCAGATATTAACAGGTCGGTCACTTTACTTAATAGAATTTATTCTAAGGACTGTCATTACCATTTTGACTGCCTTGGTCGAATGACATTTTTACTTCTGTCAGAATTTCTGAGTGTCACTTTCGGGATAAAAGAAAAACAATCGTTTCTAAAACTCTGACTGGAAACGAACAAGATGACTCATATTCACTGCTAGTTATTTATAAGCGTGGATTTCATGTGTATAAAGTATCGAATATCCATTATTGAAATATTTCCTTGCTTAGGTTTTGTTTACTGACTACTGGCGTGCATGGAGAATACCGCTGAGAAAAAAATTATGTTCGCACAGATACGTATTATAAATAGATTTTGATTAAATTACATTTAATTGGATGCAGAATATTAAGTAAGCTTGGTCTAAAAATATTTGATCTCATGTAATTCACTAACACTAATGACCGTGTGGGAATTGAACTGAAGGATTTTTTGTCTTATCGTGAGGCTGGCTTGATATTGAATCATCCATTTATTGCGATTGAAGTCAACGCTGCTTGTGTTAGATGAATTTATCTATTTCAGTCAGATCAATTGAATGCTTCTTGATAATCTGGTTATGATTAATAAAAACATAACACATGATGTATATGAGAACGTAATGTTTGTCAAGCTTAACGAATATTCTATATAATCGAAACGTAACTGATAAGAATCTGAGAATTGAAATAGTAGTTAATGATAATTGCGATAATATAATTAACACGTGCAATTTTCTGGAGAATAAAAATAAAAAGAAACGCTCTTAAAAAAGGGTTGTCCTCGTTCGGTCGTCTAGCGGTCACGTAAAAAGAGGTTAAGTCGTAGTACACAAAAGGATTTGCTTACTCAAAAAGAGTAATGACTTATGAAGTAACATCAAAAATTGGGAATGTTCGATTAGCAACAGAATTAATGTACTTTTGTGTTTTTTTTAACGAGACAAGTACGTTACTCCCAAAATATCAGAAATGATAATGTGTACATGGATCTTGGAATATTATCAATAATTTTAAATCTGGATAATTCAAAAAGTCGTATTATTACTATAAGATTGTGATACCCAGAAATTTATTTGTGCGCTTCACAGCGATCTACGTCTACGCTAATCGAATCAACATCCGCTGAACGACGCAAAAAGCGCGTAGGATTTCAAGAGATATCGGAATTCATGATTTTAGGTTATCCAACCTCAAAGTTCTAAAAACAAAAAGTATTGGCCATACGGAATAAATTTACAGTATGAGTATTCTAGCAAGGAATTATGATTAAGGAACGAAAGGCGGACCAGTTATCAAATGACAGTTCGAGGGGAAGGTCTCGATCGTAAAATTCGTGTAGGAGTACAGTGATTCTAGTTAGGAGATTCTTACCTGTTGGTATGTTACTCATCTTTTCTTAGTTAATAAGAATATTCTTCAGATCTCTCCAACGAGCACGACACAATTTTCGTAAACACGAATTAACCAATTTACGCACGCTTATCGAAAAAACTTTCAAAGCAATCTTACGTGACGTGTTCTCCAGTGCCGGGCGGAGATCAATGCCTTCTGAATCTCCTGGGAAACGGAGCGGCGGCCATGTTAGTTCATAGTTAGCTACTAGCGCCATTACGCGAATAAATTGTGCACTACTTAGAGCGCGCAAATCGTATTTGAATATAATTCTAATTTATTATTCTGTTCGTAACGTATGTGTGCCAGATTTCATGAATGAGAAAGGAGTAACGATTCCGATCAGAGAAGTTTTTTGAACGATTTTATAACATTTATTTTCTTTGGTACTAATCTATTTACAGTTATATAGACGTACCTATAGGCAACATAAATACAATAGTTTTTTATAAACTGCATACGCGAATAATATTTATCTACGCGTGCTTGTAGCGACTCTAACGCACGCGAATAATTTGCAGACATTTTTTAAAATACTTTTTCGAGTAAACTTATGAGTTGCATCCCAGAATCGTCGTAGTGAATAAACACATCTCTAACCTTTTAAGCTGATCTTACATTACGTAAAGATCAAGTTCTAAGTGTACGAATAATATTAGATCCTAATCGCTTTCGTCATTTTTGTATACGGTCGACATTTTTATAAGGGCACTACACGGATGACATTTTTAATAGACTTATGTCAACATATTTTGTGAACTGACTAAAATTGGAATTCAAACTTAAAAATAAAGTCACAAATAAATAAAATGCTATAAGAATATTGTACATATTCTATGCAGTGTCCTTAGATCAATCATTAGTATTAGGAGTGGATACAGTGAAACATCAATTCTTTGTACTGTCGAATATTCAATTCTCCATCCTCCTTTAAAGAAAAAAGGAATCTTCTTCCCTTTTTTTTGACAAATACATTTATCCATTTTTTTTTTCATTAAACAGTTAAATTTCGAGTATACCAATTTTTTCGTTAATTTCAATTTGGTTATACAATTGTTTTAAGCAGCATCGTACATTACTTTTACTCAAAGACGCACATCATTAAATTTCTCGTAGCGTAGACAAAGTAACGTAACAGTAAAAAGCTTCAAAAGCAATAGTCCAATTTTTTTAAATATTCAATTCACTTTCAGTTTTCGATTCCAGAGGCATGATTCGATAATTCAAACTACAATATGACTCGATTAATCTACTATTTTGAAATTAACCTAAATCAATTGACTCGCAGTATCTAAGCCTGTACAAATTTCAACTCGTACACGCAATCATTGATACATTACAGAGTGTCATTAAGAAAGCTGCGTTGGCACATACAATATCAAGGAAATTATTTTCAATCATAAGAGTTTATTGCGTCAAGCATAATTCCCATATCACACAAATGTGCAACAATTGCGATAAATAAAATTCTTTCTCCTCCACAAAGGTCATCCAAAGCAACACTCTCGACAGCATTATTCCTTTTACAGCTTAAAAGACTCTGGTACGTCATACTGATAATTTATTAAATCATACTGAGACTTTGTGAAATTAGTTATATAGGTGTCAAGAATGATATATACACATGTACATATGTGTAAATCTCTGCGATATATGTATGTATGCCGTGTAGTCTAGTAAGGATTTATCAATCTCATGATAATGGTCTTATAAAAATAGTGGTGGAGATAATTCGAAGGGCAAAAAAATTACAATTTTTGCCACATAAGAAATATGTTTTTGGTAAATGGCACAGACGTACGTATCAGCCAAAAGCCGCATTACGCAACTACGTATGCATATCCTACAAAAAGGATATAACAGTATTCATTATAATAGTGCGGTGTCACATCGGTATATTTATATATATATATATATATACACACACACAAATTTACTATAAATTCATCGTTATACGTTTTGCTGATTTGCAATATTAATTGATCATCGTCTCGAGATTATGCGTTTTTAAAATAAACCCAATCGCAAGTGTATCGTGCAAATTATTTAATAATTATCTAACATTTTTGGTACGTTTGCTTTTTTTTTATTGATATTTTTTCAATTTTTCTATCAAAATCACATATAGACATCGACCTCTAGATAATTTCTAGGTACTACGATATATATAGGCAACCATTTCGTTATTCAGGATCAAACTCTAAGTTTACTATTATTTTCTATAATATTCCTACAATAGGAATAAATGGATACTATGCAATTGAGTCAAACTATCTCATGTTTTAATATTACATTTTACAATGTTTGAACTCTTAGTGTTCAGTATTGAGATTTCTAGTATTGTTGGATAACCTGAAATCCCAAATGCTCTTGACATATATGTATATATTTATCTACACTATATTATGTACGAACACTTTTTTTTTTCTTTTTCTGTGAACTACGAAGCACAAGTTCCAGAAAATATCTTCAGGTAAACTCGAGATGGTTTCTTGGTGTTACTATGCATTTCGGTTTATCGAATGAGAAAACTATGTGTCATGAGGTATCTTATCTATGCTGGGTTCTCTCAATAGCCCATTGTCACTATACTGGTTTTCCTAACATTCTGTATTCTTTAGTGCTGATTAAGGTATCGTGTTGTTGATGATTTTAAGAACTTATTTTGGCTTGCTATTAATATATGTTTGAAACATTCACTTATCTTGAGATTACTGTATTATATTCTTGCCCTAGACTGGAAGAACTGGCGATAATAAGGCATATATTAAAAAAGTTCAATAATTGTATAAGAATGGTTTCCTTGAGGCTCGTATTGAGCTTGAAATTGAGGAAAATATCATTTTACCATTTGCGCGAGTAGCAATAAAACTGTAAAGAAAAAAGAAGTTAATAGAAATCGCAGTCATAATCACATATATATTTAAAACTGAGCCAGGTGAATGCGTAGTCTATTATGTATTAAAGATGGAGTAACTCATATGACATTTGTATTTACCTAAATATGGTATATAAATGTTCATTGACTTTGCAAAAATCCATATGAAAAAGAGACCATCTGGGGAAAATGGTATCGTGTCAAATGTGCTTTTCACATTATAATCATAACCACGTTAATTGTCAGCCAACGGTTCAAACCATTACTGGTACTCCATACACAGAGAGTTTGGACAAACACTTGTGTTTCCATGTTTATAATCATTTACCTATATAACACACGTGCACAGCCTTCTAAAACTTCACATTCTAAAATTCACAACGTTACCCCATATTGAGTAAATCCATTGGATGATTCAAAAAGGAATCATTGAATAAGATCAGAGTGCATAATGCATCCTTTGCTTTAATTTTAAAATATATCCTCTAAGTCAGAATAATTACGGTCCCAATATCCACCCTGGTAAAGCCAGTCCTCTTGTCTTGTGTGTGGGTTTATACCAAGTTGAAACCATCTATAGGGAAATAGATAATAGCACTTTTATCCTAATTTTAATTTAGAAATGTTATTTTTAGATATGGGTTATGTATATATAGTCATTAATACCTCGGCACCCACTCGGGACCCTTTTTGTGTTTTCTCGACTTGCGCGACTCTCGCTGCTTTTCTTCGAGCCTAATCTTTTCCGCGGCGGCACCGTCTTGATCTCCCATTTCTAACTTTCTTATATCTGGTCGCAATCTGGAGTCAGTTGGGCATAATGATTTTCCCATTCCTGGCTCCATCTCGTTGAGTGACATCGCGAAAGTCGTGAACTGATAAAACTAGAAATTATATAATTTTATGTTTCACAAAATCATTAATCTTGATGACGCCTGATGATTTAGAAAAGACTTAAAAGACTCAATAAGATTAGAATTTCTTAGTACTGTCAGAGTAATGACTTACGTCGGCGCTATTAGCAGGTCTTGAAACGGCTTCCCAAAGGGTAATTGATCCAGCAATTTCATCAACGGTTGGAACATCTTCTCCATCATTACCAGATTCGTCTATCGCGTCCTTAAAAATTGCCAAAAATTTTAGTTCACCAGATATAAGCATCATTCCTAACCTTCTAATGGTGGTGGCGCCTTTTTTCTTGCCGTAAGAAACCTATTTCGCCTGTCAAACGACGCACTACCAATGGAAGGCTAAATACAGTGCAAGAATATTGATACAATTTGCCAATAGCTATATACAGTATTTATTTATTGGATCTTATTAAGGATAAATTTTAATTATATTTTTAGTATACTCAAAATAATCTTACTTGGTGTGAAGGTTTGAATGCGCCGACCTTAAGACTGTGCAGTTTCGCCAATACCTTTTTGTGTCCCGGACTATTTTGAGGACTCTTTGCTTCTCGTTTGATCCTGTCAATGGTTTCTTCATAGAGACTGGGATCGCATGCACATAGCCTCTCAGTCCATTTTCCATATAGGAAGACTAATTTTCTTTTACTGCAAAAAGAACAGAATATTAAATTTCGTTGGCAACAGAAAGACATGACCATTTCAAGTTTAAATAATGTGCATTAGCCGTAGTCCTGCTTTGCGAATTTAACACTAGGTGGCTAAATTGTTCTCGAGTGTAGTTATTGCCTGAAAATAAGGTAAAGCCCATATGAATAGGCCAGAATGGTGTCTACAGGAAGTGGTGGCATAGACCGTTATGGGTCGCCGTCATCATTTTCTAACCTAACTATTTTTTTGTGGAAGTGTTTTTTTCACCCCTTGTTTCACACCAAAAAAATGAAGGGGTGGCCTGTAGACCGCATTATTTTAAACGAATTTCCGAAATTAATTTTTATTTTCAGTAACCCTATAAGAGTGAGATTCTTGAAATAATAATTGAAAGAACTCTGAAGTGCGAAGTCAGATCTACTGCTACGTAGAAATGCTGGCTTTGATTACTCTGGATCAGTTATGAATCCTTCTACTCTGTGTAAATCCTTCCCGTTCCAGCCGGCACTCTTGAAGGAAAGTGTTGCTTTCAAATTGGCACCGTTGTGTTGCTTGATTTCCAAAGCACCCAATTGTTCCATCCACAACTGACCCACGAGTACGTTATGAAGGATGCAATTAACATTTTGCCAAGTATAGGCCTCTTTCCATCTATGTAAAAATTCCAAAAGAGTTAGTAACAGAAAATAATAGCCTCAAATTCAAGAATTCTAATACTCTACTCACTTGGGAAGTTCCACAGTGACAATTCCCTTAGGATGGACTTCGATAGATTTCCCCCAAAATTTCAACTTTGGATGAATACTCCCATGGAAGATAAAATCATCGCTATCTGCATGGAAAGCTGATACAGGCGGATGATGGGAAACTTGTTCGCATATTATCCTACGCAATAATAACATAGAAAAAATCTCACACAAATAATTCTCTAACCATATAAAAACTATGTAAATAAAAAAAAACAAGTTTTACCTAAAATCTTCCCTTTCCAATTCATATGTCTCCCCTAACAAAGGATTGAAAGGTTTTCCAAGACGCTCCCAATTAGATGCTAAAGCACTGACAGCAAATGCAGCAACGTACTAAAAAAGCGATACATTAAAAATGTATCAAAATCAATCTTTTTCCTTTTTTACATGCTCCTTTACCTGCATTCGGCCAATAGGCGTCTGCTCCAACGAAGCTTGTTTCAGCAATTTCGCGTATTCCATGTATTCCGCTACCCGTTGTAGAAACGATAACGGTTCGTTGAAAATGACAGGCATCGTTATCTTGCTTAGATCCTTTCCCAGCGACAATACCGAGCAAAGATTTACCTCCGAGTGTCCCGGAGCTGGTAACGTTGTTCTTTAACACGTGAAAACAAAAGAATTTTCAGTTCTGCACAAAGTTGCCAAGTGAGTAGCCACATAAAGTTCTTCACTCCCTAAATATAAATGTCCTTAGGATTACACGCCCGGCTGACAAAGTACAGAAGATCAAGAACAACGAATGTGTTCAAGTTCCTCCCACACACAAATCGACCTATATGAATACCCGTAACGGGATTTATGTTGCTGATAATAATAAAATAAAATCAATAACACACGATGACATATCAAATATTCGTTTCCTCGTCAAAAACATTTCGTGTAATTTCTAGGACACAAGTTATAAAAAATTCACTTTTTCTATAACAATTCAAATTCTAATTAATTCTCTGCAAAAATTCTCCATCCACTAGTTAATCATATGTCGAGCTTATCAAGATTTAATTTCTCACTGTTGCTAGAGAATAAATATATATATGTATACATACGTAATATACATCCATTTACAAATCTATCATATTTAAAGGTACATCAAGTGCCGTGATGGGATTGTCAAATTGTACGTGAAAACGGAAATTAGAGCACAAGAGAAGAAGAATAAATTGAAAAAAAAGGTGTTAACCAAACACAGAATAAGGATACTCGACGGGACTCGAAAACTAATCACAAGGAAGTGACGAACCTGTAGCCACGTTTTTCACTGGCCATTGTACGATTAAGACGAATATCTCGAGGATCCTAAACTCAATTAATTTTGAGTCGCGATAGGCCGCACCAATGTTCCCAACAGCTGTCAGTCCTCTGCAATTATCCTTATTTATCTCTACGGTCAACATCCGCGAAATATAAATCGATCACGAACACGACTTCGTCATTCTCCTACATATAATACTTGACGAGATTTCACAAAAATTGCCTCTGGGATCATTGCGCGATCATCGAGCCTCTCCCTTTATCATCGTATCACTTCCATACTTTTAATTATTTCATTTCTCGAACCCAAGCGAAGGCTCGTCCCGTACTGAATATTCGAGGGCGCTTTCCCTTACTAGTTCTACCGTATATTAGTTTGACCGTAGTTCGGTATGATTATTATGATCAACTGTACTTTTGGTTCACGTTGTACTCTTACTGAGGATAGTATATTTTCGACGAGCAGAATATCAATAAATTCGAGCACCATTCCAGCGCAGGTTTGAACATTCCAACGGCGGTGCATTCTGATTTGCTGACGCTTCTGCGCATGCGCCAAGCAGGTAGCCGGATAAACCAAAATGATCTGGAATTTATTATTACAGTTTTGTTATCTGAAGTATATATATATGTATGTATTTGATTGATGCGGTTCAAGAAATAGATTTTGGAAGCTGTGGCTTTGAGAATAGAGTGTTATTGTTTACTTGAAATTTTATGAACGAAATCAAAGATATTTAGAAAGGCAAAATTTTATATTTGAATTTTAAGTGTAACACGTTATAGGGCGAATGGAAGTAATTGAATTTTTTATATAAATTTATATATATATCTCAGTATAACAGACTTGCGTGATTGAGCTTCTTATGGTTCGTTACGTAAACTATGCATAAGATTCCTTTGTGTAATGTACAAGATGTCTAACTCTATCGTAGAGTCTATGTATATTTGATTAATTACACTATATTGTTCTGAAGTTCTTCACGAATATTCAGTATCACAAAACAAATGCCTATTACGATTTATTAATTATGAAAAATGTGCAACGTGGGTTTCGTCAAGATTTTATTTGTTTTTGCATGCAGATATCTATGAAAATTTTATAGGTTTAATCCGCGGAAAATTATCAATTGACGTTGTGCCATGACGATTGAACTAGGCTCGTTCTACTGGCCAAATAAAAATAAGCCAAATCTATTGATTCTCCTAGAAACCGAATCGATATCCGTGCGAGGTACGAGGGCTCACTTCGTTACAGATCGCGTAACTTCATCGAATCAGCGGAAAGACGAATAGTCTTTATCTACTTCCGTTCCGGTCAGGTTTTCCTTTCAAATTACGCGTAGAAAGTTTTCGCGCCGTTTCGGTGCAAAATTTTGATCTATACTGAATATCGAGTATATAAAATAATAATTTTTATTGATTATTCAAATTACAATTTTGTAAAACGTACATCGTGTGTCTGGGAGGTTATAAATATTTTTTTCATTGAAATCTAATTTCTGCAATATGGAGGACAGGAAAAACGTCGATCAAGAGCTACCGGAAGCGGGTGATGGGGATGCCAAGGAGAATTTTGATTATGTCGATTCCGATATATCCTTTGACCCTGTACTTCCCCCGAATGAAACTCAACAGCCAAAAGCGTCAGTGTACAAAAGACGAACCAAACATATGAAATGTTATCCGGAACTCTACAGGAGTGACGTATCGATAAATCCCAGTTACACTGGTCTGAAGAATTTTCCATAGTAAGAAGCCGAAGATTTTTCTGTTATAAAAATGTAATATTATACATTTTTCTAAATTTTTTTATCATTTCTTAGTTTTAATTTTTTGATTTTACAATGCACGAGTGTATTTCGTTGCTTCCTGTGTCTTTTTTTCTTATAATTTTTTTTAATGAAATTCAGAAACTACGAGGATTATGATTATTGACTTGGCGCCACTTTATCTCTTTACGAATATTCTGCCTCTGTTTTTCTGTTTTAAGTTACGTGGTTTGCCGACGGCGTTATCAAAAGACTAAGAAAAAAATTATTAAGCAACTCAATAAGGAAATCATGCATATAGCAATGATGCAGGCATTTGCAATTGACGGCGTGAGAGTCGATCGTGTCTTCAGTGTGGGGTTTCCGCCGGAAGCGTTTGTATTGCCGAAGTTTACTACAGCCGAGGAGGATCGTCGTATTAATCAACTTATTTCGAGCGAATGAGTGAATCGTTTTTTTCTCCTTTGTAAGAAAATAGCGGAAGAACTTTATACAAAATTGGATATCACGATACTTGATATCTTTTGAAGATACGAATACATTTCAGAATGAATTTGCATTGTTCGATAACAATGGATCAATGAGTAGTTCCGATAGACGTGAACATCGACACGAAGACAAGAGAATTTTACTTAACATCGATAAATCAACATATGGAGATTATTGTTTTCAAAAAGTTTGACAGTTCGACGTTCGAACGTCAAGCGAGAAAAATTGTTTTTTAATAAACTGCAAGTAGTGAAAAATAGTTGTCAAAAATAATTGTACTTGTCAGAAAATAAATGTACAAAAATGTATCGCAATTCTTATCAAAGCGGTTTTTTGTCTGTCCTGTACAGTTGTGGCTCTTCGCCGTTAGCAAATTGGGGCATGCATGTTAGTTTTTTTAATGTAAAAAGAATTATTAATTTTTAATTGAATTTTATAAATCTTATTATAGGTCAAGCATGGTTACATAAGACGCGTAACCGATGACGAAGTCAAATCATTGGCACTTGAAATAGCTGGTACCAACGTCTCCACGACATTTATCTATTGTCCAGCTGACAAAAAAAAAGTTTTAGGAATAATGCTACCCTTTTTTATAATGATCATAAAGAATATGAAGAAATATTTTACATTCGAGATTACGGTAATGATTTGGCTAATGTTAATCGTAGTGTCATTTCTTTTTGTTAATTATAAATTGTTCTTAGATACTGGATGATAAAAATATGCACAGACGCTTTCGCGTTAGTAATTTTCAAAGCACTACTAAGGTACGCCCGTTCTCTACTTCTATGCCAATTGGTCTTTCCGGCGGATGGAATCAAATTCAATTCAATCTGGCCGATTTTACACGACGAGCTTATGGTACGAATTATGTGGAAACCACAAGAATGCAAATACACGCGAATTGTCGAATTCGTCGCATATATTTTGCTGATAGGCGAGTTTACGTAGATATAAGCTGATAATTATTTATAGCGTAATCAAGTGGGAATGGGAATGTTAATAATCGAATGATAATACAGACTTTATACGGAGGATGAGACTCCCGAGGAGTTTAAGCTGTTTTTACCGATGGAGCGAAAAAAATGTGTTCGCGAGGAAGAGAAAAAGATTAAAAAACCAGACGAAGAGAACGTCGCTCAAATTATGAAATCTATGCCGGGTGATGAACCTCCGGAATTTCAAGCTGAAGAAACGGAAACGCAGAAACCGGAAATGGAGGTCGGAGCTAAGGTTTCCAAAACTTCCGCTTTGTTGAATGCTGACGATTCGCCTGCTCAAGTGGAGGAAGAGACGCCGCAAGAAGAGCATAAAGATGTTACGGATACAGATACTGAAGAGGAAGAAGAAGGTATGGATGCTCCTGAAGATGAACAAGAAAGTATACAAATGAAGGAAATGATAGGAACTTTAGAGGACGCAACGGAAGAAAGTGAATTTTTAACGGAAGAAGAAACGGAACCGGACGAACCACCTTCTGAAGAAGAAGGATAAGTTTTAATATTGTGTGGAGTATAAAGTTTCATGAGGTTTTAGAAAAAATTTGGTGTACGATAAATAAAAGTTCTTTAATTGTGGATAACTTTTTTCCTTTTTATTTAAGTTAACCGCCACGTATCTGAATTATAATACAGGTTGTATTTGAAAATACGTTATTTTGAAAAATATGAGATGACATTTGTTCAAGTATGAAGCAGATTTATTTTTACACTGCATCGTAGTCGTCGTCTTCTCTTTTCCTTTTACTTGAATCTTCGGTTTCCATTTTTATTACTGGTACTGCTTGGCCTGATGTTATTTGTATTTTTGGTTTGGCAGCTTGATTCTTTACTGCAGCCACACCTGGAGTGCCTATATCAAATATTGTGTTACAACACGTACATCATTTATATTATACAATGTTGTTCAAAAACGATGTTCTTACAGGATTGATTTCTTATACAAATGTTGTACAATGGAAGAGGAAATTGGGATTTGAGGGTATGTTGTAAATCTAAACAATAACATGAATGATTAAAAAGTTAAATAGCATGCTTTTTATATAAAATATTTTGTTAATTGAGAATACGTATGTACCTGTAGAAAATTTGAAAACTGGTTTCGGTATGGAGATTGCTTGAGTCCGAGCAACTGTGGCAAGCGTCCCTGGTCTCTTGACGATAGACAATCCTGCTTTATTACCCTCCACTTTAATTCTTGGTTGTCCGCCAGTGAGACTATTAGGTCCTAGCGAATGCAAAGCTTTACCACCCATTTTCTTTGATGCATTTTTCAACTTATAATTGGTAGCATTTAAGCAATAACGATCTGGTGGAAGGCGTAAACCATTGTTTGGCTTGACAAATGGTAAAGGAATATTATTCTTGGCTCGTGCTACATCAAGCAATACATCTCTAGGAGGTGGATTTGTGAAAGTACGCTCCAGTTGCATTTTAACAGCTAGTCTGACATCATCCAAATCAATGAATTTCTTTTTAGCATGGTTTGCATATATTCTACTATCATCCAGTATACAAGTAACGTATCCTGGAATAAAATACTGTATATGAAACACATAAATATTAGAAAACAAAGATTGTTAGAGGAATACCAATTACATTAACGGGTGAATAATAACGTAGATCTTACGGTAAGTGAACTCGAGTAGTTGATTTATAACCTTTGGCTCATAATCTGTTATTCCCATATCCTTCATTATAGACATTATAACCTGTGCGTCTTTTGGAACATGTTTAACGTGACTCATACTTTTAGTTTTTTCTGCCATGATGGCAGCCTTAATTGATAAATTATTTATGTAATAATCGCAGATATTTATTTACCAAACTGTTTTGAACGGAAACGTTGGGAATAACACAAGCGAATACAGAATTTTGGAAACGTCATTTACAATGGATTGAAGGCAGTGTAAAAGGAGTACCATAATAGGAATACAAAATTACTGTATGGAATTTGAAAAATACTATTTCCTTATACGAAATCAAAAGTTTTAATTGTCATGATTTGCTTTCTATTTATTAATTTATTAAGTAATATAATCTTGGGTTTTTAATGTTCAGTTTTATAAAACAATCAATTTAGGAGCTGATGTCATAGGGGTTAAATGAAGTAACTAGATAGCAGCATTGAAAATGAGTTGCCTGACTACCTAAAACTTCAACTAACTTCAGTTGGTGAGATTTCCGTCTCACTGTTTCATGTTCTTGTGAATCTCTTGTTGAAAGTAATCCGAAAAACGGTATAAATCAACATGAATATCACGTCCGCAGGTAAGATAAATTATTCTAATATATTGCGCAGTTGAATAATTCCGTATAACAGATGTTTCTGTTATAAAAGTATTTTCTGCTAAATAATCATGTACAAAGGATCATGATTTGCAAATCATGTTAGCCATAACCTGGATAAATTTTGTAGTTATTGGAGTTATATGATTGATTTTTGCGAAACGACTTCGATATTTCAAAACAGCGTGTATTCTATTTATAGATTATCATTTTTCTTTAATTTATTCATTACATACTACAACTTTCTAAGAAACGATGTATATTCACTGCATCGATAGAATGACATTTCCAGTTTACTTGTTTATATTAGTACAGTTAATTATTCAAGTAACTTAATACTTGTTTTTTTTTTGCAGCTGGTATTATCTCCCTGCTGGAAGAGCCCATGCCGGAGCTAAAAGTATTTGCATTGAAGAAATTAGACCTAATTGTGGATGAATTTTGGCCAGAAATATCAGAAGCAATCGAAAAAATGTATGTCATCCATCATTATAATGAACTAATAACAGGCATACTAAATTCTGCTTCCTTGCTTTTAAAAATATTTGTTTCTGTAACTTACCTGGTATTAACGCAAATCCTTCATATGTGATTGAGTATGGAATGTCATAGATTTCAAAATATTGAATATTAAGAACAAATGGAAAAATGCACATAAGACTGAGATATAAGACTGGCTATTTAAAATAAACTTGTATTTGTGTATATTGCTTCTGCTCTTGTTTATCTTCTCTTCCTGCATGGTTATTCTTTATGTTTTGTTCCTGCTTCTAATTAAATACACTTAATTAACTTAAATATATTACTTTCATTGTATTAACTTTCACTCTTTTTGTAGTACAATTAAGAAATGTTTCTTCCACAGTGAAATTCTTCACGAAGACAAGGCTTTTAATCAACACGAGTTGGCTGCCTTGGTTGCTAGCAAGGTCTACTATCACCTTGGTAGTTTCGAAGATTCCTTGACATATGCTCTTGGAGCTGGTGAACTATTTGATGTCAACGCCCGCAATGAATATGTTGACACTACCATTGGTAAAATTTGTACTAATGTTTTATCCCCCTTGCTGTAAATCCTTTATTCCCTAAATGTTAATCTAAGCCTACATTACAATAATTCAAAACCTTTACAGCAAAATGCATCGATTATTATACCCAACAACGCGTCTTGGAAGTCGAAGGAAAATTGACTGCTGGTAGTAAAGGAATAGATCCCAGGCTCGAAGGCATTGTGAATCGTATGTTCCAGCGATGTTTGGATGACAGTCAATACCGTCAGGCTTTGGGTCTGGCATTGGAAACGCGACGCATGGATATCTTCGAAGCTGCCATTATGCAATCAGTACGAAACCCTATTTTCTCCACCATAGACAAATTATCAATATGATTGTATCCAATAATTTCATTTTTCTCCAGGATGATGTCTGTGGCATGCTTTCTTACGCTTTCCAAGTTGTGATGAGCCTTATCCAAAATCGTGGCTTTCGTAACACTGTCCTACGTTGTCTAGTGAATCTGTATCACAATCTTGGAACTCCAGACTACGTAAACATGTGCCAGTGCCTGATTTTCCTCGACGATCCATTAGCTGTCGCCGAGTTGTTAGATAGACTGAGCAAAGGATCCCAGGATTCTGTTTTAATGGCATATCAAATCGCATTTGATCTCTACGAATCTGCTACGCAACAGTTTCTAGGACGTGTCCTGCAGGCTTTAAGAGCAACTGCTCCCATTCCTGCAGCTCTCATGGTCAAACCAATAATAAAGCCAGCAGCTAAGGCTACTGCAGACGTACCCTCTGAATCCAGCACTACTGAAACTGATAGTAGTCCTGCTGCGATAGAAGAGAAGCCACAGCGTAGTGTAGATAGCTTGGTAAGCAATTTATTAATTATTAATTGTTAAATTTATATAAAGTATAGCTTCCTACAACTTTCACTGTCATATCCTATAAAATTTTATAAATTAGTATATCAATATTGTCTTATAGAATGCAGAGGAACGCGAACAGCAGGAACGCGTCGATGCACTGTCCAGTATTTTAGGCGGAGAGGTTTCGATTGACTTACATCTTCAGTTCCTCATCCGTAGTAATCATACGGATATGCTAATTCTAAAAAATACTAAGGATGCTATACGAGTATCCATTTGTCATACTGCTACAGTTATTGCGAATGCGTTTATGCATTCAGGAACTACCAGTGATCAGTTTCTCAGGTATCCATTTGTTCTTGATTTTATTTTCGAATTCTCTCTCTTTCACTTAGCATTCTCATGTTTTTCCGTCTTTTATAGAGATAATCTAGAGTGGCTCGCCAGGGCTACAAACTGGGCCAAGTTAACGGCAACCGCATCTTTGGGCGTAATTCATAGAGGTCATGAACAGGAGGCTCTTGCTTTGATGCAATCGTACTTGCCACGCGACACTGGCGCTGGTGCGGGTTACTCTGAAGGAGGTGGCCTTTATGCACTAGGTCTCATTCATGCTAACCACGGCGCCGCCATTACGGATTATCTCCTGGGACAACTTAAGGATGCTCAGAATGAGGTAAGACTACTGTTTCACATATTCCCTTAGACTTCTGTCCTGAAGAGTTTAAATATTGATTGGTGTTTTTTTAATTCTTAAGATGGTACGACATGGAGGTTGTCTCGGTTTGGGTCTCGCTGCTATGGGATCTCACAGGCAGGATGTTTATGAACAATTGAAATTCAATTTGTATCAAGACGATGCTGTAACTGGAGAAGCAGCTGGCATCGCTATGGGAATGGTTATGCTAGGTTCCAAGTCAACTCAAGCTATTGAAGATATGGTTGCGGTAAGTCAATGTCCATAATCATTACTTAATATTCATTTGACGAGGTAACTTTTGTCCTCCAGTTCCTTTATCTTCTAGATATTCGCTATATCATAGGGCAGGTAAAAACATATACAATCAAATTGATAATACAATAGCAGGTTTATTAGAGTGTTATAATATTTTAGTATAAGAACTTAATTCTAGTGGAATTCGTGGATCCTAAGTTTTCAAATCAACTTCCTTTGACAAATCCGTAGTATCGTTTATCCTCTGGCATAGGGAGACCTGCGGTTGGTGCTGAGAGAGTAGCTGCCATTAGCCCTAAGAATGACAAAAATCATTAAGTTAACCATTGTCGACAAGTTGTTGAAAATCTACTGTGCGCTTTAAAAAAAAATAAGGCTTGCAACGTGTGCATATTTCTCTGGATACTCACTGCCGATCAAGTTTGGATCCGCCCATGAAGGCATTGCCATGGGAGAAGAAGACATCAGAAGAACCGGTGCGAATGACAGTACCTCGGAAACCAGAAGGATTATCAATAGATTCGGCATAGAAAGCGTAAGAACGGGAGTGAGCACAGGATCCCACAATATCCAGGCCACATCCTGGCTGGCTGCTGCCACCATTGGGATAAAAGTCCGAAGTTCCTACGGCTTCGGACATACCTAACAAGCCAGCGTTGGTGTGGATGACCTGAACGTGTTCAGCATCGGTAGCGTCGACTCTGCTGTCAGGACCAGAGCCGCTAAAGAGCGGAAGTGCTGGGTCAAGAGCTGAATAGAAGTAACGTCGCGCATTATCAAGAATTACTCAATTCGTAGCTAGTATAACGCATCCACATGCTTCACAGTTACAACACTTACCGACAACTTCAGAAACAATTCCGGAAGTTCGGCGAGCAGAGAGACCAGCAATGTGCCCACCAAGAGAGTGACCGATGATCTTGAGGTCACTAGTGTTGAGATTGCCTGCAGACTGGAGAAAATTCATGAACCTAGCAACACGGTTAGCCACTCTGCCGACGTTGTTGGCAGCGACCAGATAGAGTTTCGAAGCAATGTCGCTCCAGTCGACGACAATTACGTTGTACTCGTCTTTCTTAAGGAAGGCTGAAAGGAAACAGCATTTAAGATTGAGGCCAATGGACGTGATCGTTCTTCAGTGGATGAATAAAAATAAATTTTACCATCCACAATTACTGTGCAAACATCAGAATCTTTCGAAGACTTCCATCCATGAGTGACCACACGCGTTGGGTGAGAAGCTGAAAATTGGCTATTCGCAAGACTGCGTTTGTCATTTAGGACGATGACTTCACCCTCACGATTTTTCCTGGAGTGGAGGAGTTTTACATATTAAATTTAAAAATCTATAAACTTTATGATACAAGATTTTTCAATTTTTATGAGTTTTACCTAGTGTACAGAGTGAAGCTTATGCTGTTCACGCTACGTTCAATGTCTTCCAAGTCCATGGATTTTAGTGATGCCTTAAGGTCAATCACATGGGGTTCGCCATTACCATCAGGGAAGAACATGTAGTCGTGGTCCTCTTCCTCGGCATGGGCTAGAATCGATCGACAGGTTGAAAAGGCAGTCGGTAGAAAATTTTATTTTATTCTCATCAAAAGAATTCTTTTTATGATTTATTATATAAAACGGTGTTACAGACCCACTGCCAAAATGGCGAGCGCCAGTACAAGAAGCACCTTCATTTCTACAGTAAGGCGAGGAGCCACGCTCTCCAAATAGTTCAAGCACTTTGTTCACTGTTAAAATCATTTCGCATTTCTGCTATTTATATGGTACTGTCTAGAAACTCGCAATCTGATAGTATATTTAATGATTTTTATCGTTTGATCGATGAGCAAGTTTTTCATATTCTTTCAATGTATTTCGTAACTGATTTACCTTATTTTGCCTGATCCATTATAAGCCACGGGTAGCACGATAACGTTTCTGCGTCTTTACCGATCAAAACACGTTTAATCCAAATCTTTCAAAAGTGGCGGTGCTAATGCACGCGCATAAACGTCATTTCAATAAGAAGAATGGAAATACGGAGAGCAAGAACAAAGAAAAATGACGTGAACAATGTGCCAGCTAGTGGAAAAAGAGATTACGGAAAATTTTTACCGGATAATTGTTTTTTTTTGCGCCAAAGCTTACCGGAAATTAGGATTCGCTACGCCCCAAAGACCACTTCGCTAATCACGTTTTACCCGGAAATCAGGTCGTTGCAATATTTTCCATAGTACAGTCTCGCAGCTTTATACCCTAATCCCTATTAAAGCCACTGTTTTTCTACTTTTCAGACAAATATATTGCGACGTACCTGTCCTGTCGTCTTCGCGAGAACACGAGTGACCAATATATATAACCTGTTACATATATTTTGCAAATATTCAGTCGTAGATTCGAAGATACCAAAACGACGTAAAATTCAGTCATATAAAATGGCAAAAGTTTGCGATTCGAAATCAGAATACAAAATGACACCAATTAATCAAGAACAACTCAAGAGTTTAATTCAAGTGAATCGTCTGGATTCGTTCATATGGAATATTTCAATGTCATGGAATCCACTGCTTTACCCAGTAATAAGTTCCCAATTAAAATACGATAACAATGTCGTTCATTGTTCGTTAACAAATTTCTTAACGTTCTTTTATTTCCACGTTCACGTAGAAATGCGATTACGTGAATCACCGCATTTTATACGTCAGTTTATAGTAAAATCAATGGTATCTTTCCTCCAGGCAAATCATGCCCTTGAAAATCTCTTGAAAACTTATTCGAAAGTCGATTCAACCTCATCTTTATACCTTTGGGTTATTCGTTCTTAGGTAGACGTACCAACTCATCAACCTGAACACCCAGCTTATCTATCTCCTCCTCATATAACCAATACCCATCAATCTACCAATTTACCAACCCGTTAAGTCTTTCCATATGTTCCTGACGGTTTCAATCTATACATATTGGTACGCAGGCAACGTCTATTCGCAGACACATAGTTATCCCTGAATTTATCGACTTGGCCCAGTCATCCTGTGGCTTCAATTCCATCGGAGTACTCAAAATTAAAACCCTTGATCGCTTAAGCTCTCGTTCGGTGTCCTTAGAACTTTTTAATTACATTCCGAATTGACTCTTTCGCTTGAAATATTACTACAACGGTTTTATAAAGTTTCAGTCACAGACTCGTATACGCGTTATCATAATGTAGATATGATTTAAGGATATAAAATATTTTTGAATATTTTCTTCATTCTTTCACTCTTTTAGCATATACTTGAAATACTACGAGGTTAATGGCACTTGCCCAGTTCTTTTTTTTGTGCTTTCAGAATACTTAGTTTTATCGTTACTTTAGTTCATGAAATATATGACTTATTCGCAACGTGCATGGAAGCGCAATTCGAGGAAATTCTTTTCAGCATCTTATCGATCGACTCGAAAAATATATTACGGTGGCTGCTCAACTATGGAACTTTGGGACCCTCTTGATAGATCGAGCGCCGAAGTCACCTTTGTCCTTTCAAATTTCCTTCATGCTCGGCTTTTTTCGTCGTAATTAAAGCATCGTTTTCTCATATATCAAAAAATCTCGTACCGTCGGCATATCTTGCCTGTGATATGACTTTGTTGATCTTGATTTTAGATGTGATCTTTATCGCCAGAGATTCTCCTTGGAATTTACTTTTTAATCCCTTAGGAAGGCGTCACGAGAGTTTTTGATAATTGTCTTAAAGTATTTTTCATAATTTAGCAGTCATCGACGAGTTTTGGCTATCACATACTTTTTTTGCTGTTTATCATTCTTGCAGAAGATTATTGTTTGATCAATTTTTTTTGACAAAAAATATTGTAAATTTGATAACGTATATCATGGGATAACATAAAATATCATGGGTAGTCACGACAGAGTTTTTGAACTTGCTCGTTTGATTTTTTTTCTTTCTTTCTCTTTTTTTTTTGGTCCACGAAACTCTTGAAAACACCGGAAATTACCGGGGCTTCTAGGTAAGATTCCGGCGGAAGACTTATCTACGTTTTATCTTCTCTTGGGTATCTTTATTTTTGTACTTGGCCGTGAAAAGTTTTTAACCCTCAAAATACTTTTGTGGGTGGCCATGTATTTTGCAAATTACAGTATCTCTTTTGTTGTTCTTTCATGTGGAAAATTGATAATCAGCCTGCATTTTGTTTTCATTTACGTATCTCAGTGTTCCCAATTTTGGAAGTCTGACGAGGCATGTTATCTTCCTCTTTTTTTGTCGCTCACACGTAAATTTGGAAACAGTGTCCACGGTTAACAGGGACTGCTGGAGGATATATTTTTTTGTGGAAAAAAAACGGGAGAAAAAGTATGTTGAAACAAAAGGGGAAGAGGGAAGAAAAGGGGAACGTAAAGAGGGTTTGATAAATAAGCCATGCCAGTTCCCAACTAAAGGGCAATCTACGGAGAAAGATTTCAATCGTTATCAACGGAGAGCAAAGGTCACAGTAACGCAATTAATTCAGAAAAATATGCATTGTTGCTCCCTTACACGCAGGATCATTAATTACGCGTTTGTCCTACTTAGAATTTTGAACGTGAGATTTTTCTTTTAAATCCCACATAAAGAAACTTTGACGGCTCTTCCACATATACACACAATTGTCTTGTCACTTGTACCGAACGAATTAAAAATATTGTGATATAAAATATTTTTTCTAATTCAACAAAACTTTGCTCTTTCAAGACATTCAAGAATTTCGTGAATTTCTTCTTACAAGAGAAGAAAAAAATAATTTTTTTTTTCTTCATCTAATCATCCCTTATCCGTAGAAAAAAGATCGCCGTTTATGGCATACCAGTAATGGTTCTTTAGATATTTATTGGTAATTCCTCACGGACGATCCTGATGATCGTTCACCGCGATTCCAATGAACGTGCTCAGATATAGGTATGTCCAATAAAGGTGAGTCTCGTCGTAAATTGGGAATAGCCCTTATGTCCTGCGAAATTCAGCGAATAGACGAGACTTAAGGATAAGGTATCCCGTATATAAATGCCCGTTCCGCAGGCTATTAACAAGGTCGCTAGTAAAATGTATCGCCCTGGTAATCCTCGAAGGGTATCGTCAGAGGCTGACGATCGTTGGCTGCCATTTTCATTTTATATCGTACATAAAAAGTTTGACGTGACAAATTTTTTACCCCCAAAAAATCCAAAAATAGCTCGTCACATTTATTTTTCTTTCTTCTCGGCAGTACGCGCAAGAGACCCAGCACGAAAAGATTCTACGTGGCTTGGCCGTTGGTATTGCATTCACCATGTACGGCCGTCTTGAGGAAGCCGATCCCCTGGTGACGTCCTTGAGCGCCGACAAGGATCCAATTTTGAGAAGAAGCGGAATGTATACCCTGGCTATGGCCTACTGCGGCACCGGAAATAATCAGGCCATAAGGAAGCTGCTTCACGTTGCCGTAAGTAATAATTTCTTCAGCTCATACAGGAATTATTAATTCACTAATTTTCTGTTTAATATGTATATAATTATTGTATATCATTTTTTTTATTAATTACTCCTTTTTAATCAAGGTATCTGACGTCAACGATGACGTACGACGTGCTGCCGTCACCGGATTAGGATTTCTTCTGTTTAGGTGAGTACCTACTGTATTATTTATCAACACGTTGAACGCCATCTGAGTCGAATCACGCTGCGTTTGATCGAAAGTTTGCTCGAGGAAAATGTAGCTCTAAGCATGAATTGGATTTTATGTTGTATGAAAATATGTGGACCCAGGGCTCAGTTTTTTAATATTTTTTTAGCTGTCAATCTGTTATCAATGATGTTGATATATCAGGTCGCTGTAGTTATTCGTGGGAGAGACGGAAGTTTGCGAGATGAGTTCCGTGGGCATTTCTATCACTATAGGCGCCACTGGTCTGGCAGGGAGTCAAAGCCCGCGAAATTTGAAGTCATCCGTCACGTGGAAGAATTCTCAATGGGCAGAGACTGATTATGAGGAATAGCGAATGTCTCTGGAAATTCCTTATGATGGATTCGATGTACGTTTAACGAATTCCGTGGCTACGAGCTCACGTCTCCGCGAGCTCCTGGGAAATTACGTGTGAACGAGGTCGCCTTTATAATCGAACCTTGCGATTGACGAATTTCCATCTGAAAATATTCACGTCACGTCGTAATATTCGTCGCGTTGCGTATTCGACGTTTCGTTCCTTTCATTGTTTTTCTCGTTACTTTTCTCTTTGCGATTTTTCTTTTTTTTCTTCGTTTTTGCCCTTGTTTTCACGGAGACCAGTCGATCGATCATGCCTCGTTACGTATGTATGGACATGCCTTGTTATACGGAGCGGCACGTGTGTTATAGGAATGCAGGTGATAAGTGATAAATAATGGCCCTATTAATCATTTTATCAAATTCATCTTATCGGATGCTAAACAAATTAGGATTAAACTGTACAACGTGATATCCAGTTTCGTTCTCTTTTATCTGATCTGTCGAATCTGGAAATCAAAGCATTCTTCTACGACTGTATCAAAGTCTCTTTGATCCACTCCGAACATACGAATTTCTCCTTCTGGTCAGAATCGATCGACCAATATATGATTTATGGACAATCACTTAGAATCTGTCAGCACGATTACGCATTATCTTTCACCGATAGACACCAATGACAATGGAATTTAATGAAAAATTTCGAGCTAACAAATCGACGATAAGAAGTTGCTTCTGATCGAGACAAAAAAGAGCGTAACGAGAATTATTTTTCTTTTTCGTACATTCCAATTTTCCATGCGTGAAAAAGGTCCTATTGTATCGCGTCCGTATGTTTGCAGACGCGCCTGCAGCGTCACTGCGGCACCCTGTTCAATTAATTAAGGTAATTCGTTTTTTTTTTTTTTTTCGAAAATTCGATACCACGCCGATGCAGTTTTTTTAAAAATATTTTATTCAGTTCATCGTTGCTTCCTCATTTTTTCCTAATATCTGGTATACGACGATCAGTGGACTTACATGGGGATGGTTTGAAGTATTTGGTAAAGCGAGGGGTTAGGCATATAAAAATATTTTTTTTAATTTCAAATTTGAATTTTTTTCTTGACTCCTTTGCATCTTATTTTACAATTTTTTGCCTTCCAAACGTTCTGTGTACCATATGACGTATAATATTAAAAAAAAAAAAAAGAAAAAAAACGGCCGACCATCCTGACTGTAAAACTCTCGACGGATCTGACTCGATTTATTTCTGATCGTTCTATCGTCGGACTCCCGACCCATAAATTTCGTTTATACTCTTTTCGAGATCCTAATCTCTTTTACGGAACGTGGATGCCATTTCGCCATGGGAACTATTCGCGAAATTACTCAAGGGAGAGAAGAGAGTGAAAGGATCTGAGTCTCCGGGCGTAGAAAAGTTAATGGTCGTTTTCTAGTGTTGCGGCCGAGGGGGGGGGGGGGGGCAGGATGGAGGAAGGATTCTTGTGATTTCCGGAAGTGATCTCCGTTTAATTAGCAAAAACTGCTGTAATCCGGCTAGAAGGAAGTTTAGTAAATTATTGCCACGCGGGAAGTCAATTTTTCTTAAATTATAGGAAAGTTTGGAATCTTATGAGATTCCACAATCGCCTAATTTTTCACTTTTAGACGATCGACTTAATCGCTCCCAAGTGATTCGATCAATCGACTTTATTCTCATTTGTCAATATATCAGTCGCTATTATCAATTACCTGAACATTCTTCGAGATAAAAGTCATCACTTAATGTTACAGGTTGTTTGGATTTTTTTTTTTTAATTATCTAACAGCCTAGCAAGTCCGTTATTAATTATTAATAAAATCCAGTATCTTAAAGCTTTACCCGATAAAGTACGACCGTCTCGACGGCGCCAGGATTTGAATAAAAAATAACGAATTTTTTCTAATCGCAGTACAGGCGTAAATTTTATCACCTGCTCATAAAAGCATTTTCGCCCGCGACTCTATTTAGTTCCGGGGTTGCCAATTCTCTATTATAATTCGCTTATGATTAAGCCAACCTACTGATCGGTCGCTAACGGCGAAATTGGCCAATGCATATTAGCCTCCACAGTGGCTCGTTCATTTGCCAAGTCAATTAGGCCTGAAGTGCAAGGGACCGCTTCGCGGTTAATCACCTAAAGGATACTAGATTCAATTTTCACGGTTAATGTACCGAGTCCTCGTTGGTGATTGACTTTTTAAATTTATCAGGATTGATAACGATAACGCGGGGTTAATAAATATTATATAATTAGCTATGGCTCTCGTTTCTGATATTAATTGTCAATTAATCAGTTCGACCGATACAGTGACGTGGTAAGGCTGTGTGGATTATAGGAGAAAAAATAATTTATTTCGTTCAGTGTATATACGTGTGTACACTGCTGGTCAAAAGTATTGGCAACGGTACCAATACTTTTTTAACAATAAATTTATTTTCAATTCTCCCTAGAACTTTCAATTCTAGTTACTTCCGTGTGTTCAGTACAGTTTTCCCGGGATCTTTCGCCACGATCACAAGTTTCCAAGCGACTTTTTCCATCGACGAGGTGTAAAATTTCTACGTGAATTCTTATCTTCTCAGTGGCTGCAATTTTTCCATCGACTCGAAGAATTTATTTTCATTAAGATATATTTTATCCTTGTACATCTCTTGTGTTATCTTCTGCATCTTCTGTGGGCCAGCTGCCATCTTTTTGATTTCACGATAACGACATTAAAAATATAATCCACGGTATCGTCCTCGCTGTCAGGCTATCGTATTAGATTTTCCAGCAGGTAGCATAACAAAAATAAGGCTGATAACATTTTTCATAAGATAGATCTTTTCTTTTAACGTCCGCCGAAATTCATCTCGCTCGTTATCAGTTGTTTTCATTCCCAAGATTCGATGTAGTATAAACAACGTCGATTTTCAATGATAACGAAAAATTCTATCGACGCGATCGAAAGATTACATCACTCTTGATAAGCTAATTGCAAATTAATCTCCATTCCATTAACTTATATGCCCTTATACGGAATACATATTTTTTTAACTTTGTTTACAGAAATTATTACGCACAGTGTATAATTGACCTTACTCTTCCCCCTCCCCCTAATTTGTGATTTTTACATCCTTAAGTCGTAGCTCGATGGACCGGTTTTTTTTATCGAATGCATTTCTATTGGATGGCTGCAGTCTTTATGCAACTTTCGTGATATATAGGTATACACAGAAAAGCATTATAAATTGCAGTATCTTTAATTGGATAAGTTTTTGTGTACGATGGTAACTGCATTAAAAAAAAAATATTTTAGCGAAGCTCTAGCAGAAGAATATTGGGCTCGGACATATATGTATATATAAATATATACATATACACGTGGTGTATGAAAAGTACATGATAAGAGCCTTTTAAATGGCTCTCGCTAACGCATAAATGACGACATGGGTGACGAAGGGAGGAGGAGAAACGTCATCCACTGCCCGACGTTTATTCCCACGAGGAGAATTGGATTTTAAGGAAGATTGAGGTTTCCCGTCCCTTCCGTTCCTTCTGCCCCTTATCAGGCAAAATGCCGTCAACGAAATTTATCGTCCGGTGAATTTTTACGAAGAATGCTGCGTATCCGAGTGAGTCAGTCGTGCATCTTAAAGAGAAAACATGAGAGAGAGAGAGAAAGGTAGTAGATTCTGTTCTATTTCAATCTAATGAATTACGATTTGGTTTGTAAAATAATTTGAATTTTGCCGTACTGTATTATATTTATATATATATGGTATACGTATGCCTCAGTAATCGACTCAACTTTTCCCACGTAGCCCTCTACCGAGTAAAAGTGTCGTCTTTCCGTGAAACGCATTCGCACCTTTATTGTCCACCGTTGGCAGGCAGCAATTTTATTTTCCAAGAATGAACGTTACTTCGTCAGCCGCCCGTAGTTGCAGGAGATATTTAAAACGGCGATGGGGAGTCCTCGTGTTTATTTTTTTCTTTTCCTCTTTTTTTCGCCTTTACTCATCGCGTCCCATTCTCTCCCATTGATCCGCTGCTCTTTTTTCTTCCCTGCCTTAGCTACTCGAGAAAGCGAATAAAAGCGATTAGCCTAGTTGAAAATGCCGAGTATACGCAAAAATTTCTAATCGGTACTAATAATCTGGAGGGAAATTGCTTTGCGCTATATATACACTATCTGTATGTTAATATAGTAAACTAAATAGATATATGTAGAGTCTAACCTCCTCTTACGGAAATAATCGTGGACGCGTCAGAACGACTGTCGCACGAATAACGATCAGTGAATCTCTCGGGTGGCATTGAAATGCGTGTAATCCCTGACGGCCCAATGTGCAAGACGCCTATGGCGACGGCGTATCCCGATTGCCCCGAGCTCCTTGGCTTTTTAATCCACTCGGAAGAAATTCCCAGAAGGCAGCGTCTTCCCCATCGAATTACTGGAGGATTTTTTTTTCTTACGTCATTCCGAAATTTTTCACGGACGGCTAACCGCGCGACGAGTCCTCCCTTTGCCGTTCCCGTTTGCTTTGCGTTTTTCACCTGACATTCTCCCAAGGATAATCACTTGTCCTTTAACGTACCGCGCCTACAGTGTCCCCTTCGGGTCCTGAAAATATCCTTCGGGAACACATCCGTATGCCAGCGACATCCAATCCCTACCACGTAGACGTTGGATCTCGAGTCTCGTACGTCATTAGGATGATTTGACTAGGGGGATTCTGCGACGGTAGATTGGGACTTAATCTGAAGGAGATAAGGTTCGCGTCAGGGGTCCGGTTAGACCGGTTTTAATCAACGCTTTAATTGAGGGATAAATGTAAATTAATTTTGACGGTAGCCTCCGGTGCCTGCCGCAGGCTACTGGACGAACCTCGTGATTCGTGACCAGACTCCAAGCGCCCAGCTAACCCCGGTAACATATCTTCGTGCCGACCCAATAACTCCTAATGTTCATACCCTCCCTTAGAAATGATAACGGCAAGCTGCTCGATTATCTAATTATTATTTTATCATTATAGAAAACCTTCGCATCTATCCCCGTTGATGGTCACAACGGTTAATCGTCGTCTGGGAATCTAGATTTATTAACGGAACATTATTTTTCATTTTTCTTTTTCGTCTACCAATGCTCTTTTTTTCTCACGGTTATTCCTTCAGTCTCGTCTCTCGCGCCACTTCGTTATCATTCAGAAAGATTAAAGTCTTTGGTCTGACGTGACGTCGACGGGGCTGGATGAGACCCGCACTCCAGTAGGGGCTTACACAGTTTCTATGTATAAGACGGCAGCCGGAACCTCCGTACCTTTCGAATGATCAATGCACGTTATCTTGTTCGAGAGCAAAACTGTCTTATCGCGAGGCTGCTGAACCAGTGTGTAAACCTTTTACACAAAAAAGATACGTCTAGGCGCGGCGGAGCCTCGTGGAAACGTGGGTCGTGCAATCAATTTCACGATATGACAGTGCATCTCGAATTCGACGCTACCGGATATTGCAAGTGCATTATCGTTAACCATAAATCCAAACCCACGAAATTCCTCTCCCCAACTGCGAGGAATCCTAATATAACAAGATTACAGTGCCATCGGGGAATCGATTTGATCTACGTCATACGTACGTATACCGGTAGCGGAAGTCCGCGCTGAATAAATTGACCCTGAATGACCCCGCGTCTCCCTGTAAACGACGGGTCATAAAAATATTGCGCAACAGTAAAACGTATTAAAAAAGACGAACTATACGCTCACTGATTTTCTATGGGGGATTTTTTTTTCATCATCCCACTTCAAATCAACGCCATTGTCCGGTGCCGTGGAGTTGCACGGGTGCTTTCCATTTTCAATTTTTACCAGCTTAAATTGACGGTGACGTCACCGAATTCTTTTTTTTTTAATGACATCCAGCGGGCATTGACGTCACGCCAAAAGGGACGGACGCAGGAAACCCATGGAAAACTCTCTTATCGATAGTCAAATCGTTCGCACGAGATATAGCCGAGAAAGGGGGAGAATGAAAAGGCTGTTTGATTTTTTTTCACACGATCCTATACTTTTTTTTTCCTTTATGTATTCCCAAATTTGCCAACCTTCAATCTTCGGGCTTATTTATGGCGCCGGTATCGTTGCCCTCTTAATTTTATTGGGCAACCAGAGTGTCCGTCTCGTGAATAAACTAGAAGGCTTCTTAATTGCCCTTCGCGAAGGTGAACTTTACTCGGCCTCATACCTTTCCCTGTGTAATTCATTCAGTATGCAGACGGGTGTGTATACGTTGATTTCTGCCTCTTTAGAGCTAACCGCGTGTATATCTATAGATGCTATATGACTTCAAAGAGTTGACCGCGCTTTAAAGCTTGATGCCGCGTTTTAAAGAGGATCTGTCGGGATTAAGCTATTCGCGTTAATTTTTCTGGATCGTAATTGATCGTCTATAACCGAGATGGAGGTTATCTGAAGCACGTTCGAAATACGTGACCTCTTGGAAATGGCTTGAACATGACCTTTTATATATATATGTATATGTATATGATCGTGCGTATTGATATGTGTATATATATATACTTGGTTCGGGTTCACATCGATAAAACAGTAATTTATGATTATTATTTCAAATAATATATTTAATATATTTAATATATAGGTTAGTAACAAAATATCCCATTGCAAGTGTCTCTTTGCCAAAGATAACGTTTAGCAAATCAATTGAAATCAATGTAAAACCATTGATTGTCCTTGGCGAAAGAAGATTGACAGTGAGAAAACTTTTTCTAACGGGTTTTCTCTCAGTCTGCCGACATAAAAGCACTCTCAATGTAATTAACTTCTTTTTCATTTCACTCATCTATAAATACGCGTTCCTTATTTTTTTCCTCCTCTTTCCCTTCGATCTAAAAGAATTCCCCGGAGTCCGCGTTATAACCGTGCAGCGGCACGAGACTGTTATTAACGAGAATTTATGATCAAGATATTTCTCGATTTTTTATTATTTATTACCTCTTTTTTTTCTCTATCCATTTTTTAAATTATTTTCTTTTTTCGCCTAATTTTACTGAACCTCCTCTTCTAATCCGTTACCATGCTCGCGGTTCATTAGTTAATCCCTCGAGTTACTTTCTGCGCCGGAGTATAACGAGTTGCGTATTGTGTAAGCGGTCGCTATCTACGGAGCCGCCCTTAGGTCGACTTTAAGCGAGCTCACGTGTGTCGTATTTTACGTAAATTCTACAGCTACGGAGCAGTGCAAGAGCCGCGGCACGATTTCTATGTAACGTTAGCGACAGGGTGATTTGTGTTTGAGACATTTATGGAAACAAGTAACCTCGTTACGTGAATTCAGTCCGAAAGGACCAAGCAGATGAACTGTTTGCATTATTCCCACGATGGCAGATTTTTTTTCCCCGTACAACGTATGGGCACGGAAGCCATTAAAAAAAATCTTCTTGACTTCGGACATCACGGCTAGAGAAAATTATATTTATCTTCTATGTCTGCAGGCGAATATGACCTCAGTGGTCAAATTGTGAGGGATTCTTTCTTATTGTTTCTTTATGTAATATATTTTTTTTGATTTTATTTTTTTCTATGTCAGCGCATCTCACGTGTCGTAAATTTACGGCCTTCTTCAGGCTTTAACCCGATATAGTTTTCGCATTTTCATATTTTTCGGTCACGCCCACGTGAGTGGGTGATACATAACGAACTTTCAGCTCCCGGCACTCTTGGTATATTTTTCTGCCTTTATGCTTCGGGGCCTGCGGTGGCCCTCGCTAAAACACTTTCCTCGCGATGCATTTTGGGATAAAGAATGCCGGCTGTCAAATCTCTTTCTTCGTGTGGCTTAGTTTTTTTTTTTTCACTTTTCCGCTCCACTCCTCTGCCCTCTTCATATTAGGGTCACTCGCTCGGTCTTGTCCAGCGAGGCGTTTGTCGCGGTCTCCCTGTACCGGACAGAAACGTAGAAACTTCGAAAAGGGAGAAGCGTTTTATCCCGGTTGCTGAATCCTTATGTGGGATCAGGAGTTTCCACTCGAGCGTAAATATATATATATATATATATATATGTTGTTGTTGTGCTCTCCGATTCCACGGACGTGCGTTTTCCGCGACTCGAAGACAATTGACGGAGATAAGTGGAAGGGCGGAGAGAAAAACATGAGGGAAACGAAAAAACAGCTAACAGCTTGATTTACGTTCCCTGAGATAAATTCGCTTTTTCGACGGCGAGATAGTTTTCTGCTGTGGGAACGTTGGTGTGCGTGCACCTGAAAGATAAGTATGTATTGTATCTGCTGTGGCATTCTATGTGTGTTTATATATATATAAAACTACAAACCATTTTGGTGAATCCTACTCTGGAGACACTTCCTCTCTGTGAACGATTTGCTGTTGTACGAAGTTTCTAAGAAAAATAAACGACTTTGCGTAATACTTTCGTATCTGTCTGTACCGACGTGATAAAGGAAAGGTAACAGTTTAGAAGAGAAAAAAATTTACATGAAAGAAGACGGTAGTAAGGGCTTTGTCATTCTTGTGAAAAAAAAAAATTCACACTTCTGGCGTGAACGACGCTTGTCGAAACGAATCCTTAAGCCGCGTACACACTTGCGGTAATGCCCCGTAACATAACCATGTAATGTAACTGCACGAATACTCCAAGAGTGTAATGTCACACAGTTACATTACGCGGTTATGTTACACGGGGTTCTGTTGCAAGTGTGTACGGAGCTTTATGTCGGGAATCAGGGTTTACTCACAACTGAGGGGTGAGGGCGAACTGGTCACTGTGAAATTGGCCATTGCCAGAGATTTCATTTCGCAGTGTCTTACCTTTTGTCGCGTTAAAGCCTCGAGTATCCATTCGGCGTAGAAATATGACTCGCTCACAGAATTTTCTATTTGCCATTAAGTTTAAATTCAACGTAATCGTAAAAGCTTGCGCGGCTAACTGTACTGCCAGAGACTGTACCAACGTAAAAGAGAATTTGGCTTTTATCAAGCTTTCAATTCCGTTCGGTTCTTACATTCGGCATATAACGTATTCTGAAGGATATTTGCTCCGTCAGTCACTTTATGTTTCTTCCTCGTATCGCCAGAGTGCAGCACTGGCGTACTACATACGTATTACCTATTTTACCATGAGTTCCGATAAATCCGCTGCACTATTTGGCTCTCTCGCCGTTCAGATATCCCAAGTTATGCCACAGCCTGTAGTGGCTGAACGCATTTATATCCCGATCGAGTATACCAACCTTAGTAAAGTTATTGTTGGCGCCGTTCATGAGTTTACGATCTATTCTTAACCCATGACCCTGTTGCCCCCTTCGCCGGTAGACGGGTGAACGTTTCCGAATTTGAACTACCGAAGCCTTCGTACCGTCTGATATCGCGGAATATTTTAAACCCAGGCTCGATGACTCAACTCAAATTATTCGAAAGGACATCAAAAGATATTCTTTTTATCTTTCATTCCGTCTATCCGATTACACGTTTTTAAGGCAAGAGTCTCTTTCGTGTGCATTCGAGTAATTCCCAGCTGAAATATTTCATTTGGTGAATTGCACTGGGATATATTCATACTAAGAAATTAATTAGACGTCCAAGTCGAATAAGCAGCCGCCCTTATGCCCGTCCGTCCGTCCATCTATTTCATCCACCTTCAATGTTACCACCCTCAAGGAAAATTATTCAGAGGCACTTGCTATCCTATTTTAACGAGCCGTCTTTTACACGGGGAAAATTCAACTGGCTCGAGCACCATTGCCGCTTCGGCGATCACGTTTCTACTAAAAGTATTTATTATTAATTTAATATCCTTATATACTTATGCGTATATACTGTGATATCCTTTAGGAATTTTTTTATGCGTATTTTCATGCTGTTGCACCTCAAGTCGCGGATAGTTAAATTTAAATGCAATTTATATACGAAATTAAAAATTTTAATTCAACTTTTTGTTTGCATTTTTAACTATTTTCGCATCGTACGCGCTTTCTTGTACAACGATCTGAACTATTTATCTCGAAGCCAGACAATGAGGATAATCACCTTTTACCCATTGCTTCGTAATATTCTTACATTATTTATTCCACCTGTCAGCTTTGATTTAGAATTTTTTACGAATATATACATATTATACTAAATTGTGCACTGAGCCATGAGACTGATGCTACCTCTAAATTATGGACGATTCAAAATTGCTTTGCTAATTGCTCTCTTTGCTTTAATTGCTATAAAAGCCTCCTAAACGCAGTCGTGTACCTTGTAAATAATCGTGTCTTACTCCAAGTACATTTCTCCCCTTACACCCTGTGCAGCTAAGGGAGACGTGTGCGTTAATATCATCCCTCCCCTTCGTCCCCTCTCCCGCCCCCAATTACGTTAACAACACACGGCCAACACTCAGCCTACGATATGTTCTGGCTCACAGTTTACTTATACAGGGTGGATGAATAATTGTCAGTATCTGGCTAAGGAGAAATTGTTTTAGACGTTCTTTCGGCTAGGTACGCAATATGCCGATCAATTCTGTAGTATCATTCGATTACGTAAGGGCCGGATGTAAACAGGTGAGAAGTTGTTTGTAATTGTCAAGTTGAGCGAGAACGGTTCGAGAATCGATACTGCTGACATTTGTATCGATTACAGAAGTCGATTAATTAGTTCAAGATAAATAAAAATCGATCAAGGATTTACAAACGATCAAATTACGTATATAACAGATGTCGATCGTGGCTTAATACTTTTTTCCCTATTTCTTTTTAATGACAGAAAATTTTATTTAAATTCTTTCGTTCACGCTACGACCAGTCTGGCTGGATGGCGAAGGGACGATGTGAAGTTGCCTTCGCTTCGGGTCGTGCGTTCAATGCTATTGGCGGGAAAATTCAAATATTTTATTCGGACGTATTTACCGCGTTAAAGTGACAAGTGCTAAATGCTGTGGTATTAATATAAATTTTTTTTGGCTAATGGGCGCTGGGGTAAGGGGGGGATGCATTTGCCTTTTCTCAAAATAAATTTCAATTTAACACAGACCAGGAATAATCCCATGTTGCACTTAGCATATAACCAGTAAAGTCCGCATGTAATTCCCATTAAGTTGACTTCACACCTACTTCCGAATCGGGTCGATAGAATTGACGTAATTTAAATATAATCGATCGCCCGATCGACTTTCCTGTTTCCTCGTGATAACATCGTGCCGTGTAAATTTGTGTCTGAAATTCTTTTTTTACGATTATTTATCGAAAAAGCACCTGGGCTCGTTAGACGTCGTATTTTATGTTATTTGAGCTCTCCTTTTTTTTTTTTCGAAATGCTCCATTTAAATTTTCCCGCAATTACTCGAATGAAATCCTCGTTGCAATTAACCGCAATCGCGCTCGTCCCGTGTTACGCGAAACATCGCGGAGAATTATGCGCCATCCACCTGTCGACGCGGACTTCGCAAATGCAACCGCGTCGCTGTCAAATAATTAACGTCTACCTTAACGAACCTTCGTGCGCGGACGGTGGGACGGCGACCTTCGTCGTGTCGCTAAGTGTCCTTTTAATATAGATTACTCAGATATTTAACTCGATTGAGAAACATAATTGACCGAGTACAGACACCGTCGTAATCCAATTTCGGTTTCTCTGGGGTAAATCGCACGCGTCGCCTGGCGGAACGTGAGTTCACGTCGGAAAGTGGGATTTCGACTTGCAATTACGGGGACGCGCGTTTGCATCAGTTTCCTGTAAGCCGGCAAAATGACGACGGCCACGTCACACACTGTAATCCTTGTGAAATCTCATTATACGCGTGCATAATAAACTTTTAATAAGGAAATGAGCTCGTTAGTTTCTCGTATAATTTTTTTGGGGGATTTCACGTTAAGCTGAATTCTTTTTAATGAAATCGATAATCGAGGGGAGGAAATCAATTGCGCTATGTCCGCAACTCTTTGAATTAGTAGTGTACTATTTTCGTCAGAGGTGTACATATAGGTATAGACGGTGTATAATTTATCTGTCGGCTATTATTTTATGAACGTGGGTTTCATTGCTTTTTTGTTTGCTACGATTTTCACGAAATTTTCATTCGCGTTGTCGTGCATTTTCGAAATTTGAAATTGACCTTTTTCACATTTTTTTTCAAATATCTCACACGGTACATTCGGCCTTGCGCGAACAGTGGAGTTTTTGTCACGGTTTGATTTTTTTCTTCTTTTCGCTTTTATTCATTTTCCCAGATTACCTTAATCTTACACATATATATAGGCGCGGGTACTCGCGTAAGATTCAGTCGAAATGCGAGCGATATTAAAATTGAATTCACTTCTTGTAATCCTGGTTTAATTATATCGCGGCGCATCAGCAGCTCAGCGCTTGATAATTCACTTTGCTGTTGCTATCGTTGCCAAATCCTCGATTGAATTAATCAGCACACAGGGAGGCAGCTATTGAGTCATCGAAATACGTTATTTACCTGTCGCAATTATTATTCGTATATTTTCAGTAAATCTGATAAACACGTTGCGTAGCTATACCTTAGATTGTTTATATATATATTTTTTTTTCAAAAGCGTCTTGCATTTTTAGATATTCAGTTTTTAAACCTCCCTTATCATTCGGGCCACCGTAGAACAGCGGAAGAGCGCGAAACTCGAAGCTTATTTCCTGGATGACATCGACATTCGCTTCTTTTGCTTCTGCTCGATTCTCAAAGTTCAAGAGGTCAAGGGGATTTCGTCTTTTCTCATTATCGTCCCTCATCGAAGTTTTTGCCTTCCCTCTACAGAGGGACGGTGGAACGTAGTTTCCTGTTTAACTTCGAGTGCAAAGTCAAAGTCAAGAAAAATATTATATTAATTATTAAATATTATAATTACCCATAATGGGTGGAAATTAAAAAAAATCTAACAGATAAGGAATTCAATTTGCAAATATACGTTGTTATTGTTGTTGTTGTTATTATTATTATATATCGTGCCATTTAACTCAACAAGGTTCAACGACACGTGAGAAAATGCGAAAAATAAACGACCTCACTTCATTGGGTTTTCTAACGAACGTAATGCAAAGTACTCATTAAGCGCGTCATCATTATCCGACGCAAATATCCGAATCATCAGTCATAGCTAATGACGTTTCCCTTAATGTCATTTAAATTCCTATACCGATTGAATGAAGTCATTACTTTCTCAATGATAAATTTGCGTTTCGAAATGAAGTTCGTGAAAAAATAATTTTTTGCTATCTCTATCGTCGGAGAAAGTGACATTTGATATATTGAAAATACGTAATCACCATTTCACATATGATTCATGCATGACATGTCGATATGAATATGACGTAAATTAAGACGACCTACAATGACTTCCGACTCGATTACCCCATTCATTCTTCTGTCGTTTCCAATCGTATCCTCTTCGTCCGGTCATCCATGTCACACGTGGTACACACGTATGCCATTACTCTATGACATCACGTATGCTGCGTACAGGAAAAATTTGCATACTAACGGACACATAAAAATTGGTCGTTATTTTTCTTTTGTTTTTTTTTAATATATTTTTTTTTTTCACGTCCATGCAAAAACGTGTCACTCGATCGTTCGCGAATAATTCACGACTACCTGTGTACGTACATGTATGGGCATATACGTGTATGCTTATCTGCACAGGTGGTACCGAGGAGTACGTTATATTTCTGTAAAATAATTTATAATTATAATTGAGATTTTAGTTGTTGTTTGCCAATTATCACGTATTAATTTATTCAAAACACAGTATCGACGACCAGTGCGAATTTTTACTTGACTCCTATGTGCATTTTATGCATTCGCACACACAAGTCGTTTTCGCGAAAATTTTAATGATTCCTATACATGCACATATTTAGTTTTAAATTTATCTCTCGGTATATACAAATCGTGTTGCATTCAGATTGAAATTCAGAAGCGGTGAATTATTTCTGTTTTCCAGGCTGTTTCCCGCTACTACACTCGGTGGCTCTAATGACAAAGATTCAGATGAATTTGCATTCTCGCTATTAAGCTGTACCTTGTCCGCAGCGAGAATGGCGTAAATTTTGCAGCTTGCAAAAATTCTACCGAGACACATGAATCCGTCGATTTGCACTGCGCGTAATCGGATTAAAGTATAATCGGTCGTAATTTTATAAGATTTCTAATTAATATTCTATTATCTCACTCTGTTATAGTAAATCGCGAATGAATATTTCTGTCGTATCGCAAACGCAATGATTTACGTGACAATTATGGGAACAACAGAAATATGAATTTGTCTATTAAATATTTTCTATTTTTACATGTGGAGAATCGTGACTTTTTGGATTTGTACGTCTAGGGAAAGAAAAATATAACCAAACCCCTCATGGTTGCCATCTTGTAATACTCATGAGAAAATTCTTGAAGTTTCTTCTCTTTTTTTTCCTCTACCTGTAAGCTTCCGCTGTAAACTCGAGCTTCGAGGGCTGCTTACGTAACAGACTGTTTTAGGCCACGGAAAATTTTTTTTGGAAATACTTTTTTTTTAAATACGCAAAAAAATGTCATCCCTCAAAAGTACCAGATCTTCTCTGTCCTTACTTTCGAGGCAACTCCTCGAGCGCGGCTTAATTATTACATCTTGGCAACCAGACGTCATCGTTGACTGCTAAACTGATAAGGATGCTGGGTAACGATAAGAAATCGATTATCCATTTATATTTATGCGGTTGACTAAACAGCCTTATTATCGATCTTGAAGTCATCAGTCTCCGAGTGGATTGATAGTTCGCGAAAGGATCCCGTATTTTCAACCGTTTTGATTAATATTCTCATTAGCGTTTAAAACATTCCGCAGTCTGAGTTCTCTCGATCGATATCGATTTGCGTGAGGCTGCGAGGTCGTAAATTGATTGAGGAAAAATAAGGAAAGCCCCGGCGTACGGCGAATCCTAAGAGACACGAAGCAGACGGAGAGAGTCGTTTGTCAGGATCGTATCGAGAGGAAGCGATTTTCCTGCCGTTAAGACTGGCTAAACCTTTGACGACGAATCGCCCGAAAATTCCCTATAATTTCTTACGAAACTTTCCAATCGTCCTGCCTTCCCATGGGTTTAAGGACGATCAAAAAAAAATCGCCAATTAGGATAAAGTGCCGGTGAGAGCAATAGGAGTCCTGAATTTTTATCGATCCACGTGATTTACTTACTCGACCGATACCTCCCACGTACTTCCGGTATGGACACTTCAAAATTAACCTTCACTTCCTGTCCCAAATTGCCCTTAGATTACCCCGAAATATTTTTCCCTTGCGCAGTAATTGATTATTTGCCAAAAAAATTTCGACTTTAATCGCCTCGTCGAAATCGAAAAAGTTTCAACGAAGAATTTTCCACCCTTAGACATTCAATGTACGGGGGGGGTCTGTCATTTGTCTCCATACATCCTGCCTGTACGTCTGATCCCTTTACTACCCTTATTTCGTTAAGCCGCTAGAGAAACGCCTTTTACCCCTCAATTCACGCTTAAGGCAGGTTTACAAAGTGGTCCGATTAACTCACGAATGGAGTGCCACCCTTAACTCCGGGTTAGGCTTTTTTGGTTTTGGCTCCTTCTAGTGCAGTTAGGGTTGGGGGGTTGACTGAAGAATGAGTTTCCGTAGGAAGGTATCGATTTCGCGGGTAGGACTTATAGATTATCGTCCTAATCTTGGGAACGAAGAGAAATTTCCCGTATTAGCTTCCCTTAAGGGGGCTGGTTTCGCGTTGCCGTTCGCGAATATCGTCAGCCTTCAGCGACTTTTCTCGAATCGCTCGATCGATCCAAGATATTAATCTTCTCCTGGATACGCATTTATGCCAGTTATATATTTTACAGTAGAATCCCCCCCCCCCTCTCCCTCCCTACTCTCGTACTCTCACCCTTCTACCAGGCTATTTTGTAACCCGACAAGGACCTCTTGAGAAATTACGTCGATTCCCGTGAATCGCTTTGATTCGCTTCTCCAGGATCATCGGTTATCCTGATTGATGCTTTTCTCTCTTTGGTTTTTCTCATCCAATATGCATGAGCGATACGGTTAAGGCAAATTTTACGTTCAACGTAAATTTGACGTTTCGACAAATGATAATTTCGGGAATTCTTTACCGAAACATTTAATGATCCTCGCTGACAATTCACTATGTCTGTTCGTTATAACTCTTTTTTTTTATATGTATATTCTAATTGGAAATTCAAGATAAAATTTCTGACAACCTAACCCGAGTGCAGGAGCTTCCTTATCTTGCGTCGAATAAATCGAAACGCCCTCTCTCTCTATATACATGTATATATAAATGAATAAAATTGTACGATACATTTCAGCCACCCTGTACACTTTTACATCTGAATGAATGCGTACCGCATAATAATATAGCTTAACGATAGCGAATATTATGTTCGGCCGGAAGCTGCTACAAGGAGCTTCGAATTTTTCAAAATCGTTCGCCATTTCACTGCGAACTTGCATCTTGGCTGATATACTCCGTGTATGTGCAATATACGTACAATTACATATATTCGAAAAGCTTTTGACGCATGCACGTGTATACATAGATAAACATATACGTGTATTTGTACCGAAGTCGTAACAATATAACGTAACAATAGCAGAGGCACAAAACGCGGGTCGGTCTGGCTGTATAAGAAGATTAAAGGGTCCCCATACATCATACAATAACCCGAGCTGTCGGCCGAATATACTGACTCGCGCTCCGAGGCCTCCGGTCTGAGGCTTTTTAAAATAGTGCCTTTAACAGTGCGTGGGGTCAGGGGTTACTTCGGATATAGGTACAAGGGAAACGAAAAACTAAAGGGCCAACACAGGGTTCGGCGATTGTATACGTTCGTTATATCGTGCCTCCAGACCTAACACGTATGTATACACTGCTATCAACGATAATTCACTCTAATCTCAGCCGGTTTACCAGAATGGGGTATTTCTATCTTCAAGGAAAACTAAATCCCAACGCAAACGGATTTGTACCTTCGGAAAATCATATAAGAATTTTCCCTTAAAAAATTTCATAATGGTATCGTCCGGATACTGTTTTGTGAATGCACCTTTAGTTCATTTCATCGATCCTTACGCGTTGGCAGGTAGTTTTTGGATTTTTCGAAAAAAAAAAATTCTCACCTTTTATCGTCAGTCTCAGTTCATTACGTAATCACGTATGAAGCATCGCGGTGCACATATGTGCAGGTGTAACCCATGTATGGTTCATTTGTACATTTTGAATGACTTGACTGTCGGGTTAGTCTAGGATCTCATGCCGGTCATTAACGTATGTATTATTCTCATATGAGCATTCTCACACATGGTTTCAGGCTCCCTGGGGTTACAGCTGCTTCCGATCGTTACGTATTTCCAGAATGGATGCACGCGCAGTATTTCCGGGGAATCTCGTTATTAACGAGCGTCTCGTATTTTCCGATGTATTATCTAACCTAACCTGAGCTAACCTAACCGCGTTCATGTCTTCCGAGCGGGTACTTGGTACAGATTAATTCAAAGGGCCCGCATAACGAGGGACCGATCGATCTTGGCAAGTGTCTCCGAATCGCAGAAACTATCGTTGAGCTACGAGGATATTATCCTTAAGCTGCTATTCAGAACTGATTTCTATATTGGACCTTATCATTTGTCATTCCTCGTTATCGTCGATCGATCGATTCGGGGATTACGGTGGTACGACGTCATTCGATTAATTTTTATTCGATTTCATACCGTCGGATTAATTTATTACGCGATGATGTATGCCCTTTTTTTATCTTGTTTGTTTCTTTGTATTGTTTTTGAATTTTTCATTCTTCACGCATAACACACGCGCGTCTAAAGGCGCACCTACACGATGCCTCCTGGGTAACGTTGTTGCTATGGATTTTGCATTCCCGCTGCAACGATCCGTTCTTGCGTAACCATACGTGCATCGTTTACGATGCATTAACCAATGGCTGTTCGGTATTGGGCACAGTTATTGGAATCGACTGTTACCTCTTGCCGTGTCCGACTACGTACTGGTAAAATCCACGCGCAGCCAACGAACGTCAAACGATGCGGTAGTACACAGTAGTGCAATCCAGGTTGCATACGTTGCATTGCCCATTAACCCGTTTACGTTACCTGCGGTTGCAAGTCAAGTTTTTCAACTCAAGAAATTCATATGCGGTATGGTTAGATATTCGAGATCTTTTTTTCACTGTTTTCAGGGAAAAACAAAAAATTTGAGTTTTCGTGAATTTTCACGATGCAATTTTTTTTCGGAGACCAAAAGTGCATCGGTCCGTATGCGCTTGTTGGTACCGAGCACGTTTGGTTAGCGAGAGGATTTTTGGTGGAAAGAACTTTTTGAAAAGTCATAGTTTTGACTTTGGAGGGGGGGGGGTGGTATTAACTTTGGTTCTTTTGTCTTATCAAGTGAAACGAGCCGTTTTACTTTAAGTTTAAAAACTTTTGAAAACGCTTCCTCCTCGGCAGTGCCCCCGTTAACTTTTATATGGATCGATCTCAGGCGGCTCTCGGGGTAACAAGAGTTACTCGGAATCGCGAGGGTTGCATTGAGTGGTTGATGTTACGAGGGTGAGCCAAGGGGCTGGGATAAATTATTTATAGGGCCGTTATCCTCTGATTATTATCGAATCGGGTTACTGCGTTTCGGAGGACACGTCACTATCGAGGAGTGCCGGCAAAAATCCGAACGCGCCTCCGTCGCCTAAACCCTCTTATCTTGACGCGTGCTCAGGGCCGCTGCGCTCCCTATTTTTTTTTTTTTCTTGTCCCTCGAGTGATTGCTTCGAATTCGAAATGACGTAGCGATCCTTGCTCTGGCTGTCGAACAGACTTTCGAGATGGAACGGAGATACCAAAAAGGATTTTATAGGTTTTAAGGGTTTCAAAGTATTAAACTTTATCGGCTTCGACTCGCCGAGATGGACCGCACACGATGAATCGATACGAAATTCTTTGATAATGATTTTTTTCCAGAAGCACCCCATTCGCTCGTAGTTAGAGCTCGGACTCTGTAGCAGGGGTTGTTTCTTGAGTTTCTTATGAAATTTCGAGGTCATAGGTCAGCCCCCCCCCCCCATTGTCTATTCATAATTTCCGGTCGAATCGACGTTGTGTATCGAACGTGCCAAAAGAGGCTGTTGTATACGACAAAATACACGGTAAATCGACGGCACGCGATGTACTGTGAAACTGTGGCGCGGAAAATGTAGATTTTGAAAATTTTTGGGAATTAAAGGGAAAGATTTTTTTTTGTTTCCTCAATGAAGTTCATCAGAGATGCGAAGTAGGTTTTTCGAAACAAAGTTACGCAGGTCGTGTTTAACGCTGGCTCGTAGACGTGTCTAGCAACGTGTCTCGACTGCCGAGACGCGCTTTACGAATTTGTCGAAAAGTTTCGCAAGTGCGCAACCGGCAAGAGTAATGGCGGCCGGGATGGAATATTCTCTTGGCTGAATAGTTAATCAACGGCTGCTGCGGATTTCGTACGATCTCCTCTTATCCTCACATCCTTCTCCTTCCGTCACGCGGTGAGCCCCTCTTTAATCATCTAGACTCGCAAGCTTCGCGAAGCAGCCGAATAGGCCTCGCGGTTAAACGCGTCATCAATTATCTTATTTTAATTACTTGAAATTTTCGGGGTGCGTTTCTTCTTTTTTTTTTTTATTGCGTCATCCAATCATCGATCCAGCAGCGGTCACGGGAGTCGTACCGACATACGGAAAAAAAAAAAAAAAAAGATTTTTAGGTAATTCGATGAAGAAAATTTTTGGGAAAATTACTACCTAAGGTTTTTAATTATCTAATACCTTCGGCGTGGGAAAGACTTAGGCTTTGATGGTGATATAGACCTTTTTACGAATTCATTTTATTTACACTGTATGCTCTTGGATCAGAAGCTCTAGTTCACGTTACGACAACTTATCCTGTACTAATGAATTATTATATTATTAATGATACAGTTTCATTGTACCGGCGACATAGATTTTCGTAGGGCAAAGTTTTCGACAAACTTGAATGAAAAACAAGAGAGGAAAAAGTATTTGCCGACAAACATACGTCGCGACCCTTTGACAAATCTGTTCGCACAGTTATACTATTTATTTTTGATATATCGATCTTACGCACTATATTATTTATCGATAAATCGCATCTAGACTCACGTGTCACGCTCTACGTTATAAGCGTACTTTCTCCCCTGTCCATCGATCGTACGTACCTGTCTCTTTATTGATAATTCTTTTTTTTTTAATCATTATTTTTCAGTTAACCTGCAAAATCTATCGCAATAATTTTCATTCGCACAACTTCCTCCCCATTCCTTCGTCTTTTCCTTTATCAATTAAATTCACTCTTACCTACACGTGCAATTTGCTCTTTTCCCAAGGAAACACGGTTACTTGAATTTCCTTGTATTTCGCAATTTTATCTCCCCTCCTCTCACTTTTTTACCCATTTTATTTCGTATTCGTGTTACGTCACGCACTAGCAAAGTACATATGTATTTTTATTTCACGTATGAGCTACCATGCATATGCCACTGATAAACTCAATATCACAAGTAAAGCGTACGTGAAACGAACTCCAAACGTTCAAAGTGGTTTTTTCTTCAGGAAACAAAATAAAAAAAGCGCAAAACATATCCGCAGCATTAAGTCCCGTCGTACACGTCCAGGTTTCATTTTCTTTCCTCCCCCCCCCCCTCTCCCTATTTCCTTTCGTTTTACTCCTGGTACCTCCATTTTGTTTTTCGGCTTTCACTCCATTTCCATTGGGTTGATTTTTAACGGGAAAATGTAAAATAAAATTTCAAACTTTCTTCCGCATGGACCAAGCTCCGGGCGCAATCAAAACCGACGATCTGCTCCGCAAGGTTCGATCCGAATTTAAATATACGGAAACCCTGAACCAAAACCATATACCCATTTCTGTACTCTTGGCCCTATTCTCTGCCCGCGTAATTTGCATTTTATCGAAAAATTCTCGCAGATTTTTTTTCTTAGGAACCTGGTTTGCGAAAGTGAAATTGTCATTGGCTACAATGCTCTGCTAGTCCTACGTTTTTTTTAATGAAATAAAATTGCTATCGGACCAATAATTTTGTTAGTCTGATAAAGCTACAAAAATTCGTCTCTAGGCGATCACCAATGAAAGGAACAAGTTCAGTTGATACTTAGGAAAAATCATACGTTCGCTCGCTCTCAAATTGATACGTATACTTCTCCATTGCCTAATTAGCGAATCTTATTTTAATTCTTGTAATAATTGATTGCCTCTCTGTTACTTGAATAGTAATTTCAAATTTCAATTATTACGTTACACGCTTAATTCGATTTACACTACGAGTAACTATAAGCTGCACAGTCGTGAATATACCATTTTTTTTCTCTTTTTACCCAAACACACGAAATTTTAATGTCATTGTCTTACACGATCTTAGCACCTCTGAGTCATAAATGGTGAACATTACAAATATTGGATTGTTCGTTCTACAACTTTGATTATATAAGTGGAACAAAAAGGTTTATCGTTAAATTTTTGTAAGAACTTTAAATTAACACAAGTTGAAGAATGTGGTAAAATTTTTGTTTTCCTTTCAACATGACCGGCCCATTTGTAGTAGTCGGAGAAGAGAATAAAAAAGATTAGAAGAAACAAAAATTGACAGATACAACAGGCAACGTAATTTACGGGTTAGGCACACATCTCTCATTTTCATAGTCATTAAGTTAATTCATTAGTTTCGTTAGATCATTCATCCCCACGCATGCACGGGTACACTCATCTCAAAAAATTAAAAGATCTACACGCGTAAGGCACTGCCGTACATATTTTACGCGCCGGAAAATATTCTACGTGTCCATGAGGGATAAGATATCCATAGGCCGGCCGATAAGCTAAATAAATAAACGTCATTCTCTACGTTATAATAATCAGATCTATATCTACGTCCCAACGTCTTACGTGTTACGCGCCAATGGTGGGAAGATTGTTCGCTCGCTTATCAATTATCAATCACGAGGATCTACGAGAGGAAGGATCGAGAGTGAATAATAAAAATAAGCGCGCATAAAATCGATAAAAAATCAAATAAACGTAAATACATCAACTTTTTCTTCCAGAAAATTTACAGCGATCGACGATAGATCGTCTGATATATAAATTGATCGATATGTAATAAGCACGTTAAAGTATTTTTGATAATCAATCAGTTCACTCGATTCTTCGATTTTTAACTATACTTCGTATTTTCGTCAGTTAGGAATTTTATTAGCAGTCTCGACCAGCGACTTTTTTTTTTTCGTAATCGATCGTTCTTACCGATCTTTTTTTTTCTTTTTCTTTACGTAATAATACCTGGTAAAAAAAGGAATATCGAATTAACGCATTACTATGATACAGTGAAATAAATGCTTTCCAATACATATACAGCTATTTACATGGGTCTTACTTCGGTAATCTAGTTCTTGGTGTATATATGTATAATACAATACGATATGCCAGCATTCGCCATATTACACTGTGGAAGGGCACGCTTTCGTGATATGTATAACTATTTACAATGCTAGGGACAAGAGAACTTGGACTAATTAGTTCTTCATAGACCTTTTTACCTAATTTCGATTTTAATACTAAATTTTGTGACTTTTCGTTAGGAGACGCCGTAATACTTGTTATTTACAGGATAACAATTAAAACACAGGAATCTTCCTCGTGATTGTAGGTTATGGATATGGGGTTCGCAGAGGTCATAGGTCAACGACCTGTCGAGAGATCATCGTGCGATCAGACAGTCTCGCATACGTAGCACAGCTCGAGGATGAACTTACAGTAATAAAATTCGATAATTAGACCTTGCATCGATTCCTGATAGGTTGAAAATACTTTGTATATAGGAAATCTTCAGTTCAGAATGATTTTCCAGATTTTAGGGAACGTACGTCTTCTTTGGAACGAGCCTAGATGCAAGGATCTCTTCGTATTCTCTTTGGGTTCACAAGAAGTTCATCGTTGAAGTCTTGGTTGCGAAGTCCGCGAAGTCCGCGAAGTCCTTATAAGCTTCGTTGAGTTGATCGAGGATCAGCCTTAGACGCGGGTTACAACGACTTCTGGTCGTCGAGACAGGGCCTACCTGGATGGTCTCCAGGTTTGATTCCTGTACCTGCAGAGGAGGGTCCTCTTGAAAGCCTGCCGGAAGACCTTATTGAAGATCGTGTAGAAGATGGGATTGACCATCGAGCTGGCGTAGCCCAGCCAAGTGACGAGATCGATGATCTTATGATCGATCTTCTTCTCGCAATCGGGACAAAATGCTGGGACCAGGTTGAGAACGAAGAAAGGAGCCCAGAGTATGACGAACGTGAAGAACACGACACCCAGTACCTTAGTGGCTTTTTGCTCAAGACGGATGATCCTACCGTGTCTCGAGCTGTTACGTGAAACGACGCTACTCGTTCTGGAGTGATGTGCCCTAACGGGTCCTGAATACCTCAGCAAACAGGGCGACGAGGAATTGTTCTTTGCCGCAAGGTTGGCAGCTCCATTGTGCGCTCTCATAGTGGCTGCTCTTCTTAAGGGTGTCGCCCTGGGCGGAGCCAGTAAAGTCCTGGTGCTACCCAGACTGGAACCCCTTCTGCCGCTCCTCCAGGTCACCACGGAGCTCGAGCTTTCATAATTCTTAGCGTCGATGCGCGATCTGCCCAAAAGACCCATGTCCAGGTTCTTCCCAATCGGCTTCAGGGTGTCGCTGGACACTATCACCACCTCCGAAGACGGCTGAGGTGGCTTCTCGGAAGATTCCCCGAAATACGGACACGTGCACGGGGGCGGTAGTGACAGATCGCCGATCTTGTCGAAGACCTTCTTCTGGCCGACCTTTCCATCCTCGATGGTCGAGCCTTTACGGGACGAAGGCTTACTGCTGACCGTCTGCTCGTGGAAGCTGAAGGAACGCTTGCGCGTTATCTTCGGCGGGGAATCGACTCGGTCCAGATGTGCCTCGTTGTAGGTAGACGCTCTCCTTCTTTGTCTCCAGGGCGTAGGTGGACTAGGTTCGTCCTGGGTCATCGTCAGGCTGCTTCTCGAACCTGAGGCACTGCTCTCAGCACTTCCGCCACTTCTGAAACAAAAATAACCGTGCCAAACTTTACTACCCTTGCAATTCATGGTCGGTGCTTATGACTTTTTTTGCTTCCGCAAATTCATCTCCGGATGCTTTCGCAGGATCACAGGATCCTGAAGATTCGACCCGCCCGAGGTCTGGCTGAAATTTTTAGTGCAGATCGGCCCCGAAGTGGAATAATAACAGGTGCGACAAGGACAGCGAAGGAAAAAGGATGAAACCCAATGGAAAAAAAACCCCGTGTAGAACTAGACCCGAAGAGATAGAGAAGAAGAAGTGGTTCTTCGGGAAAGGATACCAGGGATCTGACGCCTGTATTGGACCTAGAGTGGGACGTGTCGATCGCTGACAAATTGGTTGGAAAGTTGCCGAGCGGCGTACGAGTCAAGGGACTGGAGGAAACACGGCGGCTGGGTGTGACGAACGAGCCATGAAGAGCGTACAGAAGTGCTTTGCAAACAGGGGAGGCACCGCCATGTGTACAGCTTCTGTTTACCTGTCAAACAGGGCTTAGCGAAATGTTTGTATCTCTCGCGACGATGACACGGATCCTCACCCAGTCTCTAGAGATCCCAAGGGTCACTCGAGCACACTAGCTTTCCGTTTCACCTTGTATCGTACTCAAAATGGCTGGGATCTGTATTAAAAAAAAAAGAACACTTCAGAAATTGCCTTCGAAGGGAAAGAAAAAATAGACTCTTTTCCGTCACATTTCATTATCCGTAGCAAGTTAATGAAATAACTCCGTTCCTGAAAATGAATACGGTCTCTGCCACGGTAAGGCATTGCCAAAGGATTCTCCTCGTACATTTTTTTTTTAACTTTTATTATTTCCCATTTCTTTGATTCCCTTATCTCTCGCGTTCTATCCCTTTGAATCTTCAAAAGATGCCGACCGTGCAATATCCATCGGGTCTTGTCCTACTGCGAAGGACTGCGCTGTTGATCCGCGACGCTTCGTTACGGGCGTAAAGGCGCGTTCTTATGGATTTCAAAGGGGAAATAATACATTACTCTCAATGGGACGATTGTAGACAACAGTTTGCCTGAAAACAAAGGTAAAGGCAGGAACGTTCTTCGATGGGAGAGAAAAAATAGATTTCATTCTTGGATACTCAAAGATATGTGAGAGCCCTGATAATTTCATAATTTTCAATTCACCTTGTTATATCTATATATATTCAAGGTATATTGTCAGTAGATACAGGACCTGCACTTAAACTCATAGATTTTACATGGTCCGTACTCAAAGTGCCACAGAGTGGTCGTTCTCGATGGTAGCTGCAGCTTCGCCGTCGCCTCTTAAGTAAGCGGCTTTCCGACGTGAGAACTCTCTCGAGTGAAGTTAGTCAATTATAGCTCCCTGTGTTCGCAGTCCGATATTTCCATAAAGGTCATACATCCACGTAGCGACCCACCAGAATATTCCGATGCAAGATTCACTCGAATAAAATTATTCGTTGAATTTTCTCTTTGACCTCTGAATACTTTATTTTTTTTTTTACGAAAAACAAATTACCTAACGAATATATGCTCTTGTACCAGGCTCACGAAATTCTTTATGCCGTATAGTCATACGGCCCTGCAATGGCCGTGCACAGGAAAGTAAACGTTTCTATGTAAAATTTTTCATCAACTTTTAATTAGTTTCAAGATAGAAGGTAACCAAGCGAGGAACTTCAGCGAGGCTATCGGTATTTAGCTACACTGGTTAGCAGTGGTTCGTGTACCAACTGAGGGTAGATAGGGCACCGGAAGATAAGGCACTCTTTAATTGGCTTGTTTGTCAGGGCTCTGAGCTCTGGCGAGCGTGAGACGCGAAAAGTCATTTTAAATCGGCCCAGTGGAATTAATTTGGTCGAAAAGTTGTAGGGAAAAGGAAAACTGGACGTAACGAGTAAAAGAGAATCTGGTATAGTCGCTTTCGAAGTCATTAAAGAAAAAATGTATCTTAACCTTCATAACTTTGTCCTTTTTTTACAATCATGTGAAATTGTCCACTTTCTTTGCCCCGTCCGATGTTCCTGGTACAGTCCGGTTAAGAATTTATGACTTAAGGCACTTCGATGTGCCTGTCTTGCACTGATTGCGGGGTCATTCATTTCGTGCTTGGGCGTTCGAAAGCCATCAGGAGTCAGGAAATTGTTCTGACCTCGTGCACGTTCCTTTCTCTCAGCCGCTTCCTCGTTTATTACCCGAAACCGACTGTATCACGTAGTGGCTGTTCCGTATCCTTATACTCGTAAACACGTGCAGCCTGTACCAGCCCTTTCGGGATGAATCTGTTCCGTGCATGCATTTTTATATGCGAGATATATACGTACAGGGGATCAAGGATTAAAAGTGTATAACGCACTAGCCAAAAAAATCGTAGCAGTTATGACGTCGACATTAATTAATTGTCTCGACCCCCTTTTATAAGGGGGACGTCGGTATGCTATCTAGGGGTGGTTCTCTTGTTCCTCGGTACTAATTCAATGTTACGTTATGTATATTCCGTGGGTCGTCACGAGCCGTCATTAAGCTCGTTTCATCATGCCACCTTGTTAAGGCCGACTGGAACCCTTTGTATTTTCATGTCGAAAAATTCAGCCAAGCCCGGAGCCCAGCGATTCCATTTCTGGCGACTGGCAAGAGAATCGGGGGGGCATTTCGCGTAATGAATTTTACAAGTGCATAATTAGGGGCGTTAAGTGAAGGGGGAACCGCGAATGGCATAGAGGAGGTTCAAAAAAATTCTGAAAACGCAACAATGTTCTACAGGGGTAGCTCTTGATGTTTCGGTGAATTTACTCGGTAATAACTTTTGACCTCTCCCCCTTGTCCCATCCGTATTTTCATAGAGTCACGTCACGAAATTCTCCATTGGACATCGTCCTTTGACGTCGCAAAATTTTAAGTTCCATGAGCCAAGGGCAGAGCCCTTGTGACAATTTTCTGAGGTATGCGATGGATACACGTGTATCCGTGTAAAAAGGGTTGGAAGACAGTTCAGATAAATGGAGTCAAGGTCGACTTGAAGTGACTGAGCGGGATTCTGGTTCGTTCGGTACAAGGAGCTTTCGCTCTTGAAAGGTAATATATTATTGTTATTCGGCACAGGGCGGGCACAATAAGATTCCATAAAGGGGCCCCGTTGGTAAATGGGAGCTGCCGTTTACTAAAACGACTAGGTGGCTGTTTTGGTCCTGTTACCTTCGAGGAGGCTGGAAAACGGGCTTACAGAGGCAAATCCTTGTTCCCCAAGCCGTGCTCGCAGCACCTTGCTCAATTCCGTGACAGCAATCCAGGCCGATTCCTTATGGCTGTCTAGACGGTAACCAGCCAGCCCATACGTCGATTCAATTCAAATTTTATTTTCCCGCCTTAGCGTTCTCGCCACGGGTATCATCTTCCGTACTGATCCTTGGTCCTGGCTCTTCGCCATCTAAGAAATTTAATCGTTCGATCATATTGGCTGAACGCCTGCACGGAATTCACTGTTTGATTCGGATCTTTTATCAATTCGCCCTTAGGCAGTCTTAAGGGTTGTTGTAGTCGCTCGAGCAACCCTTAAGCCAAGTGACGATCTTACAACCACGCGTGACGTCATTGCGATCTCGAAAGGTCTAACCAGCGCAGTTCCGATATGTGTTTTACAGGGGTCTCTTCTATCGCCTGCAAAACATCCCTTAGTGCCTGTATTCTCAGGGTGACCAACGTAACCTCCTCCCGACGCTTCGCCAAATGGGGCTGGTACTTCTGTTTATGTCCTCGTCGTTACGGCTCGAAAACTTCACAGACCGTAAACTTCACTCGTAGGCATGAACCTTTTGGCTTGTATACACATCTTGCACCCCCCTCACCACCCCTCGCAACCCTTATATGAACGTCTCAAGTGCCTTCGAGTGACTCTCAGCCTGCGCACCCCTGTACCTGCGAGCCCTCTGACAGTTTACTCTCTTTCAAATAAATTTCGATCTCCCACTCCGTCTCGGATCTCAATCATCAACGGACAGACAATCTCCGTCGAGAGCTTGTACGTTGGCTTCGTTTCTGAGGATTTGAAATATCCCGCGCAAACAATCGATCCCTTCCGGCGGATGTCAATTAAGACGGGATATTGGAGAAGAATTGGGCTACTTTTTTTTTTCGTGCGTCTACGACGTCATTATTCGAACTGTATCGTTTCGAAGAAATAGTTTGGATATTGAGTGAAGAGACAAATTTGAAAAATTTTTCCAATTCGGGTAAAGGGACAAATTACATTTTTTTTTTCATTGAGAATTTAAAACCAAACGTATTTGGGGACCCTCTGATTTCGCGCAGAAATAATTATCTGGGACTTTGGTGATATTCTGAAATCTCGTCTTTCCGGGGGGGAAAAAAAATTGCTAATCCAGTGGATGTTTAATAAATTTCACTATTGACTTTCTTCCTTGATTCAAGCGGCAGCCATCTTTGCGTCTCGGAAAAGAAACGTCATCCTCTCGGGATTTCTCTTGACTTCGTCGGGACATGAATCATCGAGAGGCCATTCCCTGGCGTCTTACATAAATTCAAGATCTTCGTGTTGCATCTGCAGCATCAATGCACCGGATATACATTGCTGTATATGAATCTCGCGAGATTATATTCTCCCCTATTTCATCTTTTATCCGGTTTCCGCATTTATACTGAAAATAGTGGCTATTTCATTATTGGCCGAGATATATGAGTTTGAGAAACTAGATTTCATGCAGCCCGTTACGTTTCCTATTAATCTTCTGGGCGTTGGTACGAATATTCTAACTATATTTTCCCCGAAGAAAATTCATCTCCACGCGAGCTTTCATATCGCGAGCTTTACCCGCGGATAATAGGCATCGGGTGACCTTTGATTCGATACCGGATATTGGTACAATTAATTAATCGATGATTCACCCACTGCATTTTATGATGGATAAAAATGATTAAAATTTTTTTTTAATAATTCGATAATAAAATATTCATTTGTCTCTTCGGATCTTCTGTGTCTCTCGTGCTTATGTTGCGAATTATGGATTAAGTTTTTTTTTTTTTTTTTTTCTTACTATAGGCGGAAACGGAATCCTCGAACTCCTTGCATAAACGAAGCGGAATCGAGGGATTTGGTTATCGGCTGAAGTTTTGACGAGAATTTTCGTTTCAGCTTGAAAATTTACGATCGAGCTTGATGGAACCTATTGTATCCCATCTCGATTACCGTTAGGCATCGGAAGAGAGAAAGAGAGAGGGAGAGCTGATCGATGCTCCTCACTTCCTGTAATACGTATACTCACCCAAGCCGGGAAAAACTTTCTTTTTTTTTCCCCTCGATAAACGAATGACCTTTCACCGATCCTTACTTGCGTGACACTCATAAAACCCACTTATACCGTCTAGTTCTCTCATTGTTCGTAAAGAAAAAAAAAGGAGACACCCTATATACGTAGTAGTACACTGTACAAGATAAAGATCCAGCAGCTGGACCACATTTAAGAGTCTACCGCAATAATTTCCCTTACCCATTGCGAATGCTACATCGATGCTGAGGCATTGCAGTCTGTTGATGATGATGATGGTGGTGGTGATGATGATGATGATGACTAGTTAATTGATGATGAGGTGTCGACCTGTTGCTGGAAATTGGTGTCTGAGCGGCCGGACTGGCCATTCCTTCCAGACCTCTGGATAATTTCAGCATCTCAGCGCCAAAAGCGTGTAAAGCCGACATGGCCGAGGGTGGCGGTTCGCTTTCCGGTAACCAGAGTTCATGGGTGTCCAGAGTGGTTAGCTCGGTGTCGGTGGAAGCGCCGGAAGTATGCTGCGGCGTACCGCCACTTCCGCCGGATCCTTTATTCAGGAGTAATCGTCTCCAGGTGCAGCGCCTTTCCAGAACTGTTTAAATAAAATTTACTATTAAGGTCAAGCCTCAGAAGCTTTCCAATAATGGTGTCGGGTCACGATGAGACCTAATCATGAGTCTATCGCCGTGCTTTACTCATTGTCAGAGGTCGTGTTTGTGTATTCGGGTACCGTATTCAGGACTGCCAACTCACGGGTGTAATTAAGGGCAGACCTGGAAAAAATAAAAAAAAGGGGAAAAAAAGAGCGGAACGCTTTCAAGTTTAAATTAATCCTCCCATCTATGAGGAAACTGCATTGCGTGATCGTTCCTTGTGCTTTACGTCCAACCCATAACGGGACGTCGACGAACCGACCTAAGGTAAAGGAGTCGAACTTAGAGTTTGAAAATTCAAGGCACAAAAATGCATGCCACTATTTTGCACGTTGATTGCGCTAGATGGAAATCTCGAAGAGGGTTTAATACTTCTTGGGGGTGGTTCTCGCGTTCCGATTTATAAAACCTGATTTCTTCCTGTATACCTTCGAGCCAATTTCATGCCTCTCGCAGAACGATAGCATCGCCCGCTTTATCGCGAGACTAGTGGCGAAGTCTCCCTGGGACAATTAGCATCTTTCGACTCTCCCCTTTAGATTTCGTATAAGAATTGAGGAAGTGGCGTTCGCGATAAAAGAATTTGCTTTACACGATAGATATTTGCTTTATCGCGAATTCAGTGAAAAAAAATACTTTTTTAGTGATACTTTTTGTCAAAATAAAAAATTGCCAACCTCCGAGCTCTCTTACATTGTAAAGGCAACTGGATAGTCCTGTATCTCTAAATGTGTCTTTCTCGAAATCGTAATTACCCGTTCTTCACTGTAGACTCACATTCCCTCGTGTTTGACCCTCTGGGTGTTCTTTTTGTAAAGCAACTTGGAAATATTCCACCGCGAATAATTCCTACAAATTACGAGGACTGAAATTCGTCGAGCACTCGAGAGGAAGTGCCTCTCCTCGGTGATGCAGAAAGGGATGGAAATTCAGGAATACAGTAGAAAGTAGCGAAGTAAGGAAAGAAAGTACGCTCTGGGTAAAAAATAACTTTCTAATAAAACGTAGACCTTCCCTCCTCACCACCCCATTAATTTAACATCTTCGTGGCATAGCATTCGGCAGATCTCGGTTAACAATCTTCGTCTCTCTTGTTCAAGATGCGTTTGACTTTTGCATGAGTATTGCGAGGAGACTACTTTTTTGTAAAAAATTTCTGATAACGAGATTGCTCAAGGATTTCGAAAATTTCGTTGACCCTCACCTGTTATGTACGTCTGTCTATAGGTATTTTTCAGATAACATTAAAACCTGCGTAAAAGGTTCTTGACGATATTTCAGAGCGTGTCATATAATATGCAGTGATTGCCGAAAGCAAGTGGCGTTAGTCGGAGTAAATGAATGTCGTGGGTGTTATGAAAATCCATCTTTATGAATAACGTATCCCGGAGAAATGAAGGGTTAACAACCGGGCGACACAGGAAATGTCAATTAGTAATCAGAAGAACAGTCTGTGACTTTATCGAAGTCTGAGTCGAAAGTCTTTACAGGGCGTTATTGTGAATTCCATTTCGAATACACGTGTGTACATTGACCTGGCAGAGAAAGAGAATACAGTCATCGCAAACAGACGTTATTGAATTTATCCTGGATTAAGGTTGCTTTCTATGTACGTCGTGCCGTTCTTTCTATCCTGGTTACCAGTGTACCCTCTGAATAAACTAACCTCCTACGGGTGTACCCTGGGGCCCACCTAACCATCCAGAAGACCAACCTGCAGCTCCGCCGATATTCTGACGTTGTTCAGCCAGGAGTCGAACAGTCAGTGCATAAGTCAGGAGCATGACCCCAAGAGGGATGTAGAAGCAAATAATGCTCCCTATTAGCTTGTAAAGTGGATCAGGTATCTGGCAGGTCCCATCTACCAGTACTGAGTCATCGTCCTGAAATGAAAGAAAAAAATGATTAGATAAATCAGATGGACAACGAAATTCAGGAATACCTCTATTTATAGTTTGTGGAAAAATTGAAATTTCATTTTTTCCAGAGAGATCATAACGAAGTATCAATAAAGCTGACATTTTTAATCTGATTTCAGAACGCCGGAGCAATGTCCAAGTGTCGTTTCCTTGCTGGCCGAGAGTTACAATCCTCACGTGAGATATGGCGCAGCCATGGCTTTGGGTATAGCCTGCGCTGGTACCGGTCTCAAAGAAGCCATAGCGCTTTTGGATCCGATGACGAATGACCCCGTGAACTTTGTACGCCAAGGTGCCCTCATAGCGTCGGCCATGATCCTAATACAGCAGACAGAAACTACGTGTCCCAGAGTCAAGGACTTCAGGGCACTGTATGCCAAAGTTATCGTCGACAAGCATGAGGACGTCATGGCGAAGTTTGGTGCTATACTTGCTCAGGGTATTATCGATGCTGGTAAGGGATTTATTTTTGATGCTTTAATGACGTCCGATCGATTCTTACAATTTTATTCTATTTATCCGTGTTTCAGGTGGCCGCAACGTCACTGTGTCTCTTCAGTCCAGAACTGGTCATACCAATATGCTGGCTGTTGTTGGTGCATTGGTATTCACTCAGTATTGGTATTGGTTCCCTCTGGCCCATTGTCTCGCTCTGGCCTTCACTCCTACCTGCATCATCGCCCTGAATGCTCAGCTGAAGATGCCCAAGCTGGAGATCAGATCCAATGCTAGACCAAGCATGTATGCTTATCCTGCTCCACTCGAGGAGAAGAAACGCGAGGAACGTGAAAAAGTTACTACAGCTGTGCTGAGCATTGCTGCTCGTGCGCGACGTCGTGAATCTGAGAGACGTGCTCGTGATTCTCATGAGAAGATGGAAGTGGTAGGTTCATAAGAATCCTTATGGTTTTTGCTATGAGATAATGTGTGTTCTTTTCATATGGATCCTGATAGGGTCTCTGCTACGAAGTGGGATGCTGGACCTAGACTGTCATCTTAAAAATGTTTTTTCTTTCTATTCCAATCAGGATCCTTCACCCAGTGACAGTAAAGAGACGGCTGAGGATAAGGCGAAGGAGGCTAAGGAGAAGGAGGAGAGGAAGAAGGAAAAGGAGGAGAAGGAGAAGGAAGCGAAGGAAGCAAAAGAGGCGAAGGATGCTAAGGAGAAGAGCGATAAGAAGACAAAGGATGACTCTGAGAAGACTGAAAAGGAAAAGAAGGAGCCAGAACCCAATTTTGAAATCCTTCAAAATCCCGCGAGGATTTTACGACAACAATTGAAGGTTATTCAGCTTGTCGAAGGTAGCCAATACGTTCCTGTCAAGGACGTGGGTATTGGTGGTATTGTCATGGTGAAGTATAATCAGCCGGATACCGAAGAGGAGCTTGTTGAACCAGTAGCCGGTGAGTTGATATTAATTTAATTAATTTGCTTATCCAATTGCATGCTTCATCTGATTCAGCGTTGTCAATCTGGAAATCAGTATTTTTTTTAGTACTTGCATATTCTCACCCTTGCCAATTAGCTTCTCTCTACTGTTCGCACCTTCGCAGGTGATTCGAGCTTATGGACCTAATCCTTTAATCACTATCCTTTTTCAACCTTTATTTCTTTTTCACTTCCTGTCTACCTTTATGCCACGTCTGTCCCTTCTGATTTTGTTTCCGTCGGCCTGTCTAATGCTAAGTCCTTTATTTCAGCTTTTGGACCGAAACCCGACGAGGAGAAAGAAGCTGATCCTCCGGAACCCTTCGAGTATACCGAAGATTAAATTGAACCCGAGAATACATTTGAGCTCTCTGTACCGGAGTCAAATTAATTCCTACAATTCGTATTAATGCAGTTGAATATTTTATTTAGAATTTTCTTCATTAACGAACCCACGAATCAGTTATTACACTATAGCGTAGAAAGGAAAAGGGGATGAAATTCTAAATTGCGAACCCCAACTCAAAAGATAGCGCAGTCAGTGTCACGTACCCTGAGCAGACATAAGTTTTCCTTCAGTCATAATATGTAGACACGATTGTCTTGTCATTTAATAAAAATCGTTTCAACAACTGTCTGTGATGATCTTTCTATTTGTCAACCAATGACCTACAAAGCTTCTTCGCATATCATCCCAAAAATCCCAATCTCTGTTAACACATGAAAAATACTTTCGTTAACCTTAAATATATTACACCACAACCATAAGATTTTAATTTTTATACTAAAAAAAGGTATCTAATATACAACTTAGATAACTATATTTATGTACTTTAATACATACATATATATTTTCTTTGGCCACATTGTCATGACCTAAGGTCAATCTGAGAGTAGATATCTATTGCCTCCGGAGGGAAAATGGTGCAAAGGGAGTCTCTTGTTCACGTAAGCCGAAGGAGATTGGACCTTAATAACATTTTCTTACGGCCACGTCAATTTCGATAATTGAAATACCACAGCGCAAACATAAAGAATTCTAGAGGGCTACGTCGGTAGTATGAATGCGGATTAAAACTTGGTCAAAGTGTGCTACGTTGAATATTGTTGTTTTAAAGGCACTCTTTGTGTAACTTTCCTATTACAGCAACGCAATCGTTAGAAAGCCCCAGGCGAATTTTTCAAATCTACCCTCTCTCTCTCTCCCGTCCTCTTTCACTGTCATACTCCACTTAAATTCCATTTTCCTCTTTTAAAACTGACTTTCCCCCGCCATGCTCTATGTGCACACAAACAGGTAGAGATATGCTTTGTCACTGAAAGGAAAAAAGAAATAATCATAAATACCCTAACAAAATCCCTTAAGAGCGATTCCACGAAAAATCCTTTTTTTATTAACGATATATCCTTCTTTTACATAAATTATAAGTGAGATATCAATACTTGCGTATTTACTGTTTGCTTTATTTTTTTTTCATTTACACAGTCTAATCTTTCAATAACATTGTTGCTATACAGTCCTAAATTAGTCACGCAATTTTAAATTGTAAAACTGTACAACTGCCAAAGAGTCAAGTCTTAAAGTCGTCGTGAATTACGAGAAAAAAAGGAAGCTGTAATAACAAGTATATTCAGAGTCTCGCCAAGTGGTGGAGGAGAGCTAAGGGGTAGACACATTCCGTCCAATGGGAATCAAAGAAACGAGGTTAATTTTCACGATGGTTAAGTAACCCTTGGACTCGTAATTTCCCAACGGTGAATTTCAGAAAGTTTTAATGACGCGGCTCGCTACGGGGGATTAATAATAAAGAGAGTATTAAGCTCACTTGAAATATTCAACGATAAATTGAACGGAATGCACCGTGTTAAAGCGTTCTCTCGAATTAACTCCCAGAACCACGTTGCGATTGCTCGATGAACAGAAATGACCGATAATGCCTGCGTACAGAAGAAAAAAATTAACTCCACATACGAAAACCATCCCCACTTTTACTAAAGCCACGTGTAATAGCCCTGCCGTATTGATTTCAATGTAATTCATTCTATTGTTTTCCATTGCGTAATTACACAGTTTCTTCCCTCTCTGGCCACCGTGTGTTAAATGGGCAAATCGAATGAGGTACAATCACGATTCAAATGCGCAGGCGTTAACTACGCACAAAATGGCCTCTGCCATTATTAGTCTTTACCGTATTCTGGAACGACAGAAATGAAGCCGAAAGCTTATAATGGACTCGTTGACACGTGAAAAATAAAAGGTGAGTCACGTTTATCCCCCATACATTAGTATATCCGTGCGTGTCGGTGCTTCAAGCCAAATTACAGAAAGCGAATGAGAATAGGTATACATAACCTATAAATAATGACTGTCAGATAGGAGAGTCATGGCAGAGGGTAAAAAATTGATTTCACCAGCTAAAGACAGCTTTGTCCATTGGAACCGATCGACTTCGATTAAATCCTTGTGAATTTGTATGAGCTAAGAATAAATTAGAGACGTGAAATAGTTTGAATTATTTGCTGACAAAAGTGACGGTTATTTTTATCCATGACGTGGCTCAAAACTGTATACATATATGGTATTATTGCATTGGCCGATAAAATGATAGCGGACAGCGATACTTTTTCAATTAATTGTCCACGCGATAAATCTTGCAAAGTTGTATAGGGTGGAATGAAAACATATAAAATATATAACCAAGTGAAAAATAATCTACGTTATCATCGCACGGGCTCTTTTCCGTTCTTTGTTTTTTTTTCTTTTTTTTTTGTTAATCGCCACACAGAATCCTATCGGATGTCATCATTCAACAGTCCCTACAATGGAGCCTTGTGCGCGTAATAAATTGCGAATGGGAGCGCGAAATTTTTCATGGGAAGTCGCCCATTTGTTTCGCCTTTTTCTTTATCTTGGTTTTCTCTTTGAACTCGAATGGAAAACGCTTGGTTCACTTTAATCTCAATCTCAAGATATATACTCCTACGTAATACGAAGATAAGAACCCTCTCGTTCAAAATGGCTAACCGTGAATAATACGAAGATAGATTATTTTTTATGTAAATTCTTATGTAAAACGAAGGAAGCGAGGTATATAAATATTATATCATCGACATCGAACACTTTTGCAGAACAAGTAAGCATATGGTAATAAGGAAAGAAAATATAAATTTGTCTTGTTCGAATCAGCAAAGATAACATTTTTATTTGTTAGTTTTATCTTTACGGATAATACACAAATTTTTACTTCCAATACGATACGCATGTCGTACGATAGCGCAGTATCTCATCGATCACTGGGATCCGGAAAAAGAAAACCATATGTAAATTCGTGTATGACTGTCTGTATGAATATGTGATATTTTCATTTATTCCCACGCTCCCTTCTTTACCCACAGAGTTATTGCACTGGGAATACAGGCGGACGTGCGTAACTTTTTTTTTTTATAAATTCTCTACAGCAGTAAGACGGATCGGATTTTAACCTACATAGAAGGAATTACACGACTCCATATGTTCTGTTACTTGGCACTCGTAAATTTACATATTTTACAAAAAAAAAAACTGTAACAAGTCTCGTCAATATTCAAATTACGAAAAAAAAAATAAAAGTCAAATTTTTATTTCCCAAAAAAGAGGCTCACTCACCTTGGAGTGCATCAGACTTAACGGCAGACTCATGGCGATGCTGAGTAACCAAACGAAGACAATTTTCAATATGACGCGTCGTCTTGTTTTGTTGCGTCCAAATTTCATGGGATAACGCAGACTCAAGTATCTGTCGACACTTATGGTACAGAGATGCATTATACTGGCAGTGCAGAACAGGACATCCAGACAAATCCAAGCTAGACAGTAGACAGCCGGAAGTGGAAAGTAACCTGTAACAGTGAAAAAGTTTTTTTCTGTAAAATCCTAATCCAAATTCAAAACGAACATGGTCAGAATCGATACAATTTTTCAATATATTTTTACTCTCACAACAATAAAGTCAATAGCAGATGCTGAGGATGACTTAAAAAATATTTCTTGCAATTTTTCAAAAATCAATTTCTAAATTAATCACTACAAATTTATATCGATACGCCATGTCTACTATGTAAACATAATACACGTGTTCTGAACACGTGACGAACGGAAGGGGTCGATGATCGACTGACTATGTGCCTGAAATATAAATCATTAATCGTCAAGTTCAATGATGGCCGAGTACAGCCAATGAAGAAATGCTAAAAGGAAATTGACTGATAAACAGTCTTAGGAAATTTATCCATACAGCCATCTAACGGGGGTACTGTATAAAGTGACTTAAGAGCTTTCTCTGGCCTCTACATTGAACGTAAATCAATTCCCACCCTTAAACGTCTCATATATACTTATATAAATATATATACCGGGTACCGGCACTCTTTCTCGACGCGACCCTTCGCATTCCATCCAGAACCTTCCGCGAAGGCTTCTCTGGTTCCCGTGCAAAACACCTTCCCGTCCTCCTTATCCCGGAACATAAATCCCCCTTAACGATCTTCATGATTCGCCGATGCTATTACAAAAATATCTTCCATTCTGGACTCGCCTAATTCGACTTTTACGGTTTCGACTTTTTTTTACTGCCGATAATAATATCTTGAAAGAAACACACCACACATTGACGTACATTCAGATTTTCGTCATATTTCCAAGTATGGATACCTGGATATACATATATATGTATACCATATAAAAGCTTTTAAACACGGGAATGAATGTTTTCACGCAAAGGTTAAAGTTCGCCTAACGAACGTATCGCAAAGTCCATCGTGAGTGACTGAAATGGGTGGGATAAATGTAATTGGTAATTTCACGCAATTTGTGATTAAATATAGTTTTATATTTCATTTTTATTTTATTCGTATAATTTAAAGTTCACGTCAAGCACCGTGGAATCGCACGAGAGAGGCCGATTAAATATTACATAGATTTGATTGGTGTCATTTTTTTCTTTAAATTGACACAAGAACGAAATATTGCGTAGGTGCTAATAGATTTTAGATATTCAACTGATTCGAGACACCGTATGAATATCGAAGGATTTCTTTGGAAGCTGTATAGAAACTTTCGGAAATACCGCGGATATATAATACGAAGCGTGAGTCGTGTTATAAAAATTGTACGGCCTCCAGGTATGTTAATGCGGTGGTGATATCGATCGATATGTTACTATGAAATTGAATCTTTGTCCCTTTCAGCGTTGCTGCATTTGTTTAGGGAAACGGAAGGGTGGCTGGTTCATTGAGCCTGAGGTTAAATAGGATTTAGGATTTTTTTTATTGAAATGACTTTTGAATTATTTGGATCAAATCATTTGGATGAAAAATCAACCCCCTCGAAATCATACATGTTTTATCTGAAACTTTTTCCCGTATCTTCGATAGCAACGGAAATAATCGAGGTGTGCATTTTCGGTGAGACACCCTGTATATACAAAATAGAAGTTTCGTAGCTCGTTAGAAGTTCTTGGTATACCGCTTTCATTATTTCTCATCTGTACTCCCCAATCAGAGGAAATGGTGCCATCCTCTTTGAGAAATGGAAAATGAAAATTTATCGCAAGAATTATTCCGAATCTCGATGAAAAATGTAAGATCCACAGAATACCCCCACCATAGTCGCTCAGATTAAGCACAAGTAATAATACTGGCAAAAAATGTCAAAACGAAAAACTCAAATCGTCTTTTGTCGTCTCAATTTTTCGAAACAGACAAAAAGTCTTTTTCAAGATGTTCGATAGAAATTTTTCTTTGAACTTAGTGTTAGCATATGCATACGCGGAAATTTTGTTTCACGGAAACACACGAAACGATAAACGTATCAGACGGCAAATCGTCAGGCGATTTTGAATCTAGGAATAACAGGGAATAATTTTAAAATACCATTTCGAATGGAAGAAATTCAAAAATGTGAAGAAAGTTCACGTGTGACGTATAGCAATCGTAAAATTTTTTATGACGACCAATGACGGATGGTTATAATCGTCATACCGTGTAAGGAAGTCAGATGGATTTTTTAATGTTAACACTGACTATCGGTTTCCGCAATGGCGTAGGAGCAAATTTAACGGAAATGAAACTAGGACTAAATATCCGGCTGACAGGAGAACCGCAACCGCACCGACACGTTGGATATGCGATGTTGTATTAATACGTAGCGGAATTTCGAATACTCAAAGAGAAAGAGAGAGAGAGAGACAGGTTCTGAATTGAATTTTTGAGAATAAGGTAAAATCGCTAACTTCGCTATTCGTAATTCTTGAATTCATTCGATGTGCAGTATGACGTCTTATACAAAAGACAATTTTGTATATCTTTTTTTTCGATTTAAAAATTCCTGTGTTAACCTCTCTTTTGCATTTTACCTTAGGACAGTCCATTATTCCACGAAGCAGGAAACGGCCGAAAGGAGACGAAAGAAATTCGAGAACTGAATAGAGAAAAGACCGACAAAGGAATAACAAAGAAGATCCCGGGTCGCTTCTCTTGTATATATAGCATATATAGCGTATATGTATACTTCATATATACATATATATACAAGCAAACCAAACATTGTTTTGCACAAAGTAACTAATGATTTATAATGCTGATAGTACCTTCCTACTCTGGCTGAAAATAATTGTACATATATAACCAGGTAACCGCATCAACGAGCAGGTCGAATAGATGTTGGCTGCAATGCAAACAGGGCCAGCACATACAAAAGCACTGTTAATCGATACCCCAAATATCTCCTGTATTTTGAAAACTATGAATTGAATAAGAGAATAAAATATAAACGAAAGGTACACATTAGGAATTACTCAAGACGTAGAAATACGGATATAAAGAAATTAAATGAGAATTCGCGATTCTAGGGATACCCGAGATGCGATTTCCCCTAGGAGGTACCAAAGATCTGTGACGTCACGTTGATGACCATGAAAAGCGTTGAAACCAACCACGTGAGAGAGGCCTTTAATATCAAGAGACCCTATAAAAAGGAGTCACCCTATAAAATTCAACAGCACCCTTAAAAAGTTCTCTTGGTACCACTTCGAATTTCTATTTGAATGCTGATATCGCATTTGCCATCTGGACCAGATTGCAAACGAATAATTGGACACCGGGTATTATCCGTTAGTAAATTAGATAAAATCTCCCCCGCAATTAATTGCGTTTTAGCAAAAACAAATAAAGCTTATTCGACTCAATTTTACTACATGCAATTAGTCATAGCCTACCGTGCAATAATAATTGTAAGATTTCATATGAAATTTATACAAGGTGTATCTTCATTTACAATAACTTCGATTTCGATTGGTGGAATCTGCGATCCTCGTGACGTCAATTCTCGAAATCAGGGGGATTCAAGACGTCAATGCGAATTTTCAAAGGCTTTAAAAGAGTCGATAAACGTCGGTGCGAAAATCTGTGCTCAGAATCCCGGTTGTTGTACCGTTAGAATAAAGCGTCAAGTTTGATTTAGTTGTAAGAAAAGTCAAAGACCCATGTAACAAGGTGCCCAATATTCTGGGAATTACGAAGGTCTAATCGTTTTCATACAACTAATACCTTTCAACCCTTTTCAGTCCGTCACCTATGCCCTATTAAGGTACCACCCTGTAGGGACTGACTAGGGAGAATATTAATTTCGCAAGCTCACTGCTGCTCGTGGGATTTTACGATACTATTGTTATTGTTGGGGAAGCTGTGATACAGGCGAAATATTAATTAACCCGTTATATCACTTAGCAATGATAACAGATACCCACTAGGACAAAATATAAAAGATCGACATATGCCGTGTACGTGTAACAAGTTTGAGAAAGAAGTGCATAAATATAAACCGACTCGTGTGAGAATTATGAATGATTAATTTTATCATTATTTCGCAAATTAATTAATTCATAATGATTTTACACGCGATGCGAATAAACGAATTTTGTCGGGAGGAAAGTTTCATTTTGGCGAAAAATAACAAGGGAAAGAATGAAATTGACATTAGTGCCTGGCCCGCTGTCGGTTTTAACGAATCGAAATTGATGGAATGCTTTGTGAGAGCCATCTGGCGTCGCGACGCCTCCCGTGAGACATTTTCGAATGACTTTTTAATTTTAATCAAAGACGACGCTCTGTAAATCTACGCGAGGATATTAAAAGCGAGTAAAATATATAAGGGCGGATTTACATAAATACTGTTCGGATAATTTTTTTTTCCTACGATAAGCACCCTCTCACAACTTATGGCCATAGGTACCAATAAGAGTTACGGCCCTGTATCCTTTCTTGTATCAGAAACTTTTTTCAGGGTCGTAGACTATGAAACGGTGATTGGTCGAAAAAGTTAAATTAAAGTCAATGACGTAGTCACCAAGAAGACAAGAAATAGATCGTACGTTAAATTGCTGTCGAACAAAGCCACACGCTCGAATAAGGGTTGAACGGCGTATAATAAAGCTGAATCGTGAGGGTTGGCAGGTCGAATGGACAGTAGGAGGCAAAATGGCTATAGCCAAGACTGTAGTGAATTAAGCGATGTGGTAATACAGCCACTGAGCTAACATTGATCATTGGGGTTGAGAAAATTAATTAGTTTCACTATGGGGCTGATGGGGGATAGTAAAAAAAATAAACGGAAAAGGTTGAGCAACCTTCTCGAACAGTTACCTCACTCGGACCAAGCATGAGAACAGACATAAAGTTTGCCAATTGAAAATTTCCCGTATATCGCGCGCACCTTCGGAACTTCACGATTTAGCCGCTAGGGGGAAACTTTCTACAGGAATTAAAACGCCTTGCCGCAATCCAAGCATGCAGTATTGATTCTTAATCTTTTCATCGATTATTCATATACACGGTTCATCCATATATAAAACCTTCTACGACCGTCATCGATCATCCTTTGAATATTTTCATTCTGCGTACGAGTCGTTTAAATTAAATTCACGCAGGCTCTCCAACATGCCATCTTGCGTGCCTGAGAACGGATAAAAGGTACAGAATATTTGACCAAAGACTCTTTCTACGAAGTCTTATAAGCCATAATGACTGATGGGACTGTACCGCTGTATTTTGAAATTGTCTAAGGGTTATCGATTTGGCGGCAATTTTTGAATTTAACTGACGTCACTTCCATTTAATATAAATCAATTGAACTATCGTTTGACAGATATATGGTCCTCGTAAAAAATTTTTATAAGGGGTTATACAAAATTTTCATTTTTGAAATCAATTTCGAATTTAATTCAATCTTTCTAGCGATACACGTTGCCGTTCTCGACTTTCTCGACTCTCTGGGGAAGCGCATTGTTAGATGATCCACGTTTCAGACGCTGAAGTCACGAAGAATAGAATGCGGTCAGTTAGGCACTGAAAGTCTATATACATAGGATAACTTACAATTAGTCCAGGTTAGGTTAGCTAGAGAGCCGAACCAAAAGCAAAGGAAGCTCTTATCAACCTGAAAGCTAAATTGTGACTCCTTATTGTGACGAGGGTTTTGAGCAGATACTCGGGAAGAGGGTATTGCGCAACTAGACAGAGAAATATTTTTCTTCTATTAAAATTACTACTTTCATTCGTACAACGTACTGTTCACGCTGCCGTGCCCGAGGAAAATATTTTTCTGTGATAAAAATTATTATCAAGCGTGAAGTCACGTGGTCGACTACCCTCACGAGATTACGAACCACAGTATTATTTCAGACGGTCTTATCAAAATGACCAGACAGCTACCATCTGGAGGTTTAATAATTTCCTTCATATAAAGAAACATATTCTATCTAAGAAATCTAATTTCGTTTTTAGGGAAAAACCGAAACTACGAAGAAAAAAACCGTCTTTCGCAAAACACTTTAAAAACCAAAAGAAGGGCAGGTTTGGCACACGGCAATTTTTTTTCTCAAAATATTAGGTACCTGACAGGTAAAATTTATCGGAGTCACGAAAGCCAGACGAACCTATTACACGTAACAAGGCGAACAATACCTCGCGGACAGGAGTCGTCAGTTTCCAAATATTCCCTAGACACATAAATTGCTCGATTTACCACTAGAATACTTATAGGCATTAGTGACTATTACACATATATACATACAATACATACAATACATACATATACAATTTCCGTATCTCCCCCAAAGTCAATTCCAAAAAAACTCGTATTATATCAATACGATTTCATTGGTGGGTACACTCGTCAAACGCAAAAGTACCGCTACGAGAGAAAAGCCAGATTCGATGTGAATTGAAAAAAAAAAATTCTCTTCCATAACAACCCAGTGCACGTATCTTCGCGTATATCCAATTGGATTTTAACGATTTTCCAAAGTTAATAAGTGCTCGGTAAGATGCGCGATAAGTATTTTCTCGCGGCCGTAAACTGTCTTAACGTTCTTCCTTATCCAAGCGGGAGCACTAGGCGTGGGCCCTACTTTGCTATAACGATGCGACCGTAGGTCGAAAGCGTTAAGGCTGGTTTAAAAGCGAGCTGCGCCACGTTTACACGTACTAAAGATTGTACCCTTCTAGAAGAGATCGCCCCGTCATACCAATTAACCTCCAAATTTCCAGGCTTGGTCGCACAGATACTTTGTCATTTTCTTCAAAACGAACGAACACAGCTGCAAGGAAATCGAATTACCTATATCTGGAATATATCCTACACACGAGCATCCCAAAGAGAACGAAGGGTGAAATAAAAAAAATTTTACCCGACCCACCCAGCCTTCGTCCCATTCGAAATTCAATCGACACCCTCTAATCTTTATTTGCGATCCCATATATAAACATTTATCAATCGGCACAGCATCTTTTAATCCTCCTCCGTGACTTACCGAATTAACATCAATAACCAGCGAAACTACTAACCCCTGAATTATGCACTGAGGGTCAGCACTATTCAACTTCCAGCCATTTACACAGTGTACCATAGAGTTACGCAAGCGGACAAGCCAAGTGCGGCATCCGTTCGCCATGCTATCTGTAGTAAACACACTATAATGCTAAACCCTTCGTACACAGTCAATCGCAAAAATATTCCATGACTGTGAAGTCTGTGTTAATTCCTTGACGCGTTGTGACGAGTGAATAATTTTTTACAGTGTTACATAATTATCCTCAAATTATCCGAGCACTCACTTAATATTTACTTTACAAACTGCATACTCATTTTTCATTCACGCCGAGTCTCCTAATACTTATGTGACAGACTGTACGAGTGTACATAGCGTATACCACTTCAGTATAGCATACTAGGAAACATAAGTCAGACGCGCACTCGTGCACATTCCCAAAAGACAATAGGAGTCCGGCGTTGCCGTACCCCTATTATGTGTATATATATACATATGTATCAAGTACCATATATATATAGAAATCCCAAAAGAGTAGTACGCCATGATACTAGAGATACCCTTTATAAGCCATACGATGACGTAACTCACCAGGTATATCATTGCATAGGTAATCTTCTGGACACGAGGGTACGCCGTTAATTACAATTCTAACCGCGACTGGGTCAGGTCAGGTTAGATTAGGACTGGATACAAGACACGTGAAAATCTGGTCAGTTAATTCGCGTTACCTGATGCCGCGTTTCTATCAGTGAACGTCGCTCGACGATCGATTGCCAAAGAATGCAGAGTGTTCGCGTGGGTCGGGAAAGCATTGTTTGTATTTCGAGTCCTGTGTGCGGGTGAGCGTTGGAACGTGCTGAGTCGAAGGGGGTAAAGAGGGGAGAAGGGATGCTCGTGGTAGGAAAAATTGTCAAGAGTTGCCAAGAGGAAGGGGAACGAGGGGGAAGGGGGAAATAGGGTGGAAAAAGTGAAAATTACGTGTAGGTCGATGTCAAATGAGAATAGACGCGTCCTCTTGTTTTCCACGGTCGTTATTTCCGGGAGATTCCCGGGTTTGGTATTGTATCGGGTGTCAAGAATAACGAAAGATCCTTTAACGATAACTCGGTACCGTCGGGTCTCAGGGACTCGTGGGTTTCCGATGGGATATACCGATAACGTCACGTTTCTTTGGGCTGAGCGGAAAAGCGATAGGAAGCTGGGATCCCGTATTATTTACTTCCTACGGGTCTCAGTGATTGGATCTTAAGGAGGTGAAAGGTGGACGAATCCCACTGTTGTATTAAATCCATTGTTGTATCACATTGATAAGGAGATCGAAGGAAATTTTTTAGGGATTTTTTTTATAATACAATACAAATACCGTCGCAGGGTCGATTCGCGCTTTGTCGGTTTAATGAAAATCTGCCAGGATGTACGTTATCACGTTTGTTTTGGTTTCGAAAGGGGGTAAGGTCGAAGGTTATGTACCCTCGACGGGGATTCATTGAAGTCGTCGAGAAGTAGTTTGATGCTATTTATAGTCCCAATATGTCGAAGCACACTTTACGTAACGTAAAGTGGTAAATAGAGGGTTGACATAGGTATTATCAAAATGTAGGGGGGGCAAAGGGGGGAAAGGTTTTACCCGCGAAGATTTCACAATGGAAAAGAATTGTGGAAGGTGAATTTTGACGGGGAACGTGAAAAAGGATATAAGCGCGATTTAACGAAAAAGAAAAAAAAAGGACGCCCGAAAAGAATAGAAATTGGCATCAGAGACACTTTCGGGTAATTTCACCCGAATTGCTCTCACCTCGGCGCGTTCTTCGTAGCGAATAAAAGATTTTGAAAGAATCGTGGGACTAAAAAAAATTTGGCAATAGTCGTGGCTCTTCCATACGGAGGAAATCTATTTTTTGAAATGGTCATTTTTTCCTTTACCCAACGCCACGTGGTTCGAGCGAGGAGATATTACGTGGTACTCTTTTTTTCTTTCTTTCATTCTTCAGCCATCTTCCTTCCAAGCATTATATTCGCATGCCCTTCCGTATATAGAATACTTGAATTTATACGATTAGCGATTGAATTTATTTTTGCAATTAATTTTTTTTCCTTCTCTTTTTATTCCCTCTTTCTTTCGAGTATCACCGAATTCAGTTATCGATTGGATTTTTTTAGGTCAGATGGCGCATCTGTTCCTCTCACGTAATATACCTATTGTAAGCTGTAGCTACGTGGAAATACATCTTGTCGATTCGTACTGATCTTATACATTATTATGCCTATATGCATACTCTTAACAATATGTTTGTTCCCGGTGGGTCTCTCTCTCTCTCTCTCTCCCTCTCCCCCTCCCCCTCCCTCCCCTCTTCTCTCATCTCCCCCCTTCCCCCCTCTCTCTCTCTCCCTTAGGAAAAGGCCCAGTTTTAACCCTTCACCCTTCGATTCTACACACACTTCCTTTTTCATCCCACCGGGAACCCTTTGGGACTCTGAGGCTACTTCAAAGTTGGCCACTATATTGCGATAGCTGATACCACCATTCAACCTCCTTTACAGAGTGATACTGTACCTTACTATGGATCCATTCCCAAAACCCGTCTCCCTTACGTAAATCTACATCACTTAGAGACTTAACCCTGTGTGAGTTTTCTTTTTCGTGATTGGCACAAGCATTAAGTCCCTTTTGATGTTTGACATAGAAAAAGAAAATTAGCCAGAGAAGGACTCTTTGGAGTGGTAACAGTGTGAATGAAGCTTAAAGTAACTCATAACCCTCCAGCCTAGGCTATTAATTGATAATTTGAAGAACTCTGTAGCAACTATCCTTTTTATCCTGACCAAGCAATTTTTGCATTTTTTTAAAAAATACTTTCCTTCACAACCCTTATTTTTCGGCAATGACTCAAGCGACTGAAATCATTTTGTCGACAAAATTTGTCGAGCTTAATTACAAAATTATAAACGAAAAAAAGCACTGCCTAATATAATACCTTTGCATGCTTTTCATTCACATTCTATAGTAAGTTTACGAGTGCGTGGTTCACGCCGTTGTGAAATGTTGAATTTATGTATGAACCCTTAGACTATTTTCAATTTTCATTTTTCCTTGTTTCCACAGTCCCCTATCCTTTGACGGTTGCGACACGCATTCGTCAGGCGGGCAAAGGAACGCGCTCGAAACCTGACACCGCTGTACCGTGCAATTTACTTTTAACTTGGCATTCGAATGAAAAGTACAGAAAATAGAATAAAATATATTTTTTGTAAAAAAAAAGACAGGTGGCACTTACTCCCCCCTCATACCTATGTATAAACTTCATCATTCGTTCGGTTGTCAAGCCCAGCTTTCAGTATTTGGCCTAGTTTACACCGTAAGCCCTTAGGCCACTTCGACAATAACCTACTGTAGTCGTACAAAGCAGTTGGAAAACAATAAAAACAAGGCTAGACTAAATAGCTATTCGTCACGACCGTAGTTCTTTGTTGGGCGTATCGACTGCTCGATTTAATCTAGGGACATTTTGTTGACTTGTTTTTTTCCCCTGAAACAATAATAACCAGAGAAATCCTGCCAACCGAAAACGACAGCCATCCGCTTCCCGTCAGACTTACGATAAATAAAGTGAACGACCGTCGCCTTAAGCTTTCTCTTTCCTCCACTCGAATTTTATCTTATCCGTTTTACTTTTCATCGCTAGGTTGGCAGCCCCGCCGCTGAACAAGCAATTACGTGAGTCCTTCGTACCTGCAAGTGGCGCGAGTGAAGTCAGATCAAGGAGGCAAGAGAATCCGTATAAAAAGATAACACAATGGGATATGGCTTAGCTTCGAAGTTTCTAACAAACAATACAATATTAAACGGCACATTTTTTCGTCGGTTTATAAAAAAATTCAAGATTTCTTTCCAACGTCATAAAAATTGCACACTGGCACTATACCAAAATACGAAAAAAAGTGCATATTTGTAATTGTCTACATTTTTTATTCCAGTCATTAAAGTTACGTCTTATCTCCGACGGTGTATCAAATTCGCAATTAGAAATTCGCACAGTAGAATAATCATGACGTGGGGTGAACCTCGATCAGATTTCGCAAATGGCTGCATTACCAAGGAGCGTACAGTAGGGGAAACCCCTGAAAGGTCTCGTGTTCATCCTGTAAATTCAGCCCGGGTCTCCATTGTACATTGAACCACAAGAAGAGCATGTGAGCCACAACAACGAAGATAGGCACAAAACCTCCCTTCGCCATTATGCTGACCGGATGTGGCAGCTTGACAAATTAGAAACTCCTAAGGATAGCCATCCGCAGGGTTGCCACTGGCAAGGGAGGATTTTATGAATCGATTTTCCTTGGACGACGTCATATCAGAAACCGTCAGGAAAAACATGGCCGACACCCTTTCATATCCAATACATACAGACGTACAAGATATTGTCCGAGGATTGCCCCTTGCCTGCTCCAAAAAAAAATTAACAAGTACAGGAAATATTTTTTTGAGTTCCCATAAAAATATTTGGCCTACCTATTTTTTTCTTTTACCTACTCGCTTGACCTTTTTTTTTCTTTGGGTAGGTCGACGATCCTACTCGTAACCGTTGCCGTATACGTATAGATATAGCACTACGTGGAAACTCGTTCGTGCATAACGACTGCGTGGGCATTAGGCTGTTAGAAAAAGCTCCGAAAACGCAGCGGAAGCCGCGCTTAAGCTTCACGTAATTTCGACCACAATACCTCGAGGAAGGTTGCCAGCACTTTTTAAGCCCATTATCTCGCTAATATCCGAACCCGTCCTTCCCCTCCCACTGCCCCTCGTCAGTAGAGCCAGTTCAACGTTCAGCCAATAGAAGCCACCGATCGCTTCGCCCTTTTGCCCATTCGCTCCTTTATGTTGTAGATGTTATTTCAGTAAGGGAATATAAATGGAATTTTAGAGCAAATTACGTATTGGGAAATTACACATAGTAAAGTTTTATATGTATGTGTATATATTCGTTAATGGATATACAGGGTGTAAAATTAGTGTAATGAATATTTAGAGTGCTTGGGACTATAGTACGTACATGTATAATAGCTGTGCAAGGTAGATATATATATATACAGTTTCCAAATCTTCCAAATATCACATTAGGTCCACCAATAGGGCTAATGACTTTGAATAATTTTAAGATAAAATTCCGTCTATAGGGAAGGAGATAAATATAGTTTAACGAGTGTACCTGAGGTTCGCTGTTGAAAAAAAAATTTCCCGTTGTTCTAAGAGTGTTTAGAATTTTAGTGAGTTCGGCGAAAATGGTTAGTAAAGAGTAATGGATTGTTGACAACCTGAATATAATGATAATAGATACGCACGGGTTATAGATAATTAAAGCTGTGGAAATTATCTGAACTGTATTAAAATGTTCGTTATTCAAAACGGAAGAAACATAGGGATTCTCAAGGGTAAAGCATCGTTTTCGATAATGATATTTATATTGATAATAATTTTTTTTAATACAAAATACCGCAAGATGAATCCATAATTTAAATCAGCAGGCTCTCATCATCCTTCCATTTTTTTTTTTGTGACTAGACACTTTCCAGGACCCTAATGAACCTCGTCCTGCCTCGTCGTTGATTAATCAGTGCTTGCACGATCGAGTAAATTGGATGTCAAAAGTTTGCTAAATAATGTGCTAAAATTATTGACTAGGCTTAACCTTACTTCCAACCTAACCTAATCCGGAAATCCGATAAAAGTTCCTAAAAAAAAATATGCATTTTGATTATCTGCGAGGTAAAATCGTTTTTTCGGACGATTACGCAAAAAGTTACGTTAAACGTAAAGACAAAAAAGCCCAAATTTCACATACAATTGAAAACATTAATTTCCCAAAGATCTCATATTTCTCTCATTTATCCGTTTACGTCACTGCCGTTTGCCAAAATCCACGAAAATTTGTCCCGTTTGGTCAAATCCGAAATGACTAATGATCGATGAAAAATGATTTTCAACGTCAAATTTTCTCTCCGTCATGATCGTTGGAGTAATCAAAAATGTCCAATCCCTCAACGCCAAACGCAAGATAACCATAAACAGTGAATTGGGTTCAAATTCAAATAAATTGGCAAAGTAGTAATCACATGAAAAAATCGTTATCACAGCAAAGCTTGAAATTTGTTTTACACAAGTATCCGCCAAGTGGGATTTATTCGTTGTTACGCAATTTTTATGTTAAATTTCAAGGGGATAGTCCCCTATCACAAACACTCTATGATGTCCCGAGAAAACGACAGTTAAAATCCGGGTTCGAGTCCGGGTCCAGTCCCGAAAATTTTCCGAAGCATTCCTGCGCCTATGTGAAGTTATCTATTGTTCTTGCCTGTCCCGAGATCACTAATCATCTCGCGAGATGAATTAAGCCACGTAAATCAGTCTCTGTCGGTAGCGACACGTGTGGATTGGCAGGAATAAACTACGGCTTTACGAAGCTCCGCATATGTGATCTTCGTGCACAGATTACATGCATCATTCCTGTCGCTACATCAAGCCTGGTCTGCAAGCTCCGTGCAGGCTGCGTCGAGACGCACAGTGAGTATAAGGATATACGAAATATAACAAACCCCATATCAGGATTTGGATTAAAATTCAAATGAAATTTCATACCAAAACGAGGCAGAGTAACTTACGTCGATGTTACGCCAATGGGATATTTATTTCTTATTGCCTAGCCATATGCGTAAGACAACGCGAAATCGTGTTTGCTTATTTCCCCTGGAACTTAATCCCATACGCGTTACGTAATGCGCGTCCAAGATTTCTATCTCGCAGCAATTATGAACGCCAAAAATTTCGCGCGCCCTATTGGTCTGTCTGCACACGATTCTTAATCATTGAACTTTAAAATGCAAAAAAGGGCAGAATAATCATTTAAACGCGAATTTCGCTCTTGACCTAACCTATTTTCGTATTATCACTAAGTAACATACCTATCGATATAATCTGCATGTGGTTCGAAAATCTTTAACTGCAACAGACACATTTTTTTTCGGACTCGTCTGATTCATGATAACGTTAATAACATTATATAATTAGCATATCGTAATTCAATTGTATATAGGCACAGCATATATACAGAAGAAAGACTATGAAAATTCTTGTATCGGCGTCGCGACGCTTATGGCCAATGGTCAAAGCTCGTCATACGGAGACCAATGCATATAAATGAACCTGACTCAAAGGACAGTATGTATGTACATAAATATATGTATACTAGACTATACAGTACAGGTACATTATATTGAAGCCGGTATATCGTGCACTGAAAATGCATGAGAATCCTTTAAATTTTCATCATCCCCTCGTTCTGCCGCGACCGCAAGTGGAATTTCAAGCGATTTCGCACCAGAGCGAGTAATCCCGGAATGATTGTTGTTTCCTCCAGGAATTACTCGTTACACGCTCCAAGAGAGGATCAACTCGTTGGCAAGAACTATCTACACAAAGTAAAGTGCCTATTCGTCAGTGTCGTCAAGGATCTTTAGATTAATTAAAGAAAGCAATACACTTACGAGGTGTACAAAAAATTCGACATTTTTACGGATTTCTCGTGAAAATCGAATAAAGCAATTTGATACTATGAACAAAAATTTTCCATGATAATTGATACCAACGAAAGGAGTTACCGTGTAGATATAATATACACGAAAGGATGTGGTTTTATGTAAGGAATTTTCTAATGATATTGTACCGCACAGAGTGTACGCTAATAATCGTTAGAGGCTCTCTTTGCCCGAATAATTAACGCAATTACAGTACCTTCGAGAAGTATTGGTCCAGAGCGCAGCATCCGTGCGGGATGCAGGGTAAAACGAGTTAACGAGCCAGGAACGTGTTTTTTTTTTTTTTTTAATATTGGCACAGTCTCTCCGGGAATGCAAAATAATCTCATTCACGAGACGCAACGCACTCTAGAGGATTCTGGGCGTTTGCATCGCGTCCTCAAAGATGGATAATTAATCGAATCATCACTCATTTAGCGACTCGTGTAGTTAAGTTGTACTAAGGTTGTTTACTCGCATCAGTATGTAAACTGTATACCTGTATCGTGCATTCTACAAGCTCTGACTTAATCGTGTGTATTGTGGTTCGCTAGTTGGTCACTCTGGTGCATCTGCATGCACATGCAGCAGGCAGCTTGCAGAAACACTGGAATATGTTGCTAGGCTTCCTGATTACTGATGTTATCTTGAACTACGACATTTTGTAGTATGGATGTAAAGTGTACAATTTTTTTAATTTCTTCTGAAAATTTATCTTCGTCTATCTAATTCGTGCACTTATTTTAATGATAAGAAAAAATAATTTTTTTAATTTTCACTTTCCGTAGAGTTAGATCTGATGTTACGATCTATACTGTTAAATATGTCAAAACTAGGAAGGGGGTTCCATTTTTAATTATATAGATCTACGTGAACGTTTGGAAAGGAAAATTAGAAAAATCGTATATGTATAGGTGAAAAAAAACGGGATAATTTTAATTAGCGATTCTTATATCTTTCTGATATGGTTATTCAGCGTCAGGGCCGTAATTTGCAGGTGGCTCCTTGTTTCAGCGTAGAACGACTTTTCGTGAAGTTGCTTACAATGCAGGCGAATAAAATGGCTCCGTAACGCGTTGCATAATGCATGCGGATAAACTCGCGAAGGAAAGTAAAGCGAAGAAGCCGAGGATGGTTTCTGGTGAAAATAAGGGAAAACCATTCGAGAGAAGAGAAATGCGGCTTCGGGGTAAAAGATGGGATCGGGAAGTTCAATAACGTCCCGAAACTGGCTCCGGTCACAAGACGTATGATAAATTTGGCCCTTTATTTAAACGAAAAAAAAGAAGTAGGTCATAACGAAATTTTGCGATATGGAAAAAAAACAAATCGAAGAAAAAATATTTTTCGTTTTAGAATGAAAATTCCTCATTTCCTATTCTACTGACCTGATAAAAAAAAAACGTACAGGACGGATCACCGATTGATCATTTTACATGGTCCATATAAGATCCCGCAAGTGCGAAACATATTTTGCACGTTTTGCCGGGTCTTGGAGGATGCGAAATTTCTGTATTTAAAACCGGAAACAAAATTGCTACGTGCCAAAATTTCGATATCTCCGGTAGTCTCGTTCCTCAAGTATTTACGTCCCATGTAGCGGGTCGGGTAAGAAAATAAAATTACAAGATCCTATCGCTTAATTTTATGCCATTTATTTGCACGCAGATATATACCCGTCCACGTGCATGTGACCCTGTGATTTATAAGGCAGCATTAAGTAAAGTCATGAATAACGAGGTACTTGCGTGGCTTTGCTAATTAACTATTTGACACCGTTGAAATCGACTCGTTCAAAAATAAATTTCGCTTGAACACACGAAAAAAAAAAGGCCGTAAAATTGCCACCAGCACTTCGATGATCACGAAAGAGACAACACGACGTTATAGAACTGTATAATGACCGTATCAAAAATTTGGTCATTGAATAAAACGGCCGATTAAAATTGCAAATTTTTTATTCATCTTCCATCATTTTCGTTATTGCTCTAAATTATAATTTTTTTCATTCTCCACTAACTTCATTCTCCGTAATTTCTAATTACCATTGTCAGCCTCCACAGATACTACATAGCGCATCAATTAATATCGGCTTAGTGGGAATAATGATTTAACGAGCACAGTGTCGTCGGTCGACGCAACAAATTAAATAATCCGAATCCAATAGCCAACCTGTAAACTAACCTAACCCAATTCATCGTGTCCCAGTACAATCGAAAATTCGTCAATCGTTCGATTATCGCCTAGAGAGACAAATTCGAAGCAACTTATACGCGTCCTACGTCCAGCTAAAAAATAGCGTAAGAGGACAAACGAAATATCAAATCGAAACAGCCACTATCGCGATATTACATCGCATTCGTAGACGCAAGCAGATCACAAAAATTTTCCAAAAAATTAAATTTCGTTAAAAAATATTACGAACGATTATTGACGTTCGTTACTCGCGATGTCAGCTGTCTGTTTACCATGCTACGGTCATTAATTCTTCCTCGAAACTTTCAGCTCTTAGCGCACAGTGGTACCAACTGGCTCGTACGAAATTAGTATGTCCACGGGTAGACTTGGAAAAAAATGAAAGTAGAAAAACGAAATTCCCCTTAAAAAATTATGTATTTTTTTTTGGTTATTACCAACGAAAGTTACGTAACCTTGACAATATTTTTTTATTCTTCAATTGAGCATCAAGACTACCATAATCCTACTTTGATCGAAACTTTTATGGAAGCTTTGAAATTTTCTATAGACATCAGTACTGTGTACCGATAATCCGTGTTTCTAGGGGACAGTTTCGGGGGAGTGGGGGTAGGTTCAAAGAAACCGCAAATACGCTACCACCGAGTAATCACGGTAGATACCTGTTAATTAACCACCTAGCAGTACCTTATCCAGATACCTGCATTTGGAATTAGCGTGGAGTGAGGGACCCTTTGCGAAATTCTATATAATCCAAAGTACGAATTAAGGTTATGTGGATGCAGTGAAAGTTAAGCAAGCAATCGATAAGATACTAACGATTTGGATATATTACGATTACGTACTAGGAAGCTAACGACTCAGGTATACGCAATCATCTGGAGACGTTAATTAATTAAATATCGAACGTTTGCTAATTGGCGCTTATGTAATCGTAATTTCATTTTAATAATCAAAAACGTCTCTCCTCTCTATAAAGCAGAGGTTCTTGTCTCTGAGGGTACCTGAAAATCTCCTGATAAATGTTACAAAAAATCAGCGTAGACAGGTAGGATATGTAATTTATATAATTTATCACAATTAATTTTTTTTATTAGAATTTTCTCACTCCATCGATACGCAGTCATTGGTTGTGTGATCCTTGAACTTTTTTCTTTGTACTCAGATAAAAATTAACGCTTTCTTCAAAAGATTTATGTCGAAAGAGTAATGGCACTTTCATGTTGACAGGATCAATCGGCAAGTGCCTCTTTGTCTAATCGAAGATAACAACTGACGATGTACCAGTACGCGAGGGACTCCTAAAAATGGATCGTGATAACGAAGTTATGGGAGAAATAAATTATAATGGAATTACTATATTTTAATAAGCCGAGTAACGACGTTTACGGTCGTCAAGATTGTCAGTGGTGATCCGGCTGCTTTATGATTGAAAGAAGCAGGCTTGCCAAAGATTAAAAAAAATATCAAACTCCGCACCCGAGTACAATTTGCAAGTATGTAAATTTATAATAAATCAAAGTGCTGCAAACACGTTAATTAATTATTCACTGTGTTCGATTACCTGTGTGTCAATTTCAATTTTACAGTTGAGAAATAAATATGTATATAAGTATGTCGTTATACATATGTCACTGAATATTTCAAAGCGGCTTAAAGTTTGCCATCGAAAATCTAGGGATTTTCATATTTTCCATGAACTGATAGAGCGAGTATACAGGGTGTACCGGGAAATACGAAATATTCTCAATAAATGCGAATGCAGCGATAGAAGAATCGCGATAGACGTTTCATGCGGAAGTAACGTCACGTTTTACAGGCGTATGCGCAGCCACGAGTAATAACGATAAAAGTATAGCACCGCGTTATTCTGAGAAACTTTTGAAGAAAAATATCAAATTTGTTCAAGTATTGAGATCGAAATGATATTCGTGGTTAAAATTTGAAAATAACATAGACATGGGAAGATGATCAAAGTGGACTGAAGAAATAATAATTGTACTTAAAAAAGTATATTCGTCCGTAGATCGATTTCAGAGGCAGTAGAAAAAAAAATGTTTGACTCTCATGACAGACGTGTCTCCGATAACTTTTGAGCCACGCGAGCCCTTTGAACCGTATGAGAAATCCAAGCACGACGTGAATTCAAATAAAATTTTACAGCGAGAACTCGAAATACTCTAGAAAAAAATTGACCGGCTTTATCGATCTCCTATCGATATCCGGTTAATATAAATTCCAGGTTCGTAATGAAACCGGGAAAGAAATTGAATTTACGTATAACCACTGCCGTTAATTGTACATCGTGCACTGTGCTTACGTAGTACAATATATTTCCACGAGGCTTTAACGTCGAATGGCGCTGTAGGTTTACTGATAAAAAAAATCAAAAGGTCTGTCTAGGTCAATGAAAACTACACTAAGGGGTTTAACTTTGTTAACTTTGATCCCGCAATGGCTTTACGTCGACGTAGTATCGTTCACTATCTATGCCCCCTCAGGCCGAGCCTATCGGATAAGGTTAGAGGAGGGGAGTTGAGTAGAGTGTAAAAGGGTACAAGGATTTTTATGGTAAAGTACCATATAGCTACGTATGACGTATATGGCTCGTTTAGTAACTTTCGCAAGATAATTTATGATAAGACAACACTGTATACAGTGCAATATGTATAGGTGTCGTTCAGCAGTAAAATATTTTCCAGAGGAGCCATTTCCTTATGATGACAGACCATTCCAGTCCTTAATATGACTTTTAACGTTAAAGAGTCCTCTAGGCAGAATCTAAAACGACTTTACAAGACTGAAATATACGGGCGGGGGTCTTACGTTATATCCCATAAAAGGTCACGAAGAGATACCAAAAAGTTGGTGAACCAACTCAAGAGATTTCATATGGTGCTACCCATATGGGAGTCTTACAAGACACGGAAAATGTTCAGGACCTGGAAAAGATTTGGGCTCCCCATTATATTTTTTTTAGCTTTTCGACAAAAAGTTACGAACAATTCAGGGTTTGGATTTTGACGTCACATTGACAAATCGCACGTTCAAATTTCCATATATGATATATTAAAGCACGACCTCGATTTCCCATAGCATATCCAAGGACGATAACACGATATGTCATTTAATATTTTCGCGACTTTTTCCATGGTGTTTATTGCGGTTCGCCATAGACTGTCAATTCTAATACGAATTTCAAAATCGCCCCTTGCGCGTACATCTGTTATCTTTGGCCAATAAACCGTAGAAAAGGGGCGGATTTCTATGTGGAAGACAAATGGCTTTTTTTTGCGACGAATAAAGATTTACAAGCAACAGTCCTTCTCCACACTAAATGAATCGTTCCATCTTGGTAGCTTGTCACTAAACTTTGGTAAAGGGATGACTCGACGTAGAGCCTTAAGGGTTGTTTCTAAGGGTTGATATACCCCAAGCGATCCACAAGTTGGGTTACACGAAGGTTGACTTAGGAACCTGACAATAATTACAAAGCCCCTTTAATAATTTTTTTTTCAAATTCCATGACTATCTAATTTCTCACACGCGTGACCAGTTGCCCTAAAATTCGAATTTTTACCGAAAAACTTCTGTATATGCCCCAAAAATTATTATTGAACCTTGTTCACTACTGTGAGCTAGTACAAATTTTATAAAACGAAAAAAATCTCTACAAAAAACATCACCTAAGAATCGATCTATCGAACGACTATCCAACTTTCATGGACTATCCAGTAAAGTCCAATAACATGAGAAAGCACCGCAAAAAAGCTTTCCAATAAGGTCCAATTTAGTTAGAATCCAAGTCTAATTTAGTTGGCCTGCAGGCGAATAGACGTATTTTTAGAATTGTGTAGGGTAGTCGGATACATGTATATAGCAATATATATAGCCAATGTCTGTGTATATTATCTAATTAAGTAATTGATGCAAAAAAAAGCTTACCCCGGACTAAGGTCAATATTCCAAGGGGCATTACCAGGATGGCCACCATGAGGTCTGTTATGGCTAGGCTCATCAGGAAGTAGTTGGTCACGTTTTGAAGTCTGCGTTCCCAGGCGATTGCCAGGCAGACCAAAATGTTGCCAGCTGCTGTACCGAATACAAGAACAATGGCGAGCATGGCCCACCAATTGTTAATGCCACCTCCTTCATCCTCGAGGATCGAGGTGCTCTCGTAATCACTGTCATTGAATATTCTTGTCACTGCCACTTGCACTGTATAACCTCGGCCACTCGTGACGTCACCGTAATTAAGAAGATCACTTTCGTAATTAGGATCAGTCTGGTTGACTGCTTCCTCAGCCATTGCCGAAGAACACAAAGGTTATCTTGACCACTCCACTAACTTCCTTGATCTTCTTTACCAGGCGTGATCACTACTTTGTTTACTTGTTATTACCTTTTTTTCAATGCACTATTCTTGCCTCCAGGGGCGATACACTCAACCGTAACTCATCTGGAAAAATAATTTTTTTAATTTTACATATTTTTCTCAGACAATTTGTTATTTTAATGAGATTACATCGTATTTTTATTTAAAAGAATAATTGTGTACAATGTGTTTTCGGGGGGTAAAAATATGTAGATGCTAATTATTTTTTATGCTTCAAGGTCGTGGCTGGTACTGTAGACAAAATTGTGCTTCTCATGAATAAATCAGGAACAACACCGGGTGGCGAAAAGGACGAGAATTGAATTTGTATCCACGAAATGAAATTATTCCGTTGCCGCAAAACGCTACTAATCGTTCATTAATAATTGAATAGCTGGTGATGAAAAAGGCGCAAGCTTATTGCAAAATAAAACGTGACTCATACTTTCGCAATTCCCATTGGTGACAATTACTTTTAATAGGATCACCCCAGAGCAGGACAGCTGCTTCGAGACTGAACCAGAAAAACTTCAAGGAAGGACATTCGTGTCTATTTCGTCCCCTTTAATTCCGTGAACGTCTTGTGCCAATGAAATTTTCGTTACGGAGAAACAATGAAAGAACCCAGCAGTGATATGAGGGAAGTTGAAATTCATATGTAAAAAAAATGTGCACAGTAAAAAAATCAAATCGCTATTCAAATCCCATATGTCCTACACTAGAGTTTGGCTAAAGTTTGTCAGTTCAAAGAAAAGTTAAGAAAAATTATTTTCAACGACTTTCAAGCAACTTTCTCAACGCAAATAACTATCGTATATTTATTAATGTCATTTTACTTTATTTGCACAAAATACGAGAATTTAAAAACAAATCGTTCATTTCGTACCCTTTTATTACGCGAATGAATAAGTAATGCGAATTATTTTTTTATCCAAAAAAAATGTGCTATCCGTATTACATGCCGTAGGTATTACAAAAATGGATATCAATGTAAAATCCCTTCTAACGAATACTAAGTAGATCGAATCTCTTCAAAGTAGGGAAAATCCAGCAGTAAATGAACAATATACAAAACAAGTGAATGGACACTGTATGTAGATACAATTTACGTCACGTGTCTATTTTCCGAATCCTGTCCATTCATTAGTGGAGTCACCCTAGAAGGGTTGTAAAGCGCGAGTGATTTAAAATTAAAATCAATCAAGGGGGTAGGGAAGAATTCTTTTTACCCTGGTACTATAAACATACCGGGTGTGCTAGAATGCTTGGTTATATTTATCGGATAAATTCCAGATATTAAAAGAATACCAAATATTTGTACAAATATTGGAAAAATGTCTTTCAAAGATATTACTCTTTTTTCATTTCAAGAATGTTGTGTATCTAATATCAGATGTCATATATTTTACATGGTCAAGCCAGTGCACATATCTTGCATATACTATTTGTCCACCTATGCTAATACACGTCCATGTCACACGACATACAACTACAAAATCTGCCTCCCAGTGGTCATTGAATTTTCATGAAATTCTTCGATTTGCTTTTTCATGGGATTTCTGCGTGCAGTTTTCCCAGTGTAGGACGATCGTAAAGGAGTTACGACATATCTGCATCGACCGCGTCACGTTTTGCTTGTAAAATGCTGGCTGGGTGAACTAACGTCGGTCAAACAACGCGCATCAATGTTAACCATAGTTAGTAAGAAATAAAATCTAAAATAAAGAATTCGAAGATCTAAAGTCACTCACGACGTTCATTCAACGCCCATTAACTTTCCTCAAACTTTAACCGGGTTATTATTTGATAGATAAAAAATATGGAAAAGCGGAATCGGGACTCGAACCCGGATATTCTGGTTCCTGAGCAAATGCTTTGACCACCAGTTTCCACATTTTTCAATGATATATATACTTTCGTTCAAGCGTACTTCGGGGACATACATTCAATACAACGTATACTTCGGGTACATTTGATACTGCGAAGATCAGGCAAAAACGACTTCACGTTAAATGAATTCTTCGAGGACCATAAAGCGATGCTCACACGGAATTTTTTAAAAATATTGCCAATAGCTCAGACACATGAAATTTTGAGCGGGGGTATTCTAGGTTACGATAGGTCAGTAATTCCAAAGCCAAAACGTACCAAGGTTTAGATATTTTTTAGTTTACCTGTACAATTGTTCTATAATACGTTTAATTCTTGAAAAATGCTCATTACGTGATTATTGTATGATTGACATAGATGTTTCATTAATTAAATTAATCAATTAATTATCCAACGTTACCTTTCTAGGGATATGGATTTTAAGGAAACGTCCAAACCTACATAAGTTATTGAGATCAATGGTTATCGTATAATGTGATAATAGATAACGTCACGATATTTTGAATGAAATCGTTAATAATAATGAAGACTATCATTTATTTTATCAGATACCAAGATAGCGTGACTCTCGACGATCAATAGAAACGTGAGGGTAGCCATTGCATAGGTGCAAATAAAATTGAGGGTACTTTTTTTATTTAATAGGAAATTTTGCTATTTATTAAACAAAATTTTTTTTTCCCACATCATACTTGTTTATCGATATAGCTTAACCTGACTCGTTCATTCAAATCAAACCTGCCGTGTACAGGTTATTCCTACCGTATAATAGCGTATCTCGAGTTTATGTATATTGATAACGACGGGTATCAGTGGGGTGGCTGGATTTATTGGAAAACAATACGATCCCCCATATACAATGCAGCATTTATTAATTTACGTTTTTCAGCATTTCAGGCATTTTAAAACTGCTGACCCACGGTATAGTAATTAACCTCATAGTCACAAAGGACGAAAAATGCATAAGTTTTTACGAATGAGAAACTATTTTATTAATTAATCCTTCTCGAGCGACGCCATAATTTGTGGAATAAGAAAATAATAAAGTCAAAAATTGTTAAACTCCCGTCTGTTCTTTTGTCGAGCCATTAAATAAAACTACCCTCGGTTTTCGTCTGCTGCTTTAATTCTTATTCTGGTATCCTTCGTCAGGACTAATTAAGCGGTAGTCTTGCTGCACCCGATGCACTTAATTGCAATACCAACCTAAACCCTCGTATTAGTTATTCCGTTTGAAAAAAAACCAATGATTATTTTCAAATTACTTTCGCGTCTTACATAAATTAATGAGTCATAAATAATATAAAAAATATTTATAAACAATTTTAAATATTTACACATTGATTCCTTGAAAAAAAAATAGCACTTTTTCTATGTAACGAAATGCATTTATTTCTATAGTATAAAAGACTATTTTAGCTTTTAATTATATATTTTCCTATGCATTCAACAATGTAAAATAAATATAAAATTGCATTCAACGTACATTCACGTTCGCGCCACCACGTTCTTTCCAGCCGGCACAGCATGAGTGCGAAAATTCGCTGTTTCTCAGGTGGGACGAGAGGAAGAAAAAAAAAATAAATATATAAATTTTCACGAACTTCACACGTTGGTACTCGAGCGCGCGCGCGTAAATAACGTAACACTGCGATAACAACGGAGATAACGGCAATAATAATAACAATGAGAGCACTCCCGTAAACCGCAAGTAACGTCAAGCGATTTTCGCGTGGAATTAAACGCGACGAGTGGCGGATGACGTTATACTGACGGCGTGTTCAAACTACTACCCTAGTGGCCCTCATTGCTGGCCCCTTCTTCATCCCTTATTCGCTCCCCTACAGTAGCACCTTGCCATCCTCTCAATACTCTTACAACCTGCGCATGCGCGATTTCCAAACCGCCCACCAATTCCCAAACACCTGTCATACATTCCACCCGACGATCCTCGGTAATTCTTTTCTATTTGTTTCTCTCATTTTTTTTCCTTTTACTTCCTCGTTTATCTCTTCTTTTTCTCCGATTTCATTTATCTGGTCCTTCTCCCACTTATCATCCTCGAATCCTTTTTACACGGGTTGAGTGACACGATATCCCCCCGATAACAGGTGTCAGTTCCATTTCAATGGAATTTTATCGAGCAACATACTTGTCTGCAACTTTTTTTCTTTATATTCTGGAAATCGGTGTCGCATTTTTTGTGATTAAATCTCGTGTATGTTTTATTAATCTATGTAGGAAAAATTAATTTTTTTCGTATTTCTTATTGATTCTGAAAATTAATGCGTTTCGTTTTATCATTTTTATCCGTGGTTTCTGGACTGATAATGTCATTCGGGAGATTTCGCGCATATTGATAACTTTGTGACATATCGACGATATTGATTTAATTAGCACTTTAAATAAGAAGTGCAATTCGGTAAATGATTGAATATTGTATGCTGGAGAATGGGGAATAATTCTATAGTAATTAATAGGGATCGATAATCAAATATAGGCATGGTGGTGTCGGCGTATACAAGGCTAGTTAACGCGAACGTACTATCAGAATTTTTTTTTCCCCATAGACATCAAATGGACTTGTGCGATCAGCTGTTCTGTCTGAGCTAATCAGCTTCCTATATACGTGTATAAAGCTACAGTTTAATTTAATTAGACATTCATTCCCTAATATAATTCTATACAAAAACGATTAAGAAAAGTTAAATTAGCTACAAAAATTCATCAACTCAAGTTACATTAAAGTTTTGGAGTATGAAAAAAAGATTGTGACGTAACTTCCGTTTCGGTTAGACAAAACAAATACTTGTTGTATTTTAAAGTAATACTGGTATCTGCGCAATGCATGAAATTTCAAAAAAATTTACAATTTTACCACCCTGTATATAGTTCAATAGTCGTAAAAAAAATTTTCCACGATATAATGTGACTCTTTTTCAAGGATGAATTCTCACGTGACCCAGGATGGAATTGCTGGCCCGTGCTGATAAGAAAAATAATTCGATCTTTATAATGAGAATATATGTATATGCATGTTATTTATACGTCGACGATATCGACGGGACGAATTCTCATGGAGTTTTATAAAAATCCCTTAATTTTTTTAATAGCCAAAAAAAATACTCGGGACAATTTTTTCGACCTGTTTTTGTTTTTCGTAAAATTTTCTTTTCCTACACTCTCTGCTGCGCATACCCACGTGGTATGTTTAAACGTTAGCTAAGTAAGTACTGCTTAATTACAATTAAATTACACCCGTCAACGTTCTCGGTCGCTTTTATTACAAGTGTTAAAGCTTGCCACCCCTTAGACAAACTCAATTATCCGGTGTCTCTTTTGATCGTGATTCCCATAGGGGTTTGCCAGATTAGAAACTTTCAAAGCCCACCAAGGAATTTGTAAATTACTCGATAGGAATTCATCAAGGTAAATGTAATTTCATGAAATTTTCCACAGAGTCGAACCAATGCTGTTAGAATATATGAAGCTCGTGACATAAGGCTTCGTTAAAAAACTGTTAAATTAATCCCTAAATTTTCTTTCATATTAATTAATGAAAAATTATTATTGAGGGGTAATGTTATAATATATATGTATACACATATAAAATCTCCTATTATAATACAAACTACCATACGTTAAATTCTCAGCAGCGTAACAAGTCTCCGGTATGAACAACGTGGCATACATTTACCGGAACTAATTGTAAGTCCTCCATATTAATGCATCCTCTCGTGCTTCCGTCTCCTTCAAACCATTCTCAAAGTTTACCAAAACTTTTGCTAAGCCCCGGAAAACCGTAACCCGTGCACTTTCCTCAGGTTCTCATTGCATATGTATTATCGCGTTACCAGAATCCACCGTTATAATAATACAAAAAAAATAATAGAATGAAGAAAAAAATTATTAGCGTATAAATACATATAAACTCAGGAATAAAAAATAAAAATATTAAAGAGATCAACGTTGATAATGAACATCAGAAAGGTGAGTGAATGAGAAGAAAATAAAAAGATTACCTGAAAGTAGCCTCAATTACACTTTTTGCAAGAATAATCCAAGTACATAATGTATATATCTATGTATATAAAGAGAGAGAGAGAGAGAGAGAGAGAGAGAGAGAGAAAGGAGGCACAGAGTATAGATAGATAAAAAGGATGCACCTTCAACATTGGAAATCTTTTATTATATTTTTCTCTCTCTCTCAACACATTTCCTCTTCAACCGTTTTGTATTTTTTTTTCTATTTTCACCGATATTTCCTGCTTCCTTTATTTTACTCAAACCAATCCTATTTTCAAGTGGACTCTTTCAATATCCAATCTCAAGACAATTCTTTCTACCATTTCAGGATTCGCGATCAACAATTGCCAGAACTATTGAACTGTATCGCTGATAGATTAGATACTGCATTGTGTTCCAAGTAAACGAACTGTGGATTATGAACACCCGTTGGATATAGCATGGTGTAGTATATATTGATGTAGCATGGCGTTACGGTTATACATGGCACGAGTATATACTATGTTTTTATAATATAGATCCTATATGGACATATATGGTCTTTGTAGCACGATATTATATCTATAGATAAAATGAAGTGGGAAGAAGATCCGTGAAACGAATTCAGGATTTTCGGCTGGTGATAATTTTAGTATCAAAGTACTCGTCACGCCTTGGAATTAACGCATCTCTGGATACATTAACCCTTTTACTGTTAGAGTCAAATTCAGGTTAGGTTGGGTCGGTACCCAGTCGATATCAAATAATCTTCTACTGTCGAGGTAAAGGTTTCAGAGTAATCCTAAATATCCTTTTGAAAAAGATTCTTATTAATAATTCATCTGTATTTAAAGATCCGATTAAATTCAATCACCGTATACACAGACGAACTGATTAAAAAATGACGTGAAAATTTGACCATTAAATTATTACAAATGTGTCCGATAAAATTTGAGAGTATCGATCGAATAAGAATTTATCGAACTGATTACGAAGCTATTGGCAAATTCTGAATTCCCCGTTAAAGTTTGCCAATACCATACCTGCAAGACTCAAGGTAAACTTTAGATTCGAATATGATTGCCGTTTTCAATTTCGAAGAAATTGAAAAAGTATCCGTCAGAGATTTTCACATAGCTATTGTCACTTCGACCTTGCATGGAACTAGATAAGGTCACTTACATGACCCGACCTGACCTCATGTTCTGTGCACAAGAGCAAATTTTCAAGCGAACAAATATCTCTTCGCGCAATGCACACGTGGACAATAGACTTAACCTCAAAAGCGTCTCTACTCGTCGCGACGCTGATAATTCATCGTCGTGAGACATCGTGGGAGAATTTCATAATTTCCGAAAGTACATTAAATATGCATAGAATGCAGTGTCTCCCGTAAAGTAAAATATGACTTTAACGTACTCCATCATGCAAGCACAATGACGACGGAGGTTGCATGGAGGAAGAAAAAAAAATGTCGTAGAGACTGCGTCAAATTTCGCTCGCAAATATTATCAGACATCAAAGGTGTCTAAAATTGGATTTTCATTGAAAAGTGCATCCTTATCATTCTATAAATCCTTTATGCAGCATAACTACCGTAAGGTCGTTATACGTATAATAGGATGCATATAAAATGTCATTTTGATGACCGACTACAGCTCGATGCCATTACGTAATCGTCGTACTATGGTAACGCCAACGTACTCCTAATGAAATAAAGTGGCGCTGCAGTCGCAGCTGGTGCAGTTGCAGGAAGTAACGAGAAAGTCCAAGTAATGTCGTTACACGTCTTGCCGCGAAGATGCGCCTGTAAAGATACGTATGACGTAAATACTTGTTACTTCCATATATGCATTTACAGTGTGAAATTGTTCACCGTACGTTCATCTCGTCTGATGCATCCCGGAGTAGGAAAGTGCAGCATCCTGCTTGACACTTCAGTCCGGTTCAAGATCTTCCTTGAGGAATTATAAATGGACGTTGCGTCATGGGGGTTGTTACCAGAGGTATACTGTCAATGAAATAACCATCCAATATACCATATAGATCAGATACTCGTGCACAGACTGCAGATCAGTAGAGAAATGTGTAAGAAAATGAAGAGAAATATTTTTTATGTGCAATATTCAGCTTGGATGACATTTTATACAGGAACTTTGATAATATGCAGTTCTTATGTATGCGTGCATGCATGCATGCTGTATGGAGGTGCATATGCACTTTTGAATGGAATAAACGAATAGGAGCAATTCGAAAAGTGTTGATAAAAATTTGGAAAAGGATTAAATTTTGAAAAAATAATTTTCTTTGCTTTCTTAATGGCAGCAGCTGGGCTTTTGATATGATTTTTTATTTTCTCACTATAATCGTGCACTTTTTATCGGTGCATGTACGAAATAATCCAAAGGCGTGTTTCCAACCGCGTTAAACTTTCCTGAAACTGTTTAAATTCCGTTTATCTTCGTAAACTCCTGGGAATTCTTTTGCTCCGTCGGGGATTAGCCCGGTGCCTTGAAACGTCAGGATGATGTATCTTGGTGCAAGGATAAATGGCCGGAGTGTCAAAGTTTCATCAAGCGGCGTCAAGTCTACGTATTTTACGTGACGTCACGGAGCTATTAATGGCATTAACTGATAGCCTGGGATCATCCGGTGAATATTTGCAGACTGCGAAGAAACGATTTCACGGTAAATTTTCAAAACACACGTAGGAGAATTTTCCAACTGGAAAAATTGAATGAAACGATTCCATTGAGCTCTCTTGAGGACTGTGCAACTGCATGCACATCGCAGTCACGCTGAGTGTGAAGTTATTTCAATTTCGCAATAAATAGCGAATCTCATTGAACGGCATAATATATTTTCAGTTTGCCTTTCGAGCTGCTGCACTTTTTTTATGATAGGGACCATAAGAGGAATGCATTCCTTATGATAACGCGGCCGTCGGGAAAGTTGAAAACAAAATAATAAATGTATTTTCGAGAATCGAGAATATCTTATATACCTTCGAATCAATATGGTACTTTGAAAAAAATGATATTTTAACGTTGTAATTGTCATGTATTATTCTATAAATTTGTATAATCTACTTAGAAAATAATAGAATTGCAGTTGCATTCAATATAAATAATATATGCACTTTGACAGAGAAATCGATAAATGCATTGTACCTACTGCACATTTTATAGACTTCCCTATATACATGCGTTTACATAGGTAAGTTCTACTTCCTATTGGCAGCTATTCAACTTCGAACAATCGATCGCGAATAGTAAGACTCAAAATACTTACTGCTTAGACAGCGGTTGACCTCGTTTTCTACTTTTCTATTTCCGTAAGTAACCTCACGTGCACTATCGATTCAAGTAAAGATTCTTTGTACCGGTTCAATGATATTTCCGTTCCGAGGGTCATTACGACACCCAAACACATTTCAGTGAGAGGGATTCCGGATCTACCGGAACCAAGAGAGATCGAAAAATAAATGACAAAAACTGACCGAAAGGAAATTTGAAAGCGAAAAGTAAAATAGAAAGCCTAAATATACATGCATATATACGCGCCATAAAGTAAAGCAAGAAAATGCGTTATAAATTTATATCGAAAACGTATCAAGAAACCTCAACGTATGGGACGGCATAAGAAAAACTTGATCCAAGAAAACTACCTTTAAGAATATCAAATACGCGTCTTTTCCACGAATATCGAATAGCTTCCACAAGGTATTTGGTTTCCGAAATATTCCCCTTTAATATTTCGAAGTTAAAGGAGAGCAGGCGAGTTAAACGTAAAATAATCTCAATAAACAAACAAACAGATCCATCAATCTTCTGACGTGGATAATATACGATTTATTTATTAAACAACGTTATCTCAGTACCCCTTTAAATTATGTAGCCACAGCATCCATGCGCCATTATCAACCTAATATTAATTATCAATTTCGTTAGGGTTAGCTTCCTCAAGCATTACGAATCTCTGTGGGTTCTAACCGCGCACTAATATTCGCAACTAACTTCAGCGAATTCGCCACTGGGTGGGCATAATATGAACACGGTACCTCCATTATTGGAGATCCTCGCGACAAACCCCAACGTCAGATCAGCTGACGTACTCTAGGAAACTCATCGTCTCTCCTCTTCTCTCTTAACGTCAGTGTCATAGCTCCGTCTCACTCGCTCCTTCACTTAACGCCTTTACGCATTTCGAACCTGTGCAGTTCGCTCTCTCGGCTCCTGGGTTAGGCTAATCGTTCACGAAGACACTTGGCACGATCTGAAGTACTCGGTAGGTTCGACGAACTTCCTGTAACGGAATATATTTTGACAAAATGACTAACTTGAATAGACGATAACGCCGATCTCTGTTATCACTTGGGAACATGTAGAATTTATATAACAGTCTCGAAATGGGAATCCGTATTACTCACTCTGTATAATCCTTATGGGTTTCGCACTGATAAGTTCGTTATATCTAACGCGAGTTGAAATAGCCATTCTTTCGTTAATGATTCACGATGACAGTCATTTGCCTAGTTGACTCATGAAGCTGTTAACGAGCTCTTACGAACTCGTTATAACGTTCGTTATGCAATTTCATAATTTTTTTACGCCATTCGTCGTCCCTACGAATTTGGAATTTTAATACGCATTACGGAGTTGACTATGTTTTCCTTTGTGACAATTATTGTTTTTTTTTCGTTTCTTCAAATTGCTTTTACTTCTAGTTGGTGTTAGGAAGATGATTATACATTTTTTTCTATAAATAATGTATTACGTCAAAACGTCAATAATTCACTCGTAATAATTTACTCTTCAAAGTTCCCGGAAAATATTAACGCACGAAGTGTTACTGTACTACGTGGGATTTCCGATACCGCCACCAGCTCCCGAGGGACGAATTCGTTGCGAATCAACTTGAAAGCCTTTAACTCACATGTGTGTACAGCCACAAAGGATTTCCTATTTAGCTGCAAAAGTCGAATAAGTAAAGACTGTACAAAAAAATTTTCATTCGAAAAGGTCAAATGGATATTAGCCAATTTTTTCAGCAGAAAAAGAGAACAGTCGTATATGATTTGAAGAACAAAAAAAAAGGCAAATTTCATAACCCATATCCGGATTTTGCAATATAGATAAATTACCCATTAGGTATTTGATCCTGTAAAAAAAATCTTGATCCTCCGCCCTCAATATTTGTCAATCAAAGGTTAATTAAACTGGAACAAGGTAAAAGTCAAACATTTTTCGTTTGCATTAGGGGTTCATTAACTGCCGAAGGGAGAGGAGGGGGTAAGTCATTATAAGCAAAATTCTAGTTACATAGCGAGGGTAAGTCTGATAATAATGTACGAAGTAAGGGTGGTTTTTGTAATAACGTATGACGCTTTACTCAAAAGGGGAAAAAAAGTTTTTGGTATGAGCTCGACATTTGGAATATCAGAAAAGCTTCTGGGTTCTGCAAGATAGCTAAAAAAAATTATATCGCGAATACCAGCGCGGATTTGACGCACGCGGCCCTCCCTACGCGTTTTCCCTCCGCACTGAATGGACAGGCCACAATGGCTTCGAACGATTCTTACAAACAGCCCCCAGCCTTATCCACACGTTCCTTGATATCCTGCAGCCCCTTTTCATCTCCCTTGTCGTTTTAGCACCCTCACTCCCCTTTACATCCACTCAATACCCCTTTAACAGACATTTATAAAAGGGCCGATCCCGTGGAAACGGATACGTAGGAAAATACGCATCGCAACGACGCCGGGCGTCGCCATAGAAATTTCGTGCGAATAAAAGCTCTTTAATCAAGTCCCGGTTCCGTATGAGCACCATAACACATCAAACCAAATCCTTCTTTTACATTAACCCTCCTCTCCTTCTATAAGCTTCTTTTTTCAAGTCTTCCCCCAATGCATATTTTTTCTTCTATTTTTACCTCCGCTCTTAGGAAAAATTGTGTAGGTATTTCTCAATGATATTCACAGTGCCATATATTTTAATCGTATATCCTGATTCGTAGTTTCAGTGTCAATCTTCAATATAATCAGGTAATCAGGTAATCGAAGGTTAGGCCGTTCACCTGTCAGAATTTGTCAATCGCTATTCACGGCGATGCTGATTCACCGCTGTTATGGGTAAACCTGGCAAAAATAGAAAAAAATTAATGCCAACCCTCTAAGAGCCAATCATCTGCATACTTACCACCGTTACGCAAGTGAAGTAAATAAATAGGTAAATTGATCGCGTGTCTTCCCCTTCGAGGCATAAAAACAGTAGCATACGTGTGCGCTCTGGCGAAACTTTTCCTCCCACTTAATGTCTCGTTAGTTCCTTCCAAGTGAAATACGCGTGCCTTGCGTGCGCGTTGGGCGCATGCTGGAGGCGCAGCAGACAATAAAAACTACAAGGCTTATCTTATTCCAGTGTTGGTAGCATAAAAATTTATCCACAAAATTATCTCTATAGGAATGAAATCCGTGTTTATTATAGTTCGTTATCGAGGATACTTGCTTTTCTTTCTTTCTTTGTCAACCTGACGTGAAAGCGTCGTCTGTGTTATGAATACGTCCGCTTTATGATTTCTGACAGCTTTACGCGGCGCACTCTATCTTCGTTATACACGAATAATGCATTTATCGGATAAAATATTACAAGGGAATTATTTTAAAGCCTTTTTGGGTATATATGCCAGATTTAATTATTCTACAAAAAAATCACTAGCTTCGCGTACGGTGTAATTCGTTAATTTACGTTAAGGACGAATAAAGAGTTTGATTAAATGGTCTTCTATTATTAATAACAGGTACGACTGTCACGTACAGTCATTTTACGCTTATATTAACTTTGACAATAACCGCCAATTGTTTAATGACAATTTCAATGGAATCTGCCCAATGAGATATAGCAAAACCGCATTCTATTTATTTGAAAATGCATTGTACTCAACCCACACGTATTTATTAACATAAAGATTCGTTGGGACGTTTTTACTGAAAACAGATAATTTTGATGCTATTATAAATGTATACAGTAAACAATTAGTTATGCAATCTAAAGCCATATTGTCAAATACACAATGGATCGACAAATGGAGTTAAAATTAATTGTAATATATATTTGCAATTGATTAAAGATTTTTTAAAGCGTTACTAAAGATCTCATTTTTTACATTAACGTATGAAAGAGTTTTAAAAGGAATTTCTCGACACGACCAACTTTTCTATTGACTCGTCTGGCCCTTTTTTCAAAAGGGACAACAATGCCCACTCTCCATTCTCCCTATTGGTTTTTAGGCTGTTTCAAGTTTCGTGAACGTGGCTCACCGCAGATTGCGTAAAACTCTTCGGCCGTTTCCGATGCTGCTATCCATCCACCTTACAGTCCTGAGGTATTGTGAACCCAAATCGCTTTTTCATCAATCACCTTTTGACATGGACGACCGGCCGCAGCCACTTCTGCCTCTTAATGGCTACGAATTTTTTTTATCCGAATCATGAAGAATTTCCAAAGACCTCTTTCGTAGAACAACGTAAAATTTTTTAATGGAGCCTGTACAAATGAAATTTCATTATTAAAAGACAAACTTTGCTTACGGAGAGAAATATTGAATCGAGAGTAATATTTTAATTTGATTACTACTGTGTGCATTGCGTGAGCAATTTTACATTTAATTGAAAGTTGTTTTGGTACTTACTTTTCACGTTCTGAAACTCCATTTCGAATTTGGCGAAAGAACCTTTTACCCTGTTATACAACGAAATTGATGAATCATATATCCAAGAGACTTTTATCCTCACAACGACACACTGATTTTATACGCTACACAGTTTAGCCAACGTGATCAATCATAAACTCGAAATAGTGGCGAAATGGTTGGCAAGACATAAATGAGTATCAATGCAGCAGGTGTTGCCAGCATGGCAAAACCCCTTGCGAAAATATACGATTCTTTCATCTCATCAGGCAATCATCCAGCAATCATTCTGTAGGTAAGTCACGTTATAACTGCATCAAATTTCAAAATGGAAGTTTATACCTTCATTCAAAAAATGTATTTATTTATGACACACGTCTGACTTTGGCACGTATAGAATATGTGAAACTATCTTAGTTTCTCATCTTTTTAGTTACTTGACTTACGCTGGACCACTTTAGCAAAATTAGCTCTTATCATACGTCAAATCAAGCACGTTTTATGGATCGTAATAAAATAAATGAACAATAAATGCAACGAAAGTATATTAAATAATTTTAATCAAATTGGCATGGCGTGATTAATTTAATCTGTTACTTTATGTTATGGCGACGACTATGACGTGCGATCGTCATGATAGATGCATAATTAATATAATTAAATGTATTTCATAGACGTTTATCTTGTATCGATAAAGTAGGATTTTTAGTTACTAAAAATATATACAGGAATGATTTTCTTCATAACCAAGTACCGGTCTCGCTTATTTTAATCCACTATAAAAAATAAATGAATGCGGAATCTTATAGGATTTGGTGTCACGTGAGTCTGGGATCCTGTTTTTGAATTCACTCAACATTGTTGCGTGGGACAATCGTTGTATGTCGTGTAGGTCATCCTGGTGGCATTGCAAATCCTGTACGCAAATATCATCGTATCACATTTTATTCGTATAAATTCGATTGTAAACAATATGTTTTTGGAAAATAACAACAATCCGAGAGCGATGCACCTAATACCCGCCGTTTCAGAATGTGCACGAAGCGCCCTCCCGAAAATAAACTCGATCGCATGATTTCGAAAACAGGATCCCAGGATACCGTGACACGAAACTAGGTAACATGCCGACTCTATTTATCTTCAGTTAACAATGTTGCCTGTGTGCATTACCTACTTCTTTTTAAAACCAGTGGTACTTTGAAATTTGTTTCCGGTGGACGTCCCATGTGATGCAATGAAAATACGTTGCTAGTTTGTTAAATATTAATAATCTGAATAACGGTATGTTTTTAATTTTCGAATTTTAATTTTCAATATACTTTAATGCACAGGAATAAGTGAAGCTAATAAGTAGGTGAGATTTGACAGCTGTCATGCGACTCTTTTCGTTAAATGATATTCGGTATTCATTCTTTCTACTTTAGTCTGCTTTAGTCTTCTTGTGAACAATGGTGATAATAAGTTTATTTTAACATTTATTGTTGGTGTAATCAATGGTTCCTTATTGTTAGTAGCAATCAATAAATGTATGCGTACTTTTATACATTTGGCATGAATTTATTACAGATAACTTTGTAGGTGTCCAGTGCCGGGTTAGATATTTAAGGGAAAATAATGGCCTCAAAAGTCAGTGAAACAAATCCGAGTGATGGGGAAGAAAACAAAGTAATCGAAAATGATAATGGTAATTGAGGATAATTGTTATTAAAGCTATCGTTGTGTTATATGAAACGTATTTTTGCTGTTTAGGTACCCTCGAGGCTAGAAAGAAGAAACTTAAGGATGATATTAACGAATTGAAGGAATTCTTGTACCAAATGAAGTGTAATATGAAGATATCTCAATTTAAAGAAATTCAGAAGTTTGATGATCTTGAAGAGTCATTTAATATTGGTAGCCAAATGATTCAGAATATCTCTAATGAAGAAATTGATTTACAATATGATTTATATCGTTATGTGGGATTATATTGTACAAAGCTCAGTGAAAGTTATGTATTCAACTTTAGAGTCACATCCAATTCCACAAAGAATGATGGGAACACTGTACAGATAATATACGAGAATGGTGTAGGAAAATTGGGAAAATGGATTATGCCGTTCTCAATAGATATGAATGAAATTTTACAGGAAACTTCCATTGAGAATGTGAGCGAAATTCCATTGTTTCTGAGGAACTGCAAGCGTAAGCTTCATTATCATTATTTCAGGATGGAACAATACCAGGATCTCGAGGTACTCGTTCCATCATCTTGTAAGATATTTTGATTCTTTGGAAACTTGGTGTTGATTTTTTCTTACAATTTTAGGCTTTTCTCAGTGATATAAAGAATTGTGAATTGAATACTGATTTGGGATATACTCAAATTATTTTGAAGCTATTAGGAGTCATGGAAGTTGAATCTGGAAGAAATTATGATATTGTCTTATACTTCCATTATGAATCCGATGACATTCGACCACGTATATTAAAAATTGATTCATTAACAGATACAGAGTTATCGGATGAGGAAGTTACAAAACTTAAAAAGTTTTTCAAATATTTTAAACAGTTTGAATTAAAAGAGGCTTTTGAGACAGCTCTGAACACGACACATACAGTTTTTCTTTGGACAATAGAACCAGTTGAGAATGATGTCATTGAATTAAGTGTATGGAACCATTGTAGTTTCACCATTACACTGAACTCTATTCCTATTGTGTAATTTAATTTTTGTTATACAGGATTATGATTCAAATATTGTAGGATCTAAAAGAAAACACAAAAAGGAATATAAAAATTCAAACAAGAAACGTCAAAGAGTCAATGAATCGAGGACATCAAATCTACATTCTAGTCACCAATCCCAGCAGGAAGAATCCGATAGCCAAACAGAGAATATATCGCAAACAAAGTCTCCAGAAGATAATAAAAGCAATACTAAAAACACACGAACGGTAAAATCAAAAAGAAACGGCACGATAAAAAGGGTCCATCGACAGGATTTGATGGAATCAGAGAATAATAGCAAAGAATTGCCGATTCAAGAAGAAAATCGTAAAACTAAGACGGCTCCAAAAGGAGTCAAAGGCAATTCGAAAATTTTAAAAAAGAAATCCAAAGGTGTTGATCGCCAACAGAGGACCCTTAATTTTGGTAGTTTGCTAGAAAAAAGTGAAAATAATGATGATAAGACTAAAAATATGACTGCCATGAGAAAATCGATAAGATGGGCCGACAAAATTTTAGAGAAAGGAAAAGAGAATGAATCAAAATCCATCATAACTAATATAAATGAAGATGCTTCCATACCTACTAGCACACCTATTAAAAAAAAGAAATTAAAAAAAAAGGATTTAATTTTACCTGCCGGACAGGAACTAAGCGTCATCAACAAAGCGACCGATATATTTCCGGTGCCGAATGAATCCGAATCAAGAAATGAACTAAATCTTAAAGCTGATCAAGTTAATAAAAATTCAAGAACTAAGGACTCCAATGATTCCAGTGACACCAATTCCGAAACAAATCTTGAAACGGATATCGAAGATCAAGAATTGTTAAACGAATTACAATCATTACAGAAAAAAAGTAGGACTGCCGTTACAAAAAAACAAAAAGCGAAATCGTCACTTCCGGTTAAAAAAATAAAGAAAACAAAAATATTGAAAAACAAAAAATAATATATGCTCATAAACCGTATACGAAGGGTGTTAATACATTTTACATGATCTTTTACATTTTAAATTGCGATATTTCTGAGTAAAATGAAGTTAAATGATATTGATAGTTACATTATAAATGTTTTTTATAATTTCTAATTATAGCTGTTTTTTGAACAATATTATGCAAACCTTATAACGTATAAGTTGTCCGAAAGAATGCCATTCTAGATAACAAAATTCTCCACAAACGTGATAATACATTTTTTTTCTCTTTATCAATCATTTTCTTATTACGTTCCTTTATCAAAGCCAAAAATACTTGTTCCATCATCGGTTGATTCAAAGAAAAATCCGTTACTGTAGCGTGACGTATCCTTATTTTCTCAATTTTCTCAAAAACGTTACTATAAGGAATATCACTGGGCAATTCATACTTCAAGATTCCCTTAAAAAATTCATATAAATCAGCAATAAATAATATTTATAACCACATCTTACATTATTAAACTAACCAAATGTCTATCTTTCAATACGATTTTTGGAAATGCTTCCTCAATAGTTTTCATGACAGCGTTAAGCGTTTCTTGTTTGAATTCCGGCTGCAATCTGATTCGCAAAGTAAAGTTGCTTTCATGTTTCTGCTTGAGACTTTCACATGAATCCAATGCAATAAACTGACCATCAACCAAAATACCAACGCGTAGACACAAAGCCTCAGCCTCTTCCATACTATATTACGACATATATTTTAAAAGTTGCCACCATAACCTATTATTAGAACATTTTGTGAACCAGTTATGTACTTGTGAGTGGTGACTAAAAGTGATCTTCCCATTTCGCGAATCTGGTGCAAAGTGTCGCACAATGCGTGCCGAGCCATGATGTCTATGCCCGAGGAAGGTTCGTCCAACAATATTATTGGCAAGTCGCCTATTAAACATTGAAGAATGCATATTTTCCTTTGAACACCCCAAGGACAAGATTCTATTTTCATATTTTCAAAATCCAAAAGATCTGAAATGTGCAATGTGACTGAAGAGTTTCATAGTTTAACAGCACAGTTAAATATAATTTACAATTTCCTACGTACCAAGAATGTCCAACCACTTGTTTACTTCTTCTGCAATATTTCGAAACGGTATACCACGAAGTGCTGCAAACATTTCCAAATTTTGACGACCCGTTAGGAATAGGTTTAAGCCACCGATTTGAGGACAGTAACCGGTCATACCTATAAACTAAAAAAATTAAAAAATACAATAATAATATTATTCATTTACAAATTACTAAATATACGTTCAAAAAGAATGTATCATCCTACTTTATCGTGATCTCGCATTAATTCCCAATCGCGTATCACTGCTCTTCCAGTATTCATTCTTGATTGACCAGTCAGCATCTTGAAGATGGTCGACTTGCCAGAACCATTTGTCCCAAGTAATCCAAAGCATTCCTGTTCTTTGATCTATTGAACCACACCAAATGATAAGAAAAAAAATGTCTACCGTATAATAAAAATAAAAATAATGTATTTTCTTACAGTAAAATTAATGCCGCGAACAACGGTGACGTTTTCATATTTTTTAGACAGATTTTGAACTACCAATGCAATGTTGCCAGGTAGACAATTTTCCATTTCAAATACTACAAATATACATATTTATTTATTTATTTAGTCGTCTAAACTTCAAATTAAAAAGAGACATTACTACCTTTCATAAGTTTGTCGACTTTCTCCTTCTCTATAAGAATTTCCGGCTGCACCCGTTGATCAATTACTTGTGCGCCATTCGAAAACATTTTGTACCACTTCATTCTATTCTTGTGCTCGAAAATTTCGCGCAATAAGTTAAAAAGAAAAGCTTGCGAGATCAATATCAAAATATCGTCGGCAATCGAGTGAAAGTAATTCACCCCAGATTGTTTAGTGAATATAACGCTCAGTGGTTGGTAACAACTCTGATTTTTACAGTTATCTAAAATACACTCGATTAACATTTACAAGACCATTTACAGACCAACCAGTACTTACGGCAGCATGGATCCTCAAGACCCAAATCGGTTCCGCACGCGTTGTGAATTTCGCACTGCTTATTATACAAACTCAGTGTAATGTAATTACTGACAATACAAGATAATACATACGGCGGAAAAGCATGTAGAATTATTTCAACAATAAGTTTGCCAGTATTACCAAGCAAGTGCACCAGTAACGGAAGAGTAACAGATGCATTTATCAACAGCACTGTAATAATATACAATTAATTTTCATTGAGAATCAAAATCATTAATTATATATTAATTTCGTTATTACCAATCACAAGGTTGATCACAATCATAATCATATACACGGTATTGGCATGACGATCAAATATTTGCATAAAATATCCAATGGGAATGGTGGTAACGCCATAACACAAGAAGATCATGAAACCTTGAACTGATTACAAAAATGATGGTAAATTTTCAACATTTAATTTCGCAAGTTTCTCTTTCATCCTTTTTCATACCAAATTCGATTCCAGTAATACGAATAGCACTCCTGTACGTTAAAAGTCCCATGAGTGACGTAACAAGAAGTGAAATGGCATACAGTACAATATCTACAATATAAATAGGCATCCAGTAGAGTAGCGTTGTCATTCCAACTGTATTCAGTTGGAGAACTTTTGATACAGATTTAACTTCTTTGGTCACCATGTCTATAGTTGGTACAATTAACAGCAAGGACACTGTTAATGCCACGTTTTCCCAATTTCGTACACTGCGCGGATGGACCAAGCGATGCTGCCACTATTAATGATAAGAAATTTTATAATTGTGTACTGTGATACTTTTAATTACAATTTTTTATAGTTACCAATCTTGGATCCACTACTGGTTGGCTGATCAATTTGATTTCTACATCGTTCGAGCCTGTATAATAATGCAGCAATGCATTGTGCAATAGATTTATTGCTATTGGTCCACTGTGCACTGCTGTTGACGCGTACATTAAGTCTACACGTGCATTTTTCATAATATCAACAGCTATGAAATATCGATCTCTGAACTGAATTAAATTTTTATTATCTTTGGTTGTTATATATTTTTTATTTTTTTTATTACCTCTATCGAATGCAGATTCGGATGTATCATTAAGTCTGAGGAGGTGATATTTTTTGAGATGTGAAAATTTGCCAATTTATTGTACGTCTGGCCAGTTGTATATAACGAATATAGAAATTTTTTGGTATCATCAGTATTGGCTGCATAATACAACATTCGATAATTGTTCGCCGTGTATTTTGTGACATTTATGTGCATCTCTCTGTAATATATCATATACTTGAGCGAATAAAAATTTTGATTTTCACCATCCAGTCGTGGCGCAGGGTCTGACAGACCCATAGGTGCACATTTCTTATGATAAAAAAGTATTCGCTACCGGATGGGTAATTGAATAATATTACTAGACATACGCTGTTTGGAATATGAATAAAGTACCCAATTCGCTGATCATCATAGTTAGAGCACAGGCTATAAAGGACAACAATACCTAAAGAGAAGTAAAGTAATATAGAATATACAATAAAACAGTGAATAGGAATCAATACGAAGAATAGTCTCACAGAGAATACGTAAAGCTTCCACGAAGAACGAAGATGTAAGAATTTTTTGTAAAACATAGTCAAGACCTGTTGTCGCCATAAAATTCGACCGCTAAGACGCTCCCAAGTTTTCTCTAAGATATCCAAAAAAAAAACCAACAAGTTTATAATGCTCAAAATGACTCTATGCAATCGTGTCAAGAATACCTGAATAAATTACCCGAGTGTAACAGATCTCTTCTTCTCTTTTGCGTAATTCCTTCGTATTTGTCAAACGGCAAGTACACGCGACGTTCTCTGTATTGACTCGCCAGGCCAATTCTATAAAGTAAAAGAAGCAAAATAGTAGCACCTTATTTCACAAGAAAAAATCTTACCGACCGAGTTCATTCGGTGTCCGATTAACCAATAAATTTTCAAACCTCAGAAATTGACCTTCGATGCTGGCTGCATTAACGGCCAGAGAATTAATGTGCAATTCCTCTTTGTTGTGCTCGAGGAATTGCAACAATTTCGTCAATCTCGTTCCACGCTCTAGATCAAATCTCACAACCAGACCCATAGTGCTCCTGAGTTTTACCGGCTGAGACGAATATTGCTGTATCTCTATGTGCAGGTTATTCAAGTCGCAATCTTCCTGAATTACTATACTCAGCACGAATCCAATCCCTTGAGAAAGACGTAACAGGTAAGCGATGCAATTAATAAAAAATTATGATTTTAGCTGAGACACGAACCATAGCGTCGATTAAGGTACATTTTCGTCCCGTAACACTCAATCCTGCCGTTAGCTATTATGGCAATTCTATCTGCCAGAATATCTGCAGCCTCCATGGAATTCGTAGCCATAATGATAGTCTTATTCTTCTTGATCGACTGCATGTACAATTTAAAGTAGATAAAAATATTATTTTCTATTTTCACCATTATTCATTTAACCTAACCGACAATATGTCCCAGACTTGTCTTCTGTACTCTGGATCAATTCCGTAGGTAGGTTCATCGAGAATCAGTATCTGTATGAAGATTTGAAGGTTAGTAATTATTTAACAGAACTTTTTTTTAACTTCTACCTTTGCTTCACCAATCAAAGCCATTGCCAGGCACACGCGTCTCTGTATACCAAACGAAAAATTCTTTGGCTTAGAATCTTTGACAGCTGTCAAGCCAAACTGGTCCAAAAGATCTAGTGCTGCTACATTGGCATTCTTGTAGGACATGCCTTTCATCTGCAAAAACCAGAATGAAAGTCAAAGTGCATGTGTTATGTAATAAATCTAGGTGCACGCCTGTCACGTACAAAATCAGGAGTTTCTGGAGAATGCAAGAGATGGCGAACCAAGACTCCTAAACTACTTTCTACTTTCGACAATAAACTCAACTAGGCTCCCGTCTCGTTTCTTTTGCACTCGTGATCTACTGATTTGAACTTTTTTCTTTCCCCTTAAAGTTTTTTACGTAAAACGAACAACACTGTAGTTACCATTCCGAACATGTAGAGGTGTTGCGCAATTGTCAGATAATTAACCAAGATATTCTCTTGAGGACAATAACCGATTAAGTGTTCATTCGATTCCTCGTCCAAGTTGTAATCTCTGCCTTCTATGTAAACCTGTCCACGGTTTGGTTTGTACGTGCCTATTTTTTCAAAAAAGTTTTTACCTAGAAATAAAAATATCACAATTTTCATTCACCTATTATCATCTTCAAAAGGCTGCTCTTTCCGGCGCCATTGTGTCCCAGTAGAACGTTGAATTCGCCGCGATAAAAATCTATCGACATCTCGTTAACAGCTACAATTCTTTCTCGCAGCCGGCCAAATTTCTTCGTCACTTTTTTCACTCTGATCGATGGCTACTATCAATTTTTGCATTGTGATTTTTTTCCTCGACCTTATAGTTTTTATTTAGCTTATAGCTCACTATGATTTTTGATGACGTCTGCTCGACGGCCGACCAGTTGGTAGTACCTCTCAGTGTTGTATCGAAATCCTCAAGAACTCTTTTACCTTTCTGAAACAATTCATTCGTATCGAGTCAAAGTTTAATTATGATTCTTACTCGAACTGATTACGAAATTTGAAAAATACTTTGCATGGGTAATAACAGGGCTTGGCACTGCCGAATCTTCCTGGGTTGATATTATCCATGTAAACAGTCAGGAGACTCCAGATGATAATATGGACCGCCCAGGATGTCAAGATGATACCAATTGAAATTTTATCCTTGGCACTAATTATATTGTAGACGTCATGGTATTCGAATTTTCTTATCGACGTCTTCGCTTCCATTTCCAGTCTAGCCAATTTTCTGCTCGACAGCTCGCCTATATACTCGGTTCACGGTCAATGTAAATTTTTTTTCTTATAAAATATTGGTATCACGTAATCGCCAAGTGAACGACTAATTATATCGTTGCTGACTAATACTTGCCAATTTGTCCGCTTGATGTAAGCGTTATTATACCGTAAAGTAGCCCGCTATGAGGTAACGCTAAGGATAAGATTTTGGCGTAGATCGATGAATTTGCCAAAAATTGATCCAGCACGATCGTCAGATGTGCCAATAATAACCAGAGGAGCAAATTCGTTATCAGTGCCTTCATCGCTGAAATTATTGATATTGGTAATTGTTAGCTACGATGATCAAGTAAGTGCATGATGAAAAAAAATATGTTTTACCTTGATTGAAAAATGTGCCTATCATGAACACGAAGCTGCTGGTCATTGTGATATACGTCAGTATGAAAATGGCAATCGTTGCTGGATTGCTGTTGGAATAAACAGGATACAGAAGTGCCGTTGTGACGATGGTTACTGGAATTGCCACAATCATCAAGTAATAGAACCATCCGATGTATAGAACCGTAATGGATATATTCATCATGCGCATTAGCTCCTGATAAACGTGATTTTGTTACGTCGAAGTAGTATTTATGACTTATGACGTCGGAACTCACTCGGAAACCTGTTTTCTTGTCGTGAATAATTTTTTGCAAAGTGGCAATTGGCAGGAGCGAAAAAGCTACGACCATCATGTAATAAATGACACTGACATTGGGTCTGGTGACGGATGGCATTATTAAAAAATTTATTTTGTAAAAAGGGAAACGACCCAGGATCAACTGCGAAAGATCGATGATTGAGAATTGCATTGAATTTCAAGGATCAATTTATTTATCCTTACTTGCTTCGCCACGTTTGGCTTTTCTTGATCGCGCCACATGTCAACGAAGGAACTCTCGATCGCCACTTGCAAGGCCATGAAACCGCTGGTTATATATGGATCTGTGATAAATGATCTATCGTGTAAGCGATCTATTGAGTTAAGGCTAGGTTCATTTGTATTAGTTACCATCATCCGATGGTTCCTCGTCGTTAAACATTATCATGCGATTACGACCGATTTCTGAGGAACGGATCTTGTAATCAAGTAATTTTGGTTTTTCTGTGGTTTCGTTATCAATCTTGAAAATCACCCAAAATACATTGCCTGTGTAATTTTTTGAATGATGCGACAGAATCAATTCTCTCTCGCTTGTGGCTGCCGATACTGAAATATTGATTGACATTTTTGGGGGGGTTTCAAAAAAAATTTTATGCTTACTTTTGATATTTAGCAGATGGGAAACTTTCGATATTAGATCATTCGTGAATTTATGCTTTGGAGTGTACCAGTATTGCGTGACTTTTGGAAGATGATTGAAAATGTCTTCTCTCGAAAATCTTTCTTCATTCTGATGGCGATGAAACAATAAATATTTTCTTAATATTTTCATACGTGTCAATTAACGTTTTTATTATTTATTCTCCGATAATTAGTCGTAAGTAATAAGATTATGTTAAAGACGTGCCTGTAAATTGAGTGCCAGCGGTTCAAAGATCAATCGAATCTGTATGGAGAAGATTATCGGTATGAGCAATTCAAAAATCGTGATCACAGCAGCGTGTCTTCTCATCAATATGGCTTTCCAAAAAAGTACCCGGGAGCGATTCCGAAATATCTTTAGCTTGACTTTTGACATATTCAAAATTCCCAACCAATTCGATGATTGTGAGAAATAATAAAAAACTGTCGCGTAACAGACTTCAGCTGTCAAATTGACAATTTTCAGTTACTCTTGCGGATCTATCGACCAGTGACAGAATTGAAAAAAAATTACGTCAAACAAGCATGACTGCATTAAGATCAGTCGCAAGGATCCAACCACGTTATCTCGTTTCTAAGTATTTTGATATTAAAAATCATTTGAAAAATTCCTAAAATCTGGAAACATTAATTTTTCTCATTTTTACAGAATCCTTAACCCACTTTTTCACGTCTCTCGTCTCTCTTACGAATTAATTCTACTCTCAACAAGGATAAGTCTGGAAATTATTATAGCCACGTACAGACTTCTGATACCAGTATCGATGAAGAATCTATGTGGTGAAACAGTTCTTGTAAGAAAAAAAAATACATAAAATTTTACTACAGCACAATAGAGTTTCGTTAAGTGAACGCGTTAAGCAAGATAAGCCAATTAAACGCATCCTTATCAGTATTCATCATCCTTACTTGTTTCCAAATAAATAGTCCTTGCGCTCTTATATAATAATACACTCGGTAGCTGATAACAGGGAAAATCCTAATGCCTTGAACCAAAAGGGACACGTGTGATCAGAGAACAAACGTTCATTTGACGAGCATTAAATAATGGGAGTCTACTGTACTGATAATTACGGTGTATCGTAATTACAGTTTCTGTCCTGATACAGGAAGTTCACGAGGTTTCTTGATCAAGCATAATTTAATTTTATGCCCAACGAAGCACAGTACACCAACAGTACTTTCAATGTGATATTATTTAATTTCATTTTACGCCCAACGAAGCATAATACACCAACAGTACTTTCGATGTGATATTATTTAATTATTTGTTGTAATCAATAATCAATTAAAATATATCTCGCATTGCATTATCGTTATTACAAATCCAAAATTGAACTTTTATTTCAGGTAACAGGTGCTGGTCACGGAATTGGCAAGGAATTGGCAGTGCAACTTGCTGGCATGGGTTGTATCGTCGTATGTTGGGATAATGACAGGGATGCCAATCGGTCGACAATGAATGAAATATTAGAAGCTGGGGGTGAAGTAATTAGCAATCACTGATATTTCCGTACCTTAACTTAATATTATTTGTGTATCGTTCAAGGTATACGGATACGTAGTTGACGTTGCCAAAAGGATGGAAATTCGCGAAGCTGTCAGGTTGATGAGAAAAGTGGGCATTCCCGAAGTGACTATTCTAGTCAACAACGCAGCCATTTTGATGCACAAATCATTGTTATCGCACGAAGATAACGAGATAGAAGAAACATTCGCTGTGAATGTTTTTTCGAATTTTTGGGTATATCAGATACGATTTTGAAAAGAAAAAGTCAAATTGAATTTTACAAATGTATTTTTACAGACGATAGAAGCATTTTTACCTGCTATGCTTCGGAACGACAAAGGCCACATAGTCTGCATGAGTAGCATGTGTGGCATATATGGGATTCCACAAAAAGTCCCTTACTGTTCCTCAAAATTTGCTATCCGCGGTGAGATAAATAAGTGATAACTATGATCAAAGAAATTTTGCAAAATTTCTTTTACAGGCTTTATGGAAGCTCTTCGCGAGGAAGTTCGACTTTTCCAAAGAAAACTAGGCGTACGTTTCACTACGATTTATCCGTTCTACGTAAACACAGGTTTAGCCAGGGATCCAAAGTACAGGTGAAATTTACATATGTGGAAAGACTGACAACATAAGCTTGTCACTATGTACTGTTATTTTTTAGATTTCCTTATATCTTTCGTGCAGTCTCACCAGCTTACGCAGCTCAGGAAGTCATTAAGGCTGTGCGTCGAGATTATACAGAGTATTCCATACCTAGATGCCTCTTTTCGTTAAATTCGATAAACAGGTATAAAGAATTTCCAGATAAATAAATTACTCGTTAAAGTTCATACTGAATTTTTTTTTAAGGATCCTTCCCGAATCAGCAATGAGATTGATTTTGGATTACTTGGCAGACATCAGTAACAAGGAACAAGAGTCAGAAGAAAGCCCTTAAAAGATTCTGATATAATTTAATGATCGCTTATGAATTATAATGATGTAGATATTCGAGTAATTATATACGAATAATTATAGTCAGTGACAAATGCTCCAACAATGTCATAATAAAAGTAATTAAAAATAAAAAATTTTCCATACGGATCCGATTACTATAGTCATTGGATATGCAAAAAAAAGCACCATGAAACACTATATCTATTGATGTCTCAATAAAACAATCATAATAGTATCTATCATAAAAAAGTGATAGTAACAATTTGAAGATATACAATTTTGTGATATCACATATTTCTATGTAAATCCTAAAAATTCACTAAATACTTTTCATATCTCAAAATGTCCTCCGTTTTAAGTAAACTTTTTGAGGTTCTTTAAAACTTGGCTCATTAGAAGTTTCAATGATAATCAAAGTCAATCTGGACGATGAACTTAGAGTCCAATATGCAATTTCATTTGACGCTTGAGAATAATAAATTGCTGGACCAGTGATTCTGCAAATAAATTCTGTATGTGAATAAACACGTGGCGCAGGTATATTCGAACATCGGTCGATACCGATGACTGAGTATACAAAGAGAACATGGAAGCTAAAGTGGAAAAGGCAGACAAGAAAGAGGATGGTGACCTTGTCCTTGGATGACTATACCTAAGAGAAAACGTAGGACCAGACTGGCGCTCAGTCAAGTTCAGTCGCTCTGTAGTCAGTATCCTGTAAGTGAGTGGGGCCATAAGACTGGCTGGTGCCACTCTTTGGACTCTTTGAACTCTTTGTACTCTTTGGATTCTTTGGCCGAGATCTCTTGGATTTAACGTAGACAGTCTCCCGTAAGCGATCGGAGTATCCAGTGATTCACCTGTTCTCTCGGTTGCCTGATCGATGCGTCTGTATCGAACCGGATTTCATTTGATCGGGTAGGTCCGGAATTGATAATTGTAAAATTGAAGTCTGCCTTAATTGCAAACTAGAACGTGGTTATTATTATAGGATTAACAGTCACTGGTGCAATTTAGAGGAAAAACATTTTTTTCTTTACCCCACAAATATTCATGTGCAACTTTGTGGTAAAAGCAAACTTACCGATTGTGAATATTTTTGTAAGCAGAAGTGTCAATACTTGATTAACACAATCCGAATAACTTGCTTAAAAGTGTTTTTTTATTCAGAATCCATACCAAGGAGTCACTGGGTGGCTACGAAAATTTTTTTGGAATACTAACTCGACGTAATAATTATTTTGCTTGTCAAAATGAAAGATAAGAAGTTTCGACACTGAAGAGAAAATATTGAATGTGAAGTTCCGCGATTAGTGTACTTTTTATTGGAATTATGGAAAAAAATGGGTATGTTCGATGATCGTGCGAAAAAATAAATGGGATTTATTTTGTATGTATTTTACACGTAACGCGTCTTACGTATATTATTATACAGATCGATAAGAAACAATTTGAAAAAAAAACCGTTACGATTACTAAGTCCTTTGTCGAATCTATAACGTATTATGTTTTCGGCTTGCCTGAAAAACTTCCATCTGGTAGTAAGCTTTACGTAAATGCCACAAAAGCTATAAATTTAATTCTTGAAGTGTCTGCAGTTCGATTATATGAAATGATGCAATTTTTTAAGATATACCTATAGCTGCATTCTTATGTAAAGACCCAGTCTAGAGTCGAAACCCAAAATAAATTGAAATGATTAATTGGTGGAGATCCAAACAGCTTACACAGGCTCTCGTAACAAATAGCGCGTATTAAGAACGAGCTTCGTTATAGAAGGTTAGGTAAGGTCCAGCATTTATCAGCAGCATCTTCGAAAGTTTTTCATTAAATATAAAATAATTAAAAAGTAAAAATGTCGCGCTGTATTTTTTTGCACTTTCGCTATAAAATTTTGCGTAATGACAGGCACTTTCCACTAATCAAATCGATGATTATAAAGCTTCTTTCACAATGGGCGACCTCGAGCATTTTTTTCCATCATTTTACTGTTGATTAAAAATGACAAGATTTTATTGCCACAGGTTGCACGTTGCCCTCGTTTCAATGAAGCCATGAAACGATATGACGCGTTTTCAATCATAGCTGCAGTGACTTCAGTCTTGAAACTCAATAAAATTTGAGGATGTTTTCTATAGATTTTCGCAGCGACTTCCTGACGTAAATTGAAAATAAATAAATTTTGCTAATATTTGTTTACGTCCATCGTTGCCATCTGGTATGGCAATCAATTAATATCATATGCTAATTATATGTACGATATTATAGAATGTTACCATGACAGTGGAAAAAAAATCGGCAAGCTTTTTTTTTTGAAAGACATATAGACAGAACGTAAATGGCTTGTGCCAACTAGAAGTGGAATATTTTAATAAAAAAAAAAATAATTATGCGGATACCTCAAGGCAATTCTTATTTCCAACAACATTCACTCGTCTCGTCATTAATCGATTACTTTATTTTCATTCGTTCCCGCTATAGAGTGACTCATATAGGTACAGATCGTGTTAATGAATTTTTATGAAAGCCCTATCTTTCATTCTTTTCCATTTCTCTTGTCAAACGTTCCAATCGTTATATGGGAATACAGTGGTAGTAATTTTTGAAATTGCGAATATTAACTACGGTTGCGTATTTAATTATACGTTTAATAAATGATTGAACGAATTATTATGTTGGAAGTAGGTTAGCTTTACACGTGAAGCATGACCTTGTATACTGCTTTATCTTGTGCTCTCCAGACCACCGAGGAGATACTAGTAAAAAGATGCAGCTTTGTGGAATTTTGTGTCTGGCGACTACTAGGGTACAGTGTGTACAGAAAATGGGCTGGAATCAGGAAAAAAGTTTTGGAAGGGTTTGAAATTTCGTACAGTTCGTGTCAGACACAAAATACACAGGGTTGACCCTATTTACTCAATATCTACTGGGTGTTACTAATCGGTCCACTTATATTAGGAGCAAGTATGACTGCTGGTAATTGTAACTATTAACAATATGAAGTTGGCCTTGTAAGGATGAAATTAACTAGGTAAATGTCAATTATGTTGCCAAATCAGATTGCATTAAATATTACTTTAAGAATAGGATTGACATTGCGCAATAAAGAAATAAAAAAATAAAAATAATAATTTTCTAATAAAATTTTACGATTTTGAATCTTATTCGTGTAATCAGCTGTGTTAAAAACACTGTTGGAATTCAAATATCGTTAGTTCAAATAGTTTTAACGTTCAATGCCAAACGATTTTTATAAAAACTTGTCGAGCATGTTTTTATAAGTTATCAAACGCAAAAACGTAAACGAAATACTAAAGATTATTAGAAATAAATTTGATGAATCGTAAAAAAAATTTAATTATACTTTACATGCACGTCGTAAATGTAATGTCATTTTGTATGATACTGTCCCTTTGAAATTTTAATTTTTGACATTTCACTCGTGTTTGTAGAATATATTTTGGCATTTGGTATTTTATCGCAGACCGGAAAGACTAGGGTTGCTTATTATATAAGGAGAAATTAAGTATCAATCTACTTTTTGAGTACGAAATTCATAAAATTCGACAGTGCATTCTGCATGTGTGTTCAGGTGAAACACACTATATAAGAAGTATATTAAAAAGTATAGCATATTACGGATCTGTATCTACTTTCGGATTGGACGGACGTTCACCTCAAATTTAGCTAAAGGGTATGATAATGTACAAAGCGAAGTTGGCTACGAATAAGACAGCGAGATTTAGATGAGCGTATTCAAACCGTAGTTTACGACATTGTTCTTTAAAAAATCTAGAATAATTTAATGAAACAGGAAGTTTTCATGGCCGCGACATTAAACCGTTCATAGAATAATTTAGCTGAATGTCGTTTACAAAATCGCATAATATTCTTGTACCGTAATAAACACATTTCGTGTTGCGTAACAGGGCAAAATGAGTGTTAATAATAAAACGGACAGTAAAACAGTGAAAAAGGAAAAAGACTCCATACAAATAGGCATATATATAAATGAAAGTAGTCGTTACATGAAAATATCAAATAACAATAAAAGTACAGATTTGAATTTTTTTAAATTAAATTCAAACGTTTCAAATTCCTCTAACACGACGTAATTAATTAAACATTAAACAGGTTTGTCCGCTGACTCACCGAAATATTCGGTTGGTAAAAATTTTAACGAAATCATTATTCGTTATTAAAAAAGTTCATCGGTCAGTGAGAATCTTTAGCGTTTTAAGGTTGAGCGAGTCAAGAAAAAGATATAGTAAGAAAGAAAAGCGATAATGATTCTAATTAGGGAGTGAGGTCAGTCATATAAAAAAAAAAAGTTTAGCAAACTTCCTGGCCAGTGTTAAGGCAACTCAAGTTGATCAAGGTTGCGCTAATGAATCACGCTACTGAATCGCAGGCTGCTAGAAATTTGGCATTGGCCGACCTTCGAATATTTTTCTATTACTTCTGTTCTGTAGGAGTCATTGACCCTCAAGCTGCCATAGCTGGTTCGTCCAAACCCAGATTTTTGGACGTTTGATAGTCTATAACGATTTTCGTGCTTCAATTTTGAATTGAAATTTTACATGCCTCGTATGATAATACAAGACTGTCATAATTTCTTAATTTTAGTCTATCTATGTTCTGTATAAAAGATACTTCCCTAATGATCCATAGATCTTTATTCAGCGTACATATATATATGTATATATAAAGCGCATATAGATACTTTCACGTTTTACGTTCGGTTGGTTAGACAGTCGTTATGATACTGGCCATTCTAAAAAAAGATAAGAGAAGATCGAAATGATCCACTTTTTACGAAACGATTAGCTAATCGTTACGGTTTAGGAATTGCCTGATAATTAAAATCAGATCGAATTTGAAGTTTTCGCTGCTTTGAAAGTCATGGATAATCATTACGTCGCGATCTTTCCGGTAGATGACTCCAGGGACACTCTCTATAAGTCCGTTAATCATTTCCGTATCCGTCGAGGATTGCGCAACCAGGCGATCTCTTAGCAAGAAGCTTGTTGACTTTGAGGACAGTTAATTATTGTTAGACAGCGAGGAATTACATGTTAGAAATAGTCACGTCGATATGACGTCAGTGTAGAATGGCGGGAAATTCAAAGTGAAAATAAAAGATTTATCGTATAAATTTTCTTTCTTTTCCTTGTTAAATCAAAACAACACACATTCTTAAAATTATTATAAGAATTAATTTAGGGGTCCGAAATAATAATCAGGACAGTCCTTCCGGTTTTCACTGCTCTGACTAAAATTCTACGGTACCAATAACTTTCGTTACGGCCGTCACATTTCCTGTTACGTAAGAGGCGTGATCTGATATATTTGTGTTAAAGATTTTTTTCTTTTTTTTTACATCCTTTTCCATTTTAAGCTCGCGTGTTCAGCCGACTCGTATTCGCGTTCTACACGCGCTTCTGTCATTGGAAATTAAATGGTACAGCGATCGATTTGAATAAACGTATCAATCACTTTCTTTTTACTTTTATTTAAGAAAATTTCATAGTTCTACGATCGACAAGTCATTTTTTTCGTATGACCGATTTCTCCTCGTACGCGAATTCCACTAGTCTGAATTACCGTGTGTATAAATTTCTAAAACTCCTTATTGCTGCAATTACTCAGTGACACTCATAAAATGACGCAAATATATTATAGTTGATGTAATAAATTTTTAGTGTAAAGAAAGAAAAATTGAATTTAACAACAACCTTACCCGTGATTTTCAAAAAATCTAGAATAATTAAATGAATTTTAATTGACAGTAATTAAATATTATACTTATATGCAATGATATTCCATTCGCTATTATACACTGTTATACCTGTATGTTTTTATTGGTTTGTCCAGTCGAGTGAAATAATAATAATAATAATGCCTGTCCTACAATAATACAACCAAAGCGAGAGCGTTGTATAACAGCGAGTTTAGTTTTAGCTACTCGACATTCACTATTGTTACATAAAATCGGTAGACCCAAACGGACCCCTTTCTTCGCGGAATTCATTTGCCTTTTCTTTTATCGAATTTAATTACAACCTGAATAAACGTAAAACCGCAGACTCTCGAAGAAACAGAGTCCAAGAGATATTAATCGTATTGTTTTACAAAGCAATACTTTGAGGAAAGTTTTTGTAATGACTTGTACAGTACTCTAGCTACAGGTATAGGAGAGTATAGAGAAAAAGAGACGATAAGACTTTTATGCCAAATCGATAGACAATTAAAATTATTTTACGTTCATCGATTATTATATATTCATACGTCACTGTGTCTTACGTCGATGCAAATTTAAATCATGCAGTAATATTACTTTGTGCATTTTATTACGCTACGGTCAGACGGTGCTAAAAAAATGCCCTAACCTCAATTCCATAACTTTGATTAATTATTTCGTAGTAAGGCATTAAAATCTTTTTACGTTTCGTCACGCTGTATTATGCAATTAATCTAAGCGTCATAGTGATTAGAAAAGTTTTACGATTAGCTGCCTTTACTAACCCTCCAGTAGTGGCCTTTTTCTTCCCTTGCCATAAGAAATGTACGCCTATTGGGTCTGTCAGATCACGTTTCACCACTGGGAGGTTAATATTGCTTCTGGAGTTAATTGGAAGTTTTAAATTTTGTTAAAAGTTCTTTTTTCTTACAGTGGATCATGATTCCCTTGAGGGAGGAGACTCTGACGTTTCATTCGAGAAATGACAATTTCACAACGATAGCATGGTTGTACCTGTATACGCAAATCATAGTGGGAGCTGTCGTGTCAGGATTTTTGGCATTTCTTGCTATTTTAAAATCCATATTACCAAAACCACCGAGAGATCTGACAGGAGATGTGGCATTGGTAAGAGAAGTAATTGAGAAAAAAAATTGACCAGTATTGATTAATTCGCATATTTTTATTATTGACAGATAACAGGTGCTACTACGGTTCTGGGCAGTTCATTGGCTAAGGAATTTTCGAGAGCTGGCTGCTCCGTTGTTTGTATCGATAAGGATCTGAAGTCTGTGAAAAGGACTGTATCTTGTCTAGAGAGTTATTCGAGGGTGGAGAGAATTGGTCCTGTGCATCGTAAACGTCAGGATTCTGAACGTATGCAAAAGTCATTTGCGTACGAGTGCGACTTTAACGATAGAGATGAGATTCTTGGAATTGCCAAAAAAATTAATGACGAAGTCGGACAGGTCGATATCCTTGTTACGTGTTTTGGGAGTCAGGATGAGGATATACTGGACACTGTTAGTAATACATTGATGAGTCATTACTGGGTAGGAGTCTGAAATTAAAAAATATTTATTATTATTTTTTATCTCGCATCTTAATTTATGTGATTAATTAACTTTTATTAGACGGTACTGGCATTTTTGCCTTTCCTATTGCTGCGTAGAAAAGCGCATGTTATTGGAGTGACGCCTACAATCTCTGTGCAAGATGCTTACATGGGTTCCAGAGCGGCTGTTGCTGGTTAGAGAAATTTTATATTACACGTGATAAATGATTATTCAATATGCACTAACGATGAAAGTAATTTTGTTCTAGGTCTTATGGAAAGTTTAGGTCAAGAGTTCGCGAGGCAAAGGAGTCAGTTGAAATTTATCACTGTAGCTCCCAAAGCTGAACCCAGGTAGGTTTGTCAGGTATTGGAAATGAGGAAGTTGTTGAATAATATTATTAATGATAACGATAATGATAATATTGGATTGACAGGTTATTAAAGAAAACCGAGTATGAGATTGCTAGAAATGTGGTGGAGGCAGTTCGCACGGATCAAAGTAGTCTGAATGTGAACTGGTGTTCTAGATTATTGTATCGTATAAGGTAAATTTTTTTAATTAAAAAATCACAGTCATCGCATGTGTTGATAATTTAATTGATTAATGATTTTTTTTTTATAGCTGCGTTATATATAGAGCGATAGACATCATCACGCGATGATTGTATACTCAAGGATGCGATTATTCTTATTAGCGAATAATTTCTATATGCGAAAATTTTAGTTCAAATCGAAATCTTCATGAGCAACGAAAGTTCGAATATATATTCTTAATATTAATCGTGAACGTACGAATTAATTAGGGAAAAATAGACGTAGAACGTAAACATGTTAATTTAATAAAAATAGTCATAGCAAGATCCAAAGAAGCCTTACAAAAGTATTTAATTCGAGGTCTTTTGCTTTAAAATTATTTTTCAGAAGGGTCAACATACTTGTCGATTAGTTCATTATGATAGGTTTGCTCAATGTATTTGGCTCAACTGGTTGCTGACTCTGTGAATACTGTATATACGATATGGACAAGTGTTTTGTTTAAACAAAATGAATTTTGAATTCTCTGTATAATCAAATAACAAATCAATTAGAATATTCATGTAGTAAACCTTGAATGAATAAAAAGCATTGATTTGATAAAATCATAAATATTTGATTTAAAATACACAGTGTACATATAGTTAATAATAAAAAAATACATTTTTAATAATCCATTAATAAAACGTCATAATGACCACTGTCAGATCGTCCACTAAATAATAATCTAGCCGTTCTATAATCATCGTTAACAGAATTATGAAAGACCCTCTTAATTTCATGCTTTCCATGAACAACACGATAAATTGAAAGATTCATATGATGCAGTCTGGTAGCAACAATGCATTCTAGCTCACTAGCATAAATTCCGTCAGAGTTCATAAATTCAAAATATTCATTAGGATTCGAAATATTCCATTCTGCCACCACAAATGGTCCATACTCTTGCCAATTTTCTCTGACATGCCGAACGACCTGAAAAATAAAAATGTTGTATACACTTTTCTCTCTTCTTATTAATTGCAATTTAATTTACGTAATATAAACATACCATATCACGCAATGATTTATGCTCCTCCTCGTTACCCCACAATATATAACTTATGGCACGAAACATGCAATTCCCATCGCCGTAAATTTTTCGCACGCGAAACGCGCCCTCGGTACAAGTTAACAAAGCCGTACCTATGTAAGCATCTAGTAATTATATGGAGTCTCAAAGGGAAGTCAGAGAATAACTTATTTACTGTAGTACAGGCATACCGATACGACGTACTGTACAATCAGTATTGTTCAACGTTACCTCGAACGCGGTGGCTGCTCTTGATGGGTTTTCTATAGTTTCTTTGCCTCTTGCAAACGGAGGTCGTCTTCTTTGCCTTACCAGACGAATCATACGACGAGGTGGATATGGAAATATTCCTGCTGTCTCCTCTGTCCAGGAAAAATTTCGTCGATTCCGTTTTGTATATATTTTCATTGTTGCTATCAAACTCTTCTATAAATGTTATCACGTGACAATTTAAAAATTTTTAAGTAACGAGAAATAGTTCTTACTGGACGACGGGTGTCTGTTGAGCAATGTTGATTTATCTTCCTCGAAAATGTCAGTGCATGGAAAAGAGCACCAAAGACAAGAGGAGCAAAATATTCGAAACAATCTTAATGAAAGTTTCCCGATATCATCCAGCTTTGTTGCTCCTCATCCCCGGGACTCCTGCCCATTGCTTTTTTCTTAGAAGTTATGAAAAATTATAAACGAAACATGGTTTCAAGCTACTAAACAATTTTTAAATGACATTTCGATCGTACCTTAATATTCTCGATATTCCATTATTTTACCGCTTCTTCTATCGACAAACTTCACGTTAGTAGAGTGGTTAAGATTTCGAGAAAATATTAGCCATTCAGTTTTATAGAACAGGTAATTTAGTTCTTTTTTAAGGCTTTTCATTGATATGTGATGACATTTTTTAATGGAGAGGGAGAGGTTATTGCACGTGCAATATAAATACATATGCATAGGACGTAAACCCCTAATATCAGAAACCGGGTAGTCGACCGCGTATAACGTGATGCCGTTCTGCAGGCGTCGTCTTTTAACCCTAGGGACTTTTATTCAAGCGCGTAGGCGCTGTTGCCAAACCTGAACCATTGTAAAAGAGCATCGGGAGGTAGCAGGTTGTTTCCACGGAGTGGCAAAGTGGTTGGCCCGTTGCTTGGCTACGAAAGCAAACGGACATGCCTGCCGCTCAGTCACCCACGAGAAGGGAAGAAACAAGTGTTGAAAATGGCGACGCATCCAGACGAGCCATAGTGATGCAGTGGTCGTATAGTGAAATTGTCTGTTCCGATCGTGAAAAGTGATCACGGGGATCCCTACAATCATCAACAGGGCCAAATGACATGGGAATTTGCAGCAGGAGACATTTTCTACTGACAATATGCACTCTACAGCTTGTGAGTCTAACGATGAATTTTATCATGGCCATAGTAAACGCTTCACTTTACGCAGCTTTCATAATAAGTATCATATATGAATGTGCACTGAGTCACGCTGTATTAACATATTTACGTCTAGACTCTCTTTTGCTGTCCCTGACATTCCATTGTTTTCCACGTTATTGTACTCGTGCAACGTGAATTCTGCCAAGCGAGGAAAATACAAAAGGCGCAACAATCGCAGTGGGAAAACTTGAAAAATAGTTAAAGCTACCTTATCGCTGACATCAGATAACGATACAATAGACTGTGCCTTGATGAATTATGTGATGATTTATCATGTTCGATGCTCCCTTTTTCCTGAAATAGCGTCTAATGAAATCGTAACTCGTTATTACGATCAGCCTAGAAGATATAGTTTTCTTGTTGTGTTTTTCCCTTTTACTCGTGATGCGTACATTGAACTGTGAGAAATAAATGAGTGCATTTACCCTAGCACGAGAATACATTGTTTGCGCAATGCGTTGAATTAAATACTTTAGAAATTCGATTTTAGCATGTTACGTATACCACAGTGTCTTTTGACACAATTTTCAACTGATTTCATGATGTGTCATTACGTAAATATAATATTGTATTTGTAATGGATAAATTTAGAACATGATTCTTTAATATGAATGTCGAATGATCGCTTTTTCATCGGCACGATTTTGATTGCAATACGATTATACATATATAAATTTCATTATACATAATCAGTACATAATTTTATTATCCTTAATATATCGTATAGCTGAATTAAAAATTATAAAATTCTTGGATAATGAAAATCGCTCGTGGAATACAGCATGAGTTTGCTGATATTTTCTCCTGATTAATAAATCATCATGAGTCATTAAGCACGTAAGATTGTATAACGTTAATTCTTCACCATTTCAAATGCAAATTTCTTATTGTTTCTGTGCATGATAGACCTCTTCCTGCACTTGTAATACAGGCAATTGTTTCATGGCAGTCTGTGCGACTTGTCCCATCTTGGAATGATAATTAAACGAGTATTTAGAACGCGGAGCAATTGGTGCAAATTAAAAGGGTCCAGGGAAAAAAAAGAAGGGCAGTTGAGAAAATCATGATGACAGCATTGTATCGTGCTAAAGTACCATAATTGTAATTTACATTGGCATGTTTAGTGTGAGTTGAATTAACTCTTTATTCAGATCACCACCATAGAGCGCCAAGTGTTCGACTTCCTGGGGTTTATGTGGGCGCCGATACTGGTCAACTTTTTCAACATCATCTTCGTGATCCTTGGATTTTTCGGAGCCTTTCAGTACAGGCCTAAATATATCATTTCGGTACGTATATATTATGTTTATATATTTATTTTTATAAACGCATCCGTGCGCATGCGCCTTCATGAAATATATTCATGTTTTCCCCAAGTTTTGACAAACAGGAAAATTCTTATCGTCCTATATACGTACAATATTTGTGGAATATTATTTTATATCATGTAAGAATAATACAAATGTAATTTTTGCAGTACTGCGTATGGAATACATTATGGCTAGGCTGGAACATATTCATCATATGTTTCTACCTCAGCGTGGGAATCCTGGATAAGGTATACAGACGAAAATAATTTACTGTGGAAAACAACAAATATTAGAAGAAAAACTTAACCCGTTAGCGGACGCATCATTTCTAGCGTCTCACTCTGACTGCTGCGTCCTTTTATAGGTTGAGTCGCGTCGCACGAGAGAAATCCTCATAGCCCGCCTTCGCGTGGGTTAATCTGACTTGCATGATATTTTTAAAACATACTGGCACTTGGGTCAGATATCAAAAAGTACTTAAACTTTGTGCATCCTTATCGCGTTCATTAAATTCTTAATGGACTTGGATTTATATTTGGTACGGAGCAGTTGACCCGCTTTGGTGTCTATTTTCTGCTTAGGTCAATTTCATGAGACATTTGACTTTCGTTGGTCGACAAGTATTTATATTCCTTCAGACGAAAACAGTCCAGTATCTATTTCTCGTTTGCAGAATAGCGACATTTTAAATCTTGGCACTGGCAGTTTCTCTTGGTGGCAAATCAATGGACCTGGATGCAAAGCTGTTTACAATGTCACTGATCCAGAATTATTCAGACCAGCCAGGCCTACCAACGTGACAGACTGTGTCTTGGAATACGAAGTTATTGAGGTTCTGCACGCGGCAACGCAATGCCTTTTAGCGGTAAGCATAAAATATTTCATTGTAAGCAGAGGTTTATGTAAATTCTATACAAAAAGGTGATAAGCACTGCAATGACAACTGAAGCAAAATATACAAGTGCGGGTATTGTCCGAACATTGATTAAAGACTTTCCCTTTGTCAATGTTACTTTATTGACCTCACAGGGTCTCTGGGATGATCCCATCATCATTTTGTTAAACATAGTCATGACTTATAGATCACTCTGGCTCTTTGAACAGATCGAACTTTTAATTGAGTTCATAGCACTTCTACTGACTTGTATGTTTCAGTTCATGGCCGTCGTGGGTGGAATCTGTCTGAGTCGTGTGTTCCTAGAAGAAGATGACAGTTGTGAGTATATGCGATTACTGTTACCGAATTCTGGTTAGAGATTGTTCGGATTCGATACGAAATCAATATCGTGTCAAGTAAATCCATGGTCGTAGAGCTTGTGTAACGTGTGACCATGAAATTTGAGATCGTATTCAGTTGCACCAGCAGAACAACTTTTGTGGTAGTTTCCTTCGGCGAGACTTAACGCATTCCACTATGCACTGAGTTCATGATAAACGCAGACTTTAGGAATTATTGTAACTTTTTGAATTAAAATCTTTTTTCAAAATTCTGAGATCATGGTAAAATTCACGTAGACGGATGTCGAATAACGGTATATATTGAATGACACGTTCGAGGGTGGCAATTAAAAGTATTCATGAAAAGTATTAAATAAAAATAGGCACTCCTGAAAGGAGTATATTCTTATGAACAGACTCAGTCATACTTTTTTTAAATATTTTATTTATAATTATAAGTAGACATTTTTTTCTCGGTCTTTGGATAATCATTGCGTCTTCTCATGCTTTTGGAGTATCAATTCACTTGCCCATCCTATTCATCTATTCATGGTACTCCATAACTTCTTCTGGGAAGGTACTTTCAGTTTTGGGTCGCTCTCCTTCCTCTAACTACTGACTTATCGAGCTTGAACGGTTGTGGGTTGATTTACTGCGTATTTTAATGATTCACAAAAAATTTAACAAAATTGTGAACAGTACGTGATATAAATTTCGATGAAATTCCTCGTGAAGGAAATTGCGGTTGACGTTTGTATGATAGGATGTGACCGGATAGATATTTTTTTTTTATAAAGATATTTCGTTCCATCGCATCTACTTCTGAAATTGTTATAAGATACGTTAAACGAAAATGGCAACAATTAATCGGATAATGGAAAAAGCGTGTACAAAGTAGAAACAAAGTAGAATCGCCTATAAGGGCAATATTATTAAAAAAAAGGAATCCCTAAAAAATAAAAAATATTCCGTAAGACAGAAAGCTTACGGTAGTGATGGGTATAATTCCCTTAAAATCCAAAGAAATAAATCCATAAGATACTTTCTTCTCACGTATAAAATATAAAATTAAATTAAAAAAAAATCCATATCAGACACCCATCAATAACGTGAGCAACCTGTACCCATGATTTTCACTTCCACATGAAAAAGAGGGTTGTCGGTTACAGTTGATTTCATTGGTGGATTTGATCCTCCATTTTGGTAAGTCGTCCCATATCATCTGCACGTTCATTTCCACCATAGATTATCGGCATGCAAGAATGTCCAGTGTATACAATGCATAGTGGAAAGTAGAGAGAATTTAAATAGATACGATTCCAGCACGTATATATATTTTGTGCCCAATTATTATCCTGATTATTATTATTTAATTATCAAAAAAAAAAGACGATCAACTTCAATATTATCAATTAATAGATTTTAAGAGACGCCTCAAATACGTCCAATGTAATATTCTAACGCAGTGGGCTCTTCTGGGTGACTTTTCAGTTGACTTTGTCGGAGGCGGCGACTTTGGGCTGGCAGGCCACACGCCGTTGCATCCCATGTACGTTAGCTACTCGGCACTTCCGCCACCTGCCTATCCTCAAAAAAATTCCCATCACAATTACCCGACAGGCACAGCTAGCTCGCACCAATCCGTTTATCGCGAGACGACTATGCCGAAAAACGTGGAAAGGCCGTACGGCAACAGCACGTCACGCAGTAACAATAAGAGCAGTGTAAGAAACGAGACGATAAGGAGTGACAGGAGTAAAGCGTCGACGAGGAACATTGAAAACGCAAAATTGACCGTCGATTATAGTAACGACTATTCGAATCCTCTTGATCAGTTGCAAAGATCCATATCGCCCTACGAGGAGTACGACTCCCTGGACAGTGTTGCGCGTCTACGATATCAGAAGAACAAACTTTACTATCCTCACTCGTCCAAGTACAGTCCGGTCGTTTCGCCAAAGTTAAGAACAGCACGCGCCGTCAATAACAAGCAGAACAGAAACTCTTCCTATAAGCCGCGAGTGTTCACGGATCACGTGAGGGAGCAGCCACTGAGATCGTTCTATTCAGATCCTAGACTGGCGGTAGAGCAACAGCAGCAGAAGCAGGGTTGTTCGAGCAGTCGCGACGATAAGACCAATTCTAAGAGAGATAGTAGACCTTTGTCTATGTACGCCAACAATTTCTGATACCGGTACCGTTTAGCGTTGACTCGTACAGCTGGGTCAAAACGACTTTTCACGCAGGTGCAGATAATCCTTTACGACGGTGAAGCAGTTTCTTGTTGTCAGTTTTTTAAAAAAAAAGCTTTAAAGCAGTATTCTCAGAATCGGGGAACGACGTAGGGGAGAAAAAGTTATATTTCTATACGGATATCCTTTTTTTTATCCATTTCATCTTTGTTACGCGGTAACGATATTTTTCCAGCCGTAAATTTATATAGGCGAGAATCGTTCTGCCTCTTTGGACGTTCCAGTTTCTTTTTTTTCTTTTCCTACACTTGCCAAATAGGTAGAATACGTAGGGTAGCTAGCTCAGGTGCCTCCTCCTATTTTATAACCATTCACCATACGCCTGATTCACGAATTAATATTTTTTTTATCTATTACACGCACACATCACATCGCCATAAGTGTCTCTGATATGTTATCTTTCGCGTGTTGTTCTTTGGAAAAGTTATTGTTTCCTTATTCTTTTATTTTTGTTGCACTAATCGACTTACGATACATACACTGTGATACGTAGACAAAAAGGTAAACCGCATAGAGCTGTGCCAAAGGCTTTTCATTTATTCATTAATGACAGACCGTTTGATTCGCTTATTGAGTTATGCACAAAGTAGAGAATTCGATTTTGAACGTCGCACGGTGATTGTGGTATTTAAAAAAAAAACAATTTTTTTTAACGCACGCCGTTGAGCGAATATCTCTTTTGCCTCATTTTAATTTAATGATACTTGGTAGACTATTGGTCTCTTATTGAAGTTATCGTTACTTCATTAATGAAGACTGTTTGGGATTTTCAATGCATCTCTGCGTTTATATTTATAACTGGAACGATGCATTGAGCTAGACGTATTTTTTTTTTCTTTGAGCGACGAACATTTTGGCTTTTCTACAAGGTGCTATGAAATATTTGTGTCCCTTTAATTATTTAAGTGTATGAAGTAGTGCATGGTAGTCAGAAAGTTTTGATTAATTTTTTTCTCAGTATGAAAATCCACACTGGAAAAAAAATCTCGTTCGAAGTTACTCGAGCGGACGGATGTCATTTAGAAATTGCACTCAGTGTGAATTTATATAAATTTCGAAAGACTAGATTTAGGTAAAAAAAAAAGAAAGACAATTTTAGCCATTAATTTTATTAATCTAATTTATTGTTACTCCTTAGAAATGGACTTTTATGATTAAAGAAGACATTCCGTATATTCCAAACTGATTTTTATTATACGTTCATTTTTATCGAAAATCTGAAGTGACATTATTGATGACTTCTGTGTAATGATTTCTCATGCATTTCTTCTCCCTTTTATCTCAGAGTCCTATTTGTAGCTACCGTATTACCCTTTGGTAACTACTCACCATTAACCATCGATAAAATATTATTTATTCACTATTATTACAATTTTTCGTAGACACGTCTGCTTCTCTCATTTTGTCACTTCGGAACGATTTCTTAGTGTTTAGTAGCGTCTTAGACTGGTTGGCCGCACTGTAGCCTGTACAGTATAGATATATATTTTTTTTTAAGTATCTAGAGATTGATTTTATATTGGTGTACCTATTGTATTTTAAAGAAAACTTGGTGCTTTTCAATAGCAACAATAAACGTGCAATGCAACAACACACTACTGCTTGCTTTATTATTTATTAACCCCTCACTATCTTTTCTTCCTTTTATCTAACACGGTTCTGCGCTTCGGTTTTTATTCTTCAATCACATTTTTGGGTGGATACCTCGTATGAAGACATGCCTTTGTTTTGTATCTATGACCGTAGTGTATATCCTGCATGAAACTGAAATTTGATAAATAAATAAAATATTAATAGCAATAAGAAGAAATATAGAAAAATTTGTGAGCTAAAAAAATATTTTGCCTATTATAATGTACAATTAATAAGAATCAAATTTTATCATACCAAACGTGACTAATTATACGATTTAAGGCTTATCGCATACGTACAAAAGCAAAATTGTCATCTTTTCTACGTATGCAATAATTATCATTGATACGACCAATCGATAATGGTACGCTGACGTTCTCGTCTGTTCTCCATATGATTGTTCGATAACACTGACAGAAGCGCCAATGACTCATGTTCTTTTTTTGTTGCAACAGTACAAACTAAAAAGAGGAAAAAACAACCACGTCCATTGTACAGCATCGAGTACTCTCAGCCAGAGCCACCAATTCAGGATGACAGCGTCTCGCCAAAACCGATGACACCTCGACGTGTCAAGCGACGCTCCGTCATCTCTCGGGACGGCACAAGACGCTCGAGCAGAAGAAGTTCGGTGCGGCAATCTCGTAGGAAGAATCCAGTGAACAGGATAATGGACCAGCAGGAAAGCCTCTACGCGAATACGCCGCCTAGCAATTTGACAAACCAAAACGTCAACTCGCTGTCACAGGGCACATTGAATTACGACAGGATCTCAAATACCTGGGACAGGGACAGAAATTCAAATTGGCAGCCGGAGGCTGTCAACATGGCAGTCTCCTCAACGGTTGTATGGAATCAAGACTCTAATTATTCAAACACAAGCAATTTCTCTACTCAAAATTTACCCAATTGGGATGGTAGCAGCTCTACCAGAAATCTCACTGACAACTGGCAGAACAACGAATTGAATCCTATGCAGTGGCAGGGTCAAAGTAATCCTACTTTTCAACAAACCAGCACTCAGAGTCTCAATGGGGAAGATATGGATGATCTTTACAGTAACAGACCAGCAAGTGCCAGGTCAAGTTACAGCAATTATCATGGCGTCAGGGCGACACCTCAAGTTCCAAGCAGAACTGACATTGTTCGTCAGAGCCAAAAGCAATTTGTACTCAGTGGACCTCCTGCTTATCAGGATACAGTGATCTGAATTTTGAGTCTAGTGTCAGGCTTCTACTGCGTTTAGAATTAGCAGCAGGATTTTTGTACGTTACCGAGCTAGAACTGTGCGTGAAAGAGTATTGTGATTTGGTGTCTAATTCGTACACCGCAATCTTTGCTCAATGGCTCGTTTACTTAGAAAGGAAAGAAAATATAAATTTTTCATGTCTTCATTTTAGTAAATCTTCGACTGTTCTTCTAAGACACTGTTAACGTTAGATGTATCTTGCCTCTTTGGTACGCCTCGCTGACACGCCACCATTTTCTGGTGTCAAGAATAACAATTTGTGATTCGTGTTGAACGACTAATTTTTTTTTACTGTTTAGAAAAATACAATCTTATCATAATCTCACGCATTCACCATCGCCAACAATGTTACACGCGTATTTATATATTTTTCATTGTAACACTGCAATCTCTGTTACGCACCTAATCAAAAGCTAGCGTCATACCGAATTTTATCTGTACATAGCCAAAAGTTACGCAAGCAGTCGCCATTCTTAATCTTTAGAAGACCGGAAGACAATTTTTCGACTCTACATCGGTCTCATATTTTTTCTACACTATCGCTTTAGCATATGTATTAAAGTTAAAAGTCAAAAACTGTAGAAGTCGTTTAAAAAATCCGCTCGTCTAAAGGTTAAGGACTCGTTTCTTTTTTTTATCGTTAACTGCATACAGATGACAATTTCCATCATCATTATCATTCACTGAGCATCAATGACTGGTACAGCTTGAACAAAAATTTCAATGTGATACCTTGTCAAATATTCCTCACATTTTTTGTTCGCCTTTTTTTTTAAATCTAAATCAATCAAATACACAAATTTCTATTTGATATATGCAATTCGTACTTGATATACATTATACATATATATATTTACACTACAGTCTTCCAATTCGATTGTGCGTTGCCTATTAAAGGCAGCTGACATTTTTACTGGTACACGAATGCTTGTAATAATTGTGACACAATGATATATGCAATCGTATCTACATACGGCGTGCAATAATTGTATGGAATGGATTTTTGTATTTGTAGATCTCTTGGACGAGTTCCGCGACTTATAAAAATTGTACGTATTACATACGTATCATCGAACTAGATCATTAAGTATCTCAAGAAGCGAGATTAAGCAAAAAAATCATGAATCAATAAATAATATCAATAACGGAGAGAAAGACGTAAGAACCAAAGTATTAAGTAGCAGTGAAAGTAGGCTAGAAGCTAGTATAGTTGTAGCTGTCCTTGTTAATCAGTTATTATAATTTGTACAAGTTAGTATAGCGACTACAATAATTTGTCGTGGGCAAACAAGCAGAATAGCTATTGCGTTAAACAAATAATTGTTTAGAGCTTATGTAAAAGCTGGATACGTACTTAAGCGAATAATACATGTCTAATTTATTGGATGCAGAAAGATCACGTGTATCAAGACCAATGATACGAGTTTTGAACTTCGTGATAACAATTGTATCGGCAGCTGTTTGCGTTAGTAAGTCTGGAACACGTACGTCTCTAGATAATTTATTTTTTAGGTAATAATATAATCCGCTAAATATTCACATTGACTACCTGATTATTCAGTTAAATGCAGTTGAATATATTGATTAAGCAGTTACATCAGATGCACGTGCTACTGAAAGATGCACTACTCGCTGCGGCAATGCACAAAATGATAAGGCATTGATTGTTTACGTTCTTGTAAGCAATTATTCATTTTTGATATATTGTTCGATGTATCGTCCGGCAATAAATGCAAGACAATAAAAAAAAAGAAACGAAAAATACGAAACAAACTATTTTATTTGTCGAATTGATATTTTTTGTGCAACGTGCAAGATTTTTGGAAATTATTCATGCGATATGGAATTTCTGAGACGACAGTTTTTCTGATTAATAATCGAACTGGTAAATTGATTGACTTGTTCGATTTACGTGGTAAATATTTTATTGTCAAGTCGTCTTTTACTTTACCGGAACTTTCTCTGTATGGTGTTTGCAGATTAATTGGACAAGGAACTCCCTTTCTTATCTATCATATCGTTCAACAAACTTTCCGATGTCAGTGTCAAGATCTTTTAGGTAATTGGATGAATTTTATCTGGAGAAAATCTAATCTAAATTTTTTGAACTGTTCGATTCCTCACACGAGCCGCTATTGCCGAGATTATCGGTGTCATTTATATCAGACTAACGATAGTATAATAATTTATGAATATAGTTCAATCCCAGACGGTTTTTTCTTAATAAATAATTTCGCCAAGTCTGCAAGTCATAGTCGATTAATAAATTGATCGTTCGAGGAAGCAGGTTACCAAATTCGCGCATGTCCCTGAATTAGTTCGGTCTGTTTCTATAGGTAGGGCTGCCTCGACGTCGGGCACAGTAGCTTCTAGGCGTCGGGACGCTTGGCGTCTGTGTCTCTGCTTGTCAGTGTGAGTGGGAGTGTGTCTGGGCCGGATAAGCATATAACGACTTTTATCAATATATTACAGTGCAACTTTTTTTTTGATTAGTGCGAAATTGGACGAGTCAATTATTTATCGAACACAATTGTACATATAAAAATGATAACACGTGGTGTCAGGATATTGAAGATCGTTAAGGCGGATATTAAAGGATTACGTATGCTCCATACCAATAACCAGGTATAGGGTAATTCCAGTAGTAAATTAACACCTTAGGAAACGCATCTGGTGAATGGACACTCTTATTAAAATCACTATATATAGATACATAATTTATGTAAACGCGCCCATTTACTGGGGCCTGTCCATTCACTGGTGAAATTACCCTATAATTTTTTTTAATAATTTTGCAATTTACGGATATCTGAAATTCCATTCGCATATCCATGAGTCTCTTCGTTTTATTGAACGACCTTTTCCCACTTTTTAACCCCTAACTGTATCTGACGCATATATCGACAAATCTAAAACTGGCCAGGTGTGTCACATGTCGATATATGCGCAACATGAAAAAAAAAAAGATATTTCATCAATTTCGATTTTCACGAAACTTCACGTTTTAAGGATTTTGAGATCACTTAATTCAAATTTTATCCGAGATTTTCAAAGTTCTATATGGCGTATCCAATAAGGTTAAGAATGGCAAAACTCGTTGGATTTTTAGGAAAATTAAAGTTTTAAGGTCTTAATGTTTTTGAAGTCGTTCGGTATGATCTCTGATACGCAAGAACAAAGTAAAACACGACTCCGTGAAAATCCAACGCTTATGTTTTTGATTCTACTTATTGGATCCGCCAGATTATTCTTTCTTAATTAGATAACGTAACATGCAATTAGACCCACCCCCAGTATAGAATGAATCGATATTCTCGAACGGTACTGAAAAGATTATTGCTCCACTTGCTCAATTTTTATTTATTTGACAAAATTTACAGTGCACACGCTTACACTGTTATCAGCTGTATTCGCTATAAAACCCAAAGTTCACACAAGTCCCATATCATCCCTGGAGTATCACTTTAAAAAACTGTAAAAGTTATTAATAAATACATCCTTCCTTAAAAATTAATATTTACACATCTTTATTTGCAATTTTTTAAATTTCCGAGAGATACCAGAGCAATATGACTTATACGTCTTACGACGAGACGTAAAGCGACTAATTGACTTGGGCAAAGAACCCACGTGTGCAATATGGCAATGACCGGCTTTCAGTGACAGAAATACTCTGCCACACTGATTGTCTCGGCACAAGGTAAAAATGGCTCCTTCGCTATACTTCAAAACGAAAACGAGCCCATAAATTAAAAGATTTACACCCTTCGACCAATCGTATTTATAATTTTTCACGATGGCATCGATCATTGATTTTTTTTTCATTGCTGGATAATTTTTTTTAAACTCCTAAACTATTTCAATGATCTCGCCACTACACATTAAAGCACACAAGAGGTTTCGGTTTAAAAGATGCAAGGAGGACCTACTCGGGGTTACGATCAATACGGAAACGCTTAGTAACGAATACTTCACAGATTTACACCCTTCGACCAATCGTATTTATAAATTTTCACGATGGCATCGATCATTGATCCTTTTTCATTTCTGGATAAATTTTTTTTAAACTCCTAAACTACTTCAATGATCTCTTCACTACGCATTAAAGCACACAAGAGGTTTCGGTTTAGAAGATGCAAGGAGGACCTACTCGGGGTCACGATCAATACGGAAACGCTTGGCAACGAATACTTCACAGACTGCTTTTAAGTTGCGAAAATAAGAGAGACTCTTGAGATAAGATGAATGGGATAGGCAGAATACGAGGCTGATGAAACTTTACTTCTTTTTTTTTATTAATGATTCATAGAAATGGACGATCATACCTAACAACGTGAAATTGGGAAAAACTACGTATTTGGAAGCGGCTTTTGGATGTGCCTTGGAATTAAAACATTCGCACGTACGGTACTGAGTATTATATATATATATATTATATATATTAAATAACATTAATCAAAATACATATAGTCACAGACTAAGATTTTTTATATTAAAAAAATCGCGGGATTTTTATAATTATTTTTTAACAGCTCAATATATCATCGCAGCTTATGTGAATGACGTAAGACGTTGCAATTTTTAAATCAATACATTTATTGGAAATTATAGGAAATTTAATTAATTCATACGACTAGAAGTTATACGCAGCTATCTTTATACTAATACTTAGTTATGTCTTACATGGATCAAAGTTATCGAAATATTAATGTCACCTGCTGCTACCTGGATAAATATCCTTAAAGCTGTTTGCTAATCAGATAATTAGTTTAGTTGCATGGCTATAAAGATGGATATTTGATAAATATTTTATCCTAGATTTTTCCGTTGTACTCTTGAATGATAAAAGTGATTAGGGGGAAATTAAATTAATTGAATAAAAAAATTCGTATGTTATTTATGCAACAGGCGTAAGTAATATTTTTGCAAATAGTGGCACGTGGTGCTGTTAATTCACAATTAACATGAACGTTTGACGCGTCTACCAAGTGACAGCTGTCACTCGTATACACACGTACCATGCTGATTTGCAATTTCAGCAAAGTGCAAATTAATCGACCATACAAGACCAACGCAACACTTATTGGTTAAGTTATGGCAAAATCTATTTATAGTTTGAAAGAGATTTTTAGGTAGCCGTATAATCGACAATCCTGCGAATTACAATAGCCAATGGCTACTATCTGTCTGTCCAACATGACTGTTATCAATTCAATCTTGATTGTAAATCCTTCGAGATGCGCACTATTATCTTATTAGGGTTCATCAATCGAAAAAAAATGACCATCCGTGTCAATAACAATTTTAAATTATTCACTCGTATAACACGTGGATCTGACAGCTGTCATCTCTAATGTTTACGTTTAATTGGTATGTCAGATAATCAATTTGCAAATTTTTTATATTTTTTTATATTTTATTTTTTATTATTAATTTTGTAAAAAAAAACTATTTTATAGCAGCTGCTTCACTGTGTTAGGTCCTCTTTACGTTAGTCTAATATTAGACAGTTATCAGTTTATATTTACTTGGTGATTTAAGTATAGGTGTATGATGGACCACACACGAATCACGTGCTAAAATATACATAAGTAAACGAGATCAAATAATAAATAATTGATACCGATCTGTTCCAATATGGAGTCTCCGTCACAACATCCAGTTATCGTAACTGGTAGCAATCTTTCTACAGTAATATTATGGGGTTAGTAAGGTCATGGCTTTTCGATTAAATAGCCTCTATAAAACGCCAATTACGAGTGGATCGTACGTCTATTATTTAAAGAGTACATTTATAAAGCGTCGCGACGCTTCTCTTCGTCCAGAAGACAATGGAAGATTTTGAGTCAAATGATTATTATTTTGAGGATCATACGGATAGCCCCTACGTCTCCGTTGAATCAAATCGGTAAGGTGTAGTGAATTTCTTGTAGGATTTGAATGCAAAATTGTTATGTTTATCTACTGAATCAGGTGGATGATTTTTGATAAATCTATTAAAAAATAGCTCAGGACGTTTTTTCACGTTTCGACGCCATTGACCATAAATATTGTGCTAACTTGTCGGGTCCAACGTAGTACGAACGCACATTGTTCATAAATATATACTCAAGGAATTTATGCCTGTTTAGAACTCTCGTAGGGGAGAGGGGGGTCGACATGTTTCTAGCTTATATAAGATGACAGTGATGATAGAAATTTTGCTTAGAATCTTAACAGGTCGCTAAAGTGTCCGAGTGGGTTTAGTCGAAATTTGATTGAAAGTTGTAATAGTCGTGAGAAATAAATATTGAAAATAAATACAGTGTGCATCAAAGGGGCAATGCATCGTCGGTTCCTGCAAACATTATCACGATTCCCTTGGCTGTTCGCAAACGAGTAATTTGTTTGAATAATTAGAAAAAAAAAGAAACCGAAAATCTTGTCCTTGTGGACGTCATTTTTGTATATTAGTCCCTTGAGAGATATACTTTAATATTCTTCGTAATGTCTACTACCGCCAATTTGGAAAATAAAACTGGAATCAAATCTGACAAATTCGTGAGACTTCTTGCGCGATTCCTAAGGTAACACCGGCTTTGCTTATCGTTCAGTGTCTAACTGGAGATTCTTCTCTAATTTTTTACAGCGAGTACAGCTTCATTCATGACAGCCACTATGTGTAGTGAGTACCATGCGATAATATTGCATGGAGCACGTGGTAGTGTTTAGCGCTAAATAAATTAAATTATTAATTAGTGTAGAGCTAAAATTTAATTATTATTACGTATCTAATTATTAGAAATAATTATTGATCATAAATATTCACGTGTTAAAATCTTGAGTAGCTTATGACCTTGCTGGTATTTAACGTATATTCTGTGTGCATGATGATTCGCTTATGGTGAATTTGGAAAGAAATTATTATCGATTCTTAATCCGGCGACAACATCAGGCTGTTGCGATATTTCAATTATCTGTAGGTTGACTTTTTTAATTCCTTAAAAAAAATGTACTTTCATTACTCAAAATTACGTTTGGCCGGTAGATTATCGGTTATGTTATCAGGAGAGGTGCGATTAATGTGGTACTTAAATATGAAAGAACTTTTTATGATGTTGAATAAAAAATAAGAATTAATGAATGTTTGTTTTGTCCATTTATGAGTTAGAAATTAAGTGTACACGTTTATTATGCTGTAAATGTATAAATTATCAATATAATGTATTTATTTGTGTATATGTAAGTTCTGGCTAACAGAAAAAAATTATTTCTATTCTATTTCTTCTGTAATTTGTTGCTTTGTAGTTGTACAAAGATAAAAGTAATTGTAGCAAATTTAATGGAAATGTATATCCTGGATGTTTTTCAGTGCCAGGGATCAGGATCAAGTGCGAAATGCGGAAGACGTCCTATTTGATATGTTCAAAAATGAAGAGACGGGTTTATTATCAGTGGGCAAATTTTTGGCGGTAATTATAAATTTTCCAAATTGTTCTTAACGATCTTTTTACGTGTCTAGAATTTTTACTTTTATTCTCAAGGCATTACGGACGACAGGACTAAAAAGAAATGATCCTCGACTTAAAGAATTAAGTGATAATTTGAAAAAGGAACATTTGAAGACCGGTGGACACGAGGGTATTTCTCACGAAACACAAAAATTGGACAGAGAACAATTTAGAAGGTACTTAAATAATTTTTTCTTACACTTAATTTGTCTACAATTTTCTCTTATCGAACTTTGATTACAGAATTATCAGCCCAAACATTGTTCTGATATCCAGAGCGTTCAGGCATCAATTTATAATTCCAGACTGGGCTGGATTCACAAAACACATTGAAGATTTCTATTGGACATGCAAATCTAACACCGAAGGCAAAGTTGCATCATATATACCACAATTAGCTCGTATGAATCCTGAATATTGGGGAGTGTCTGTTTGTACAATTGATGGACAAAGATTTAGCATTGGTGACACATCGACACCTTTCACATTGCAAAGCTGCAGCAAACCTTTGACCTACGCAATTGCACTGGAAAGATTAGGACAGGAAACTGTGCATCAATATGTTGGCCAAGAACCCTCAGGACGCAACTTCAATGAACTCGTATTGGATTACAATAGTGAGTATTTAAAAAAAAAAAAAAAATATTGTTTATAGATGATTAATCATAATTTTTGTCTATCAGAAAAACCTCATAATCCCATGATCAATGCTGGAGCCATATTGATTTCCTCTTTATTGAAAACTCTGATAAAACCTGAAATGACGCTGGCTGAAAAGTTTGATTATGTTATGAATTATTTCAAGCGGTTGGCTGGAGGTGAATATTTGGGATTTAACAATGCTGTTTTCTTATCTGAACGAGAGGCTGCTGACAGAAATTATGCACTTGGATTTTATATGAGGGAGCACAAATGTTATCCTGAGAAAACAAATCTAAGGGAAATTATGGATTTCTACTTCCAGGTATGATAAAGCATTTAAAGTGTAATCAAAGAACTCTTTCCAATGATTCCAATAAAATTACAGTGCTGTGCCATGGAGGCTAATTGCGAATCCATGTCTGTAATAGCTGCCACTTTGGCAAATGGAGGAATCTGTCCTATTACTGAAGAAAAAGTTCTCAAACCTGACAGTGTTAGAGATGTCCTAAGTCTAATGCATAGTTGTGGAATGTATGATTATAGTGGACAATTTGCATTCAAAGTATGTAAATAATATCTTTAGACTCAAAGAATTCTAATAAATATTACATTAACCTTTTATTATTCAACAGGTAGGTATACCAGCAAAATCTGGTGTTTCCGGAAGTCTCTTAGTTGTCATTCCAAATGTAATGGGAATTTGTACCTGGTCGCCGCCACTAGATCCTCTTGGAAATTCTTGCAGAGGTGTACAATTCTGCGAGGAACTCGTAACAGAATTTAATTTCCACAGGTTAGACGTTTCAATGCATATTATCCTCGCAGCATAAAATTCCCGTAGAGCTTCTCACATCTGTATTTTTATGAATATTCAAAAGTTCAATCGGGTCCAGAAATCAGAAACAATACATTAGCAATAGCTGGCTTACGCTTGAAAGATAAACTTATATTATTTTTTCCCTCTGCCTTACGTACACACCCGGTGTTCTAATACGCATGAGGACCTCTTTACTTCAAACTGACTATTCCAATTATTTCATTTACACGCCAAATTCATACGATCCTTTTTCCTTCAACAACCGAACCCCCATTATTTTCATATTATCGCGAATGAATTCTTGCATGTCTCCATTTTATTCCCATTGTACTACCTGTTCCTATTAGTGTAGCACCTACTATGATCACAGATACGATAATCTCAAGTATGCGACCAACAAAAAGGATCCAAGGAGACACAAATACGAGACTAAAGGACTGTCAATTGTCAATCTACTGTTCAGCGCTGCCAGTGGCGACGTCACAGCAATGAGAAGGTAACTAACGTCATTGAACCGCCTAATTTCATTACGAAGGCATAAAACGATTTAAATATTTTTTTTATTCCAAATTCTCTCTCGACCACAATATCTTTCTAAACAACCTTGAAACGTTCCTTTATTTTCTCTACCGTCTATTCTCTCGTCCTAAAGTACAATTCATTGTTGCTCTCTAAAATGACGCAACTGTAAGACCTTACAACGGCCTCGAGTTTCAAATGTAAAATGCAAATTAAATAATGTTTCGGACAAACAATAGATATTTATCTGTTGCTTTTCCTGATTTGTCGCTGGTTAACAATACTGACACTTTGAAACCACTTTTAAACTACACGCACCCACGTACACACACGCAGTATGCAAGAGTGCCTAAAATGGTGAGTCGTATAAATGCTTTACAAGAAAAAGTAATTGGTATGCAAACTTTTTTGGAATTTTGCTTAAAACCATTCTTTCCTTGTTTCAAGCTTATTCGTAATAGCACCCTAAATATATTTGCAACAATCTTACAATCCCACACTATCTAAAGTGTAACGAGTACATACAAACATCAATAACGTATTTATACAAGATCTAGAAAGGGATTTTAATGTACATTCATATCTCAGTAGTAAAGATGCAATTTGTAATAATTTTTTTCCTAAACTGCAAATGGCATAACTTATTCATACAATTACCTATAATACACTTCCCAATCCTCATTACACTCACTCTACTCGGTTTCACTGATAGCAACGAATTATTTACCGAACGGCTGCGCTAATTTAAATCGACGTGATTACGGGTTAAATAAAATAAACAGGAATTTAGTAGATTTTACAATAGGGAAACAGTTTGATTAAACTGAACGAAAATAAAGTGACAAATATTTGGATTTTACAGGCATCGTTTAAGTGGCATGGATATGAAACTGTCAGACTACGATGGCAGAACGGCTTTGCATTTGGCAGCAAGTGAAGGTCACTTGGACTGTGTGGAATTTCTTGTAGAACAATGTGGCGTACCGCATGATCCAAAGGACAGGTATGAATTAATTATTTTATTTATTTGATGTAAACGATAATTGAATTTTTTGTTTGGTACCCAGGTGGGGAAATTTACCTATTGACGAAGCTGAGACTTTTGGTCACGCTCAGGTTGTCGAGTATCTGAAAAATTATGCAATTGCACGGCAGACGGAACAGGAGAATAGGAAAAGTGGATCGAGCGACACGGAAAGCGTTTCCTCTGGAAAGGTCTCTGAGCCAACTGATAATTCGCCGTTAACGTGAATCATATAATTTGAGTTTATTGCGAGAATCCTTGCTTAAAAAAATTCCATTAAAATCAATAGAGATTTTTAGGTATCCTATTTGATTACAATCGAAGGCATTGAAAATTATTCGGAATGAGTAGGTTATCGTGTCCAGTGTGATTTTATTAGTGATTATCCAATTAACAACAAATTTTTATAATAGAAATCTCATTCATTCTCAAAAATAATTATTTTTAAGATTTAATAGGAAATTTCAGATGCACAAAGCCGATTCGTTCCGAGCAATTATTGTCAATCGGTTTTAATTGAATTTTTAAAGCAGGGACGAGAAAGAGAGAGAGAGAGTATGTGTCATAGATGGTAGAAAATTGAACGACTGTGTTATGGAAAATTATTGAACGATGATTCGTGTTTAGAAAAATATTTTAAGTTTTCGAAACTAAACATTTCGTTTTTTTTCCGGCATATCGTTTTGAAATAATCCAATAGCGAAATCTAACTACAATTTTCACTTTCAGTTGTGAAATATGTATTCTAATGAGAATTCCATAAATTAGAGCGTCTTTAATTGATCTTGAATAATTATCAAGGATTTTGTGCTATGACTCATTCGCGCGAGGTCTTAAACATATACATATATCTTACTGGATAGAAATGAGCACGGTGCCATTGTTCTTTTCTCTCTTATTTTTTTTTAAATTAATTCGGAGCAACTCCGATACTCGATAGTTAATTAGATGCAAATCGAAGGGAACGTATAGTCAATTTAGTGAAATACTTTTTGCGGCATAGATAAGATAATAAATTATTTCAATGACCTGTTGGTATTGTTATATCTATAGTTAGAATTTTTGAAAATGCGACTGGTTGGAGTCGCGGTTAAATATTTTCTCCAACGATTTCAAAAAGACAATAATGTTATCAAAGGACTATACAGTACTATACAAAGGACGATTAGCTTATCACCTGAAATTAAGTCTGTTCATTTGATTTCGATGATAAGACCATCTATAGGTGACACATTTTTCGTGAATAACTCTGTACACATGTGTGTATATCGAAACTACTGTGAATGAATGAATTTTTTTCTATTTATCCAATTTTTTGCTCCTGCATATCCTTCGAATCGTAGCGATGAAAAAGGGATACCATAAATAAAAAAATTCTTGTTAAATACTCATATGTATGTTAAATATCGCTACGTCTTATGTTCCTAAGGAGAATTTTCATGTAATAGAAAGTTAATATCTTTCAAAAGTCTTATATAGATTCAGTATTAAAGTTTCCGACTTCGATCGTTGATGAATTCTAATAATTATAATTAACATTGATTACACATTCGCTTACCTTATAAGTCAAATTTACTGTTAAGCGATTTCAAGATATTCATACTGCGTGGCAAGAATAAATTTGTAAGAAATTGTTTGACTAAAAAAACAGTCAATCGTATGTCCACGTACGTATGTAATATACCATATATCTACAAAATAAAAATTTGAAAATGTTTAAGCATCCTTCGCGTAATAATTGCAAGAAACCGTCAAGAATCATTAATACTGGATAAAAGCGATATAAAAGAGTTAACTGCGTCTTGACTTTGACCTATGGGAAAATTATCAGACAATTATTCGAGAATCGCTTATAAAACTTGATTCGAATAAGCGAACCGTATCGTTCTGTGTGTTGGCACTTTACACGGATAGTAAAAAAAAAAAAACAAACGTCGAGATATTGTAGAAAATGATAAACGAAAACAAGAATTCCTTTAACTATAAAACTCGATAAAAAAATAATGACGTATCATCAAAATGCCGTCATCGCTTCAAGAAAATGTTGAACTGACAAATATTTACGTACTTAAATAAATAGAATAACTGAAATGATTTTATATTAAAATAAATTAAAAATATTAAAAAAAATAAAATAAATAAATAAACGGTGGTCGGAACGTTCCAATTCGAAGATTTTCAAATATTGAAAAATAATCGTGCAACTATTCCCGGATTAATCAAATAGAAGTCATACCAATATTTCCCCACGTTCTTCCCCGACTTCATCCTTATCCGGCTCCGCCTCAATTATATACACGAGAATCCGTTTTCACGAGGATGACGTCAGTTGTCACGATGTCACATTATCCCACAGCGGAAGAATCTAGTAACTACTTATTTGCACATACTATATGTGTCTACTCGCATGCAAACCCATATTACGTGTACATAGTATCTTTACCTACCTACATACTGAACATACCATGTCGTATATACATATACATCTGTATAGTAATCTTACTAGGCAGCTCAAACATACTACCTGAAATTGGCTTTACTATAGAGGTCAAATAACGCGCTAACTTCAGCTGGTATGTTTGAGCCTGTCAATGTTTAAAACTCTAAAAGAGACTTGTTAACAAGAAAATGAATTTCGCTAGACATTTCCTTCCGTAAGCTATACCAACATGGTAAACCATTAAAATGACTCACGTAGTCTATTGTCAAAGGATACGAAATGTAAAGTAAAATTCAAGGTGACGATACATTTTAATTAATTTTGATTACCACACTTTTCAAGTCCAAAATAAAATTGAGATAATTTAATAAAATCTTAACTGCGTCCCAACGACTCGGCAGAATCCATTTTTGTGGACTATATTACGTAATTCACATACGCGATGGAATTCACAGAACGTTTAAGAGAAACATATACGAATGATTATTTTCAGACTTAAAATTTTCTCGATTTATGCGAACGTTCCTGGGATATCGTAAAGGGGATTCCCAGTATGAGTGTCCGGGGAGTCCCCGCGGCTAAGACTTTGGCATGCTCATATGATAATGGATCATGATTATCCAGGTATGACGGTGATTAACATAATTTCAAGTTCTGTCTGATTCTACATACAATACATAGTTATATTATCCATAATATTTTCGATATGTACACGGTTATAATTTATATATACGTCACTGGAATTGCTTCTACAAAAATATTATCCGTATAACTTGATATATGAGTTAAAAAATTTGTACGTATTAGGAACTGATTAAAATACTAGAAAGAGCCGGCAGTGTTAACACGTTCTCTTAACGGTATATTCGCTAGAAAAAGGGTTAGTAACTTTTTGAAATGCCATCCATTGGCGTAGTGTGATTTTTCATATAACCAATATGGTCTTTGATACGATGGATTTATTAGTACAAATGTATTGATACGATAAAACGATGCTTTCCCAATGATCGATCATATGTGGTCACGGAGTGGGCGGCTCAATAAGAATCTTTGTTAACGGCGACAGTGGTTGAACTTGACCTTAAAAAAACCGGAACGTCTGGTAGTCAATGATGTCGCAAACAACATACGTTCTTGGTGGCAATAGAAGAGCCTCGAAAGATTCACAGTATACAGGTCTTTTCATTGACGTAATTTTGTACGATATATGTATATGCATTTACAGGTATAAATGATTTCTTAGAATGAATTTTCGAGTGAAACCTTTGAGTAATTGGTACCATCACTTTCATCGTCCTTGGGACGAAACAAAATTAATTTGTAAATTTGACTGTTAACAATATATGAATTTTATCTTAATATCAATCAAATTCGTAATTGGTATTATTCTAACCTTGGTTCCATTCTGGGCTAACAGGATTCGTAATTGTAATTATCGCAGATGCGCGAGAAGAGGATGTGACTTTGTCCTAATTAAAGAATTCATTGTGTGCTCGTGTGAAATTAAAAAAATATTTCGTGCGGGACTCATTGGTTTTTCCATAATGATTGATTTCACTGTTTTCCCGCAGGACACAAGTCGATCGGTTACACACGTTATCTCGCATCTTACATACTGATTTCCTAGACGCGAATACAATGGGCGATGACTTTATAGTTTGTGGGAAGTGAACGAATGTGGGTTTTGAAATGCGAAGGACAATTATACATGTATATATATATATCTAAGAAATCTTCAGAACCGGATATAATGAATTAGTAATAAAAAATATTTTGAAAATTTTAATCTAACGATCTCAGCGTAAAATCCAATTATCCAATTAAAAATAATGTGGATCACGTTCAATTTGATGATTATAAATTAAATCAGTAATCTACATGAAAATTAAAAATATCAACCTGATGTCAAATATTAATCAATTGATTATATTTTTTTCGATCACGAAGGAAATAATTAAATATTTTCAAAAATTTCTTATGCCCCCATCTTTTTCGGAAAATCCATTTGTCAAGTTCGCGACTCGTTCGTGTAAAAGCCCACGGGTGATTCAGGATCAAATGAGAGTAGGGTAACTCGAGGAATCGCCAGAGTGCGAAGGACAGTTCTGGCTCGACCAACGAACGAGGACTCGATCGTATATAAGATCTTGTCTCATCGTAGAGCTTCAGTCTTGGCTGGCTGTTCGAAGATTAATAATCGATGTAGTATAAGAGTGGAAACCAGAGAGGAGAATAGTAATCACAAAGAAGTATAGATAAACGTGTGTTTATGATGAGATCAGTTAAGTGCAAAGTGGTGCCACTGGTGGTACTGTTAGTGATAAGTGGATCATCAGCCAGACCTGGTAATTATTTCAAAATTAAAAAAATATTTGTTTTGAAAAAAAAATATTTTTTGTGTATGATAAGTGATTTTCCAGGAGGTTAGTGATTTTTTGAATAATTATTGTGTAGGGCTCCTGCTTGGACACCTAGCTGAAAATGCTGGAAAATTGTTGGACCCTCTTGGCCTTTTTCATCGGGAATCCGGAAACCATGCATCTGCTAATAGCAAGAGTTTGGGCACGAGTTTCAATTTCGGTCCCATAGGATTTTCTAGCAGTTTATCCAGTTCTCAGGCATCTGCCGGTTCCAATGGTGGTTCGGCGTCGGCATCTGCTAATTCTAATGCAGCTGTGAAGACTGGCAATTACGGTGGATACGGAAGTGCCAATTCAAATGCTGAAGCTTCTGCAAATGCTGGTGGTCAGGGTGAGTTTTAAAAAATTTTTGAAACAGTCTATGTGTGATTTGGTGGATGAGATTTTATAAGGAAATATTTCATACAGGATACAGTGGTGCCAATGCTAACGCTCAAGCACAGTCTTCGGCGTATGGTTCTGCTGGAGGATACGGAAATTCTAATGCGAATGCTAATGCTAACGCAAATGTTCATACTGGATCACTTTATGGAAATAATTTCGGCTCTTCACTTTATGGTGAACCTTCCGGAAACGGTGGTTCTCAATCCAGTGCTAATGCTAATGCTAACGCAAATGCCAATTCTGGTGCTAATGCTGGAGTGATTGGAGGATCCCAGTATCCTTCTGCACCTGCACCTGCAATTCCAAGTGGAGGTTATGGAGGATCTCAATCGAATGCCAATGCCAATGCGAATTCTGGAGTGATTGGAGGATCCCAGTATCCTTCTGGACCTGCACCTGCAATTCCAAGTGGTGGTTATGGAGGATCTCAATCGAATGCTAACGCCAATGCAAATGCCAATGCGAATGCAAATTCCGGTGTTAATTCTGGAGTGATTGGGGGATCCCAGTATCCTTCTGCACCTGCACCTGCAATTCCAAGTGGAAGTTACGGAGGGTCTCAGACCAATGCCAATGCCCAATCTAGTGTAACAGGAGGAGTAATTTCTGTTCCTGGTCAATATCCAAGTGGTCCATCCAACGTCCCTGGACCAGTTCATGGATCTTATGGTGATTTTTATGGTCACGGAGGTCATGAACATCATGGCCACCATCATCCTCATGAGATGGCTGCCCCAGTAATCCTTGTTGAAGGCCCACCACCACGTCCATCGTATCCGATATATGCTAAACCTCCCCCACCTCATCCTAGACCTATGGTGCAAAGACCAGTTGAAATTGTTATTGTTGAACAACCTGTGCCAGTTCAACCTATTCAAACTGTACAACCCGTTCACATTCAACCTATCCAGCCGGTTCACGTTCAGACCGTTCAACAACCTCAAGGCATGAATCGTTCATTGATAAAATTAAATTTGCTATGTTGATATAATAATTTATTAGTAGATTTTTAATAATATTGCATTTTTCATTTTAGACGTTTATACTGGTAACAGTGGTTCTTATGGATCGTCCAATGCCAATGCCAACGCCAACGCAAATGCGATTGCTGGCGCATCAGGATCTGTATATGCTCCAGGACCATCTGGACCAGTTTCATCCAATCCAGCTCCAGGACCTTCGCAAGGTTCATACCACACAAATCCTTTTCTGAACGGCGCCTTATCCTCATCAGCTAACGCAAACGCAGGTGCTAGTGCAGGAGCTCAAGGATCTTCTGGATCTTCTGGAAATTCTTTCTTAGGTGGATCCGGAATTAATGGCGGAAGCCATGGTGGATCAAGTGCAAATGCAAATGCAAATGCAAACACAGCTGCCCAAGGTGGTGTCTCTGGTAATAATCCTTTCCTAGGATCGTCCTCAGGAGTTCCTGCAGGACCCAGTGGTAACGGTGCTCCTGGAAATCCTTTCCTGCAAGGATCCGGTTCCCAGGCGACTGCCAACGCTAACGCAGCAGCTCAGTCTACTTCCGGAAGTCAAAATCCTTTCCTTAATGGAGCATCATCGCCAGGAGGATATGCAGGATCACAAGGCGGAAGTGGTTCACAAGCCAGCGCAAATGCTAATGCTAATGCCAATGCTGGATCTACCGGAAGTGGAGTATATGGAGGATCCACAGGAACAGATTACAACCAAGGCCAAACTTCCACAGTACTCGGAGGACAAAATCAAGTTCCCACGTTAATTCCTACAGCTGGCGCACCTTCAACCGGAAGTTTGTCCCAAGCAAACTCCAATGCTGCTGCTACCGCCGGAAGTTCCTCGAACGGTGCAGGAGGCGGAGGTTTCACTGACGGCGGATATGGCTCATCGAATTCTCTCGCATCCTCATCAGCGAACGCAGTTGCTTCCGGTTCCTCAGCGAATGCCATTTCCAACTCGAAATCATCGTCCTTCGCCGGAGGCGCACAATCCTCTGCCAGTAGTTCCAGCAAAGCTTCAGCCGGATCTTACGGTGGATTTGCTAATGCTAATGCCAATGCACAAGCTTCTAGTCAAGTCACTTCCGGCGGATTTGGACCCGCTTTTGCTTCGAAGAGTTCTGCCGGAAGTCAAGCTTCGGTAGATACCCGCGATATGCTCATCTTCAGCAATTAATTTATCATAGACTTTAAAAATTCTTGAACATCCATCCATAGATTCTCAGGTATCTATTCGGATGGATGTCGCTCGTAATACTCCAGACATTCGCGAATTTAAAATAATATTTACTCTCGTGGAATGTCGTCTTTCGAAAGAGAGAAAGACAAAAAAGATGCAGGTAAATATTGAAATGCAAAATTAAAAAATGGGAATCGTTCATGTAGTACATTAAAATATTTAATCATGGACATTTTCATTAGATGATATAGACAATGACGTCCGTGGGAAGCTATGTGATTTTTTAAAACTTATATCCAATTAATGATAATTACTTTTGTATCGATCATTATCCTACTAGGAATTTCCGTCTTCTAATTGACTCCTCTGCCACGAACATATTTATTCGTCTCTAAATGTGGCACAAGTTATGTAATATATTATTACGCATAAGCTCATGTTACTTCATCGCTACACTTTAATAAGAGTTTTAAATAAAAAAAAATATTATTTTTGACATGGCTTCTTTTAAGACCAATTTTGTTTCTTGCTCCTTCATAGATATACGTCTCGTAAGACCGCATTCTATCGCGGCCATTTCGTATTCATTAGCTTCGAGCGCTTTTCGCAATTTGTTTGAGAATCTACTAAGGACTTTTATCCATAATTTACCATATACCAGTTAAATTATTATAATGAATGCTACCGTGAGGTGATATAACGGTATGATAAAAAACAAATTATTCTTATAACGTTATTAAGAATGTATCACGGAATTCAGACTTGAACTATGACACGCTAGTGGAATAAAAATTCCTCAAAATATATACAGACACGTTTTTTCGATATTAATATTGATATACCGGTTTTGAGAATGTATGATTAATGCCAAAAATTAGCACATAACCAAAACATCCATTTCCTTTGAATACCTCTATATGTATACCTAACAACGGTATATTTGTATTTTCCAATTAAAAAAAGCTTAAATCAATTAAATTACCTGTTATATACATAATATACATGTCGCTGTAATAATAGCATTCTGTAACAATTATTAAATTTAATAGAAAAGGGTAGTACGACTAGAATGCGTAATATAAGATCCATAAAATCAGTATTACCAATACCTGGAAAATATATTACTGTGGCATTCTTATTGACGATAGGAAAGCATTAATAGCCCCTGGTCACGTGGTACGTTCTGCATCAAAATTCCAATATTTCTTGATCCATTTCAAATCCTATAAGTACTCCCGTCTAAAGCAAAGACACCCCCATAACAAAAGAGACCGCAGTCCAGTTGCATTGGGACTTTCGGAAAATTCACTTGAGAATGAAGTGCATAGTGATCATGACTGTACTAGTCATGGGGGTCATGGCATTGCCGCCTTTGCCACACAGTGCGAAAAAGTTAGGAGGAGGTGAGTGTATTTTTGTGAATTTTGAAAAAGTCAAAAATCGCTTTAATTTACTTGAACTTTTCGTAAAATTAAAGTTGGCACGTGTACTCGTATTTTTTTTATTAGACTGTATTATTTTGAATAAATTTTTTTTTAATATGAATTTTAGGATACAGATCTGAAGCCTTTGTGAATTTTGTCAAAAAGTTGGATAGAAGCAAACGACAAATTTATGGCTTTAATAACGGCGGAGATTATGACGACTATCCGTCGTAAGTATTTCTAAATGTGAATAATAAAAAATTTTATAAAAATATTCTTCAATACACGTGTGAAAATTTTATCTAGTAAACAAGTGTCAGTTTCATTGTTTCTCAATAATTGTATGTATAATAGCATACAGGTTCTGTGAATCATATATCCTGTTATAGGAAAGTACGTTCTCTTTGATTATCTTGTGACATCATACCTCAGGCTACCAACTGCTAATTAGCATTGTAATTTTGAAACTACATGTTATGACACAGAGAACCTTTTTATCGATAGGATATTTGTTAAACGTCCATAATATATTTTTGATAGTTTCGAAGAAAATTTTTCTTTGCCTACTTCATTCGATTTATTTTGACATCGCAGTTTCGGCAGTCCCTTTCGTCAACGTGAATTTGGATTAGGTAATCCATATCAAGGTGGTCTCGGATTTGAACAGGATTCAGCCCATTCCGAAGCACACAGCTTCAATGTTGGAGTGAATTCGCCGTTTGGTAATTTTGGTATTACAGCAGGCGACGCCCATGCATACAGTGATCATTTTGGATTACATGGTAAAAAATAATTGGAAAAAGGAAAAGTGAAATATAATTAATTAAAGTCTAAATAACTAATAGATTATAGGATAGTTCATACAGATTTACTTTGGAGAGACGACAGACTGAATAATTACTAAAGTTTTTATTATGATTGGTCTTTATCATTGAGTCTAGATCAGAATAATTTCCACAAGATTACAGTAAAGTATAAATACCTATATGAATTTTCATACAAATTTGTGGTATGGATCTATAAAATATCCATTATTTATTTAAAAACCCATAATTTAATGGAAATTAATATTTCCAATATTTTTATATACTGGTTTACCTGTAATTTGTAAAAAATGTTGATGACACGTGACTGAACCGTCATGATAACGGAGTGTAAAATGCAATTAATTATTAGCAAAGTTGTTATCCTCAAATTGACATTTCCTGCAAAAACCCACGCAAATGATCCTTTCCGGTTTTACTATTCAATAAAAATGTCAGTAGACTATATCCAGTTTGACAGGTTTACCATTGGCCAAATCATTCCTCAAGAACATCAATACTGATTATGCTAATTCGAAGGACACTTCCGGAATAACCAATTTGTGCAAAAAAAATTTGCGAGTACAGTTCATCGTCCTACTATTTTAAACCACAATGACTAATCATTAAGATTGACCAATTAGCGCTTAACTTTCAGTCATGAAAGGTCCACAGTAAGATGCGCTCTTTCCGGTCGTCCCTGGACCGGAAGGTCATCTACTTCTTTCGACCAATCGGAATTAACTAAAAATCATTAACTCCGATCACTTCCTTTATTCATAAACCCCACGAAATCATTTCCTCACACTTTGAGAAATACTCGAAGACATTAACTATAAAAGCTGTAGACTTGGTCAAACGATGTTATTCTAAATCGGAGCGTTGGAGTGAAAAGATCATTTAAAGATCTAGAATATAAATTTTGAAATCATTTCAAAATGACTTTTCACATTAGATATATCTTCTTGACTGCGTTTATTTTAATCATTGAAAAATCATTAGCCAAACCGACTTCAGTGCAAAGTATAAAAATTGACAGTGTACCGGATCCTGTATCCCAACCGGTATCAGCGGATGCTGCACAGGATCCAGAGAGTACAGGTATATAATTTATCCCGCAAAAATAAAAATTCAAAAAATCTTAATTACGTGTAAAATAAATAAAAATCGTCTCTAGATTCCCTGAGAAGTCAACGTTCTCCGCAATTTGGATTCCAAGATGATTACGATGACAGTTCCGACTATTCCAATGATTTTGAAGCCCGTCACTTCAAACACGGTCACAAGCACAAACCCAAGCCACACCATAGGCCTCATCACGGTGGACACGGCTGCCGTAAACATCACGGCTGTGGCGGAGAGTAAGTAGTACAAATAAAAAAATTTCAAAAGCAATAAAATCCAAAAAAAAGTTTTTGACAAATTAATCTCTCATCCAAAGATGGCAACCACACTATCAAGTCGTTCACCAAGGAGGTCATCAAGGTGGACATGAAATTGGACATGGAATTGGACACGGAGGTGGACACGAAATTGGATACGGAGGTGGACATGGATCATTCGCCACAGCTTCCGCTGGATCATTAGGAGTCGGTGACCATCATGGAGCACAAAGTCAGTCCCACGCGCAAAGTGCAAGTTTTAGCGTGGGACCTTACACGGCAAGTTTTAGTTCTGCTCACGCAGCCTCTGGGGGTCCTGGAGGATTTGGAGGGTGCGTATAAAAAATTAGTTTAAAATCAAAATCTCAGTCCACGCCGAGTAAGGAACACCGAGTCCTCGTACAGGCTTAAAGTCGTCGAACTCCTCCGGTTTGGCCGGTATTTTTCTTTTTTTTCTTATTTTCTTGCTAGCGCCAATCCTGTTCCTTCGCATGCGGAATCCTTTGAGTTTACGTGGAAAGATCACAGACTGGTGCAGGGTACCAAAATGAATCACGGGTCCATGTGGGATGGCGACGGGGGGGGGGGGGAGTCACTTGACAGATGCTGGAACATCTGTATACAGATGCATTCAACATGTTGATAGTAGACTTGAATTTGTATATATATGAATATTTATATACTATAAATGTTTCTATATATATATAAGATTATTTATATATATATATCGATGAACATGTATATACGCACTGTGCAGGCCAAGGGGTGGCGTAATGCTGGCGGCCATTGTGTCAGCGACTGCACAATGCTTTCGTACGTGTGAAACGGAAGGGACAAAGGAAAAATGAATCTTCTTGGTTCTCAGGCGATTTGCAGGCGGCCAGACAGACGGGATAACTCGTTTTAAAGGGATCTCAGACCGGACACCGTACAGTCGGTTGTTGGTTCGCGAGGATCCAAAGAAACTTGCCGAGACGACTGGTCTCATTGTGTAATTTTTTTTCTTAGTCCGTATCGGGTACTCGTTAATTTCGGGTTGATAATGGCACTTTAGAAATTTCATGCGCAGACTGAGAATAATAACTTTGGAAATCGTAAGAGTTATGATTTTAGATTTGGAGGAACGATGGAAGTTTTTTAAGGTTTTTTTTGTTTGTTACAGACTTGACTATTGAGCAGAGGACTGATCGATCTAAATTATATTAATTATGTCATTGTTATTTATTATCGTCGATAGTTTAAGGAAATGGGAATAAAGCGCTATTTTATATAGAAATAATGAACCTGCTGTGAAATTTTGTTCTTCGATGTACCGTCCCTTTGTTTGCCATCTCAGCCACCAGATGTTCCCAAAAACAAGAAGAGCTCGATTCTGGCGACGCATGAGAGTCGAGGATTAACAGCACAAAGAGAAATTAAAAAAGGGAGGTAAAAAAGCAAAAACATGAAATCGAGATACGAAAAGCCTCGTGCAATGACCGTAGAATCTGAACACGCAATCTTTGCAGTGCCGTACGAGTGAATTTTTTAAGGCCCGTGTTATGGGAAGATGCAGGCAATATTTTTTGAGTGGAGGGTAAAAATTTTGATTTTTATTATAAAATTCGACATTTTTTATTTTACAAGATTGCATCTCGATGGCTTCGTGGCAGATGTTAGTTCTAATTCCCAAGGGTTGCAAAGCTTTTGTCACAAAAAGCTCGAACGTGGACAAAGTAAGATTTTTGGATTCGCAATCGTATGGCTATGAATGTTAGTCAGTTTTAAAAAAAAATACACTTTTTGAAAATAAATCTAACGGTCGAAAATGAAAAATGAAAAATGTTTGGTGAACCAAATATTTTTTATTCTTCGGACGTTACTGGATAAATACGATCCAGCCAGCCGGTAAACCAGTTCCGAATAAAAAAATGAAATAGAAAGTGGTTTGTCCGGTGCAACTGCCTACAGTTTCTGACGTTTTAAAGCACACTGCGGGAACCTGGTGTTCCTGTTCTTCGCGAACTATAGTAAGTGCATAACCTCTCACAGAGGTGCCTTCGTCATTCTACCCGCATTTCTCGTGCGGTTGTCGACTCGGAAAGTGTCTTCGGGATATACTCGGTAAGCGGAACCATATGTTGGACAAAAGAGTTGAGAATGAAATTCAAAGATTGTCGGATCGAAAGATACCTGTAGTTGATAAAAAAATCGGAATATAGAAAAAATTAAAATTTCATATCCCAATTTTTCGAACTTCACTTTGAGTTTACTAAAAATAAAATTACACTTCGCAGACCTTTTGACTCTTTTTTTTACAGTTGTTCGTTACTATTGCGAATACACGCGTATACTTTCGTGAATGGCGAGTGATTCGATTGCATAATTAAGTTCAAGTCGATGACCCGTAAAAAGCATAATTATTGATTCATTGGAAAAATTATTTTTTCATTATTCTCAGCACGGCTCTTTGTGACGTTATTACTCGGTACGAGTACAAAGTCTTTCTTGACTCTTTTTCTCTTAAGGTTACGGTTAGTCGTACGAGTGTCTCTTAGGAAGGTAGAACGTAGCGAAACAGCTGATAACGTTTGACTTTACAGGAAAAGGAAAAAATTCAAATTTTTGGATCGTAGACAGAATTTACGATCCGTTTTGCGATGGCAAAACTTTTGGTACTTTTGGTCATCGCTTTGGTCTGCATTATTGTTAACGGTCAAAATCAAGCTCCTAATCAGCAACGTGAGTGATAGTTTAGACATGAACCATTTCTTTGTTCTTTTGTATAAATTTTATATTTTTGCCCTTTTTTTTTACTTTAGCCGTAGTAGGACAAACTTTTGATGAAATTATAGTCTCATCCGATTTGAATGTTAGACGAAAGTCAAAAGAAAATCGTCAAGGTAAAAAATTACTAACCAACGTACCATCGGGAACTACTGGACCACCTGGAAAATCAACAGCAGTTGCATCAAGGCTAGTTTCCAGCGACGGAACTCGCATCACACTGGAAAAACGGCAGCGTCGCGACGTCAAAAAGCTGCGAGAAAGGTAAAGAATTTATTTTTAAAAATTAATTCTCTATGAAATCGATATTACCGAAATCGAACTGCAGTGTTTTTTATCGACGGTCGGTAAAACGAGTTACCGACTAAAATTGGTATGCAATCTAGAAGATCGATAGCTGATCGAACATATCGATTTAGAGAGTTTCACATGAGTTCACACAGATGACTATCGATGGCGGTGATCGATCGTTATTATTATTATTATTTCATAGAACTATACAGATATAAAAGTGTATCGTCCAATTTTGAATGACACATTAATTATTGATAAAATTGAAAAATTTTTTAGGTTTCTCAATCTAGGTGTCGCTGGATATTTGCTGCATTCGCGGAAATAATGAAAAATTTTTACGATCAAGGACAACCGCACGGTCCTCACCCCCTCATCTGTGATCACACATTTCGACTGAACTTTGGATTTCGGCTCATGTAACAAAAAGTATTAATAAATTTTTCTGTGTCATAACACCCTCTGCGTTTTAATTTAACCAATCAGTATTCATTTTCCTGTTTGTAGTATTGAAATTCAAAAAAATTATTAGCATTGTTTTCTTGATCATTGTCTGAGATCACGTAATGCATTATACAGCAAAATACGATATAGTAAAATAAATCAATCTGGTATGAATTTTTACACAATATTATTTCACAGTGTGGACGTATCCTTAACCCTTGTACGTCACGATTTCGCCATAAGTCTTGAGTCGTGCATACAATTGTAAGGCATTCCGCGTTCAGGCAAAGACTAAAAATCAGCTTGGTGAAATATGGCAGAACAGTTCAAAAGGCAGCCGCCGTCAGGATCGCAATGGCCGCTGCAATGCTACGTGACAAGCACTGTGAAGCCACGAGCCCTTTTACCCTAAAGTATTCCAATAATTCAATAAATGAAATTCAACGTCATTTCTGTATATTGAAAATTATACGGAGCTACAACTCTTTTTTAATTTTAATTAAAACACTAAAATTTTATTCGAAATACAAAGATAAGTCGAAACAGTTTCAAACTCAAATATCAGACTGTGCTGAATAACAAAAAATCAACAGTTATGTATACGTTCGAACATCATGACAATTTTGTATTCTGCACATCCCAGCTGAAGCTGCGCCATATATTTAATAGTAGCTTCGTGATTGGACTGTATCATAGTTACGATAAGAGAGCTAATCTCGCAAATTTATGTCGTCCATCACCATTTTTAATTATGTATCATTGCCAAAATGTTTGGCATTGGCTGATAAAAAAGCATCAGAAATATAACTATAGCGAAATCATTGCAATTAATTTATCCTTGATTAGGTATCCCGCGCGTTTTCTAATAATTGGGTAATAGCGATTTACGCGTAGAATTAAATATCCAGTTCGCAATTAGATCATTGCCAAAAAAAATATAGTAATTGCTGAAAATTAGCACGTCGCTTCGTTTACCGTTTCTTCGAATGTCCTTTGACACGAAATATTTCGTCATGAAAAAATGACGGTCACTCTACTCAGTGTATTCGCTACTTCATATTCTAACTATAATGTGCAGTGTATCAGTGTAAAAAATCGGCGGCTTAACATCAAAGATTTTTAGCCGATCTGATCTTCAAGCGATGTCATATGTAAAAAAATTATAAATACCGATTGCCAATATATATATTTCATCTAATAATTTGTACAAAACTATCTAGAAAAAATAATGATTTTAATCATCGAATCAAATTTATCATATACATACAGTATACATATATATTTTACTTTATCGGTATTTAATATAGTTTCTATTGCCTAGTTAGACTGCTAAACGACTTAATCAGGTACGTCCTGCAGTGTCATTCAGAATTGCATCCGATTGACATTCTTCATTGGCATCATTAGACTTTATCGATTCAGGATTCGTATCGATACTACACGATCGTTTATGTCGCCATGTACACCTGCGTCTATTTTATGTCTTCCATGGAAAAGCTGGCATTAAATCGCATCCCGGCATTGAGTGACTACTGATCAGGACTAGCGGTATATCCATGCGAATTTATAAGATCGACGGAAATGTAAAGCGGTCTCTAACCTGAGCTTCTGGATTTGCCAGACGACTTCGTGATTCGTGTCCCGATATTCCTTGGTCTCTTGTCAAGTATATATTAAAATTTCATGCGTACACACAGCAACCAAAAAGCATTTTTATCTGCCGGATGTATTTATGCGTTTGGTTTTAGTTTGCAGTGGTTTGGGGTTTTTACAGGAATCAGCACAGAAATACAAAAGACAATAATATAGTTGTTATTGTCGGACCACGTGTTCAAATGTGTCATTTTGACAGCTGGTAAACAATGATATCTTTGCAGCAAGACGCACGTGGTTCTGCATACAATTTATGTTATAAAGTGATGCACGTGTACGATTTTGCACTAAAATATATTATATTTTATCATGAAACGTCACGTGACATTAGCTACGAGTCGTATTGTTTGCGAACTGTCAAAAATAAAATATTTAGCACGTGGACTGTGTCTGTGTTTACACTATTTAGATTAATATTAACGCTTTTGAGAAAGGATTTTGCAAATACAGTATTCATGAACGCTTCTAATTCAATGAGCGATCGTGAATCATTTGGTGATCGTTGGAGATCAGCACGTCTTTTTATGTGTCGAAGGATTTGGCTTTGCAATTAATGATCTGAATCTCAGGTGTCCTTCGACGTGATTGGTTTGCCGATCTTTGCCTTTAAGTTTATTGCGAATTGCGGCTACGTTAAATTCGTAGCTGATCGTTTGGTTATTATCTTTTTAAATTGTCATTTTTAGATATAGTTACGATCCTTAAAGAAAAACAATGTGTACAAGTTGGCATTTCGAAAACGAGAAATTTTAATAAAAATGACAATAACTTTCAAGATTTACTATTGTCAGTCTACTTCGCTTCGTAAAACTTGACTAGAATCCTTATCAGTCGCTTAAATTTATTGCCATATAAATATTAATTGTTGCTCATGCAATTGCAAAATTATATGGTTCTCCCTGATAAATTATATCAGAACATTTGAAATTCACGTTACCATCGTCACGGCACGCTTAAACGGAGATAGGCTAATCCTAATTCAGTTTACACGACACGATCGGCCAAGACATTATCCGTGAGCCACGCGGTCCCGTAAAACAACGTTGAATTCGAATTGCGATTTTTGGGTCTTTCATGATCATTCATTAGTATGCAATGACGATCGGGACCGATATCTTGTAGCGCGTATGAGTATCAATTTCAATATTTCACTGCTTCCTGCCAGTGGCTGTAGCCTGGCTTGATTATCATTTCATTAACAGTATCTACATGCGTGTGACCCTCAGAGCGTTCAATACACAAAAGATACGGAGCAGCGTATCCAAGACAATATGAAAGGAGATGAAATCTGTGAAATAAAAAAAAACTAAAAAAATGTTCCAAAAATATTTTTCATCTTCCGCATAAGACGGGCTTAACTCTCGCAGGTTCGTTAGCCGACGGTAGATGCGACGCGCATTGCGTCGTACACAATGGAATTGCGCGAAATATGGAAAGTCGTGTAAAAGACCAAACAAAGGGATTCCTGAAGAGTCGACAAACAGACTGAGGGATGGACGAGAATTGAATATCATTAAATTGCGTCATCAGTTCTCTTCTGGCATACAGAAAAAAATTTGTAAAAAATTTTTCGTCTCTCGATCGTTTAGAATTTTTTTTCCCAAAAAAAAAGTTCCTTTCTATCAATTTCCTCGATACTGCATTTTATGTCAGGTCGATGCAAGGTACGTTCATATATGTAATGAACGCACATACGAATTGTTTCATATGACTACCCAGTATTCAAGTACGGTTAATGACGTCTATATGACATAACTTCCTACAGGGGACGAGCTTTTAATATTGTGCTCATAGTCATACCACTTCGGCCGTCTGGTATGACTGGCTAGAGGCGACGATAATTCTTGGGGACGATCAAAAGTCCGTAGGAGTCCAATGGCGGTGGCCGTGGACATCGTGTTTTGAATTAATAATGTTTAAGTCAGATCCGCCTTGACGTGTCACTGTCCCTTCCCCGTGTACTTCTTCGGGTTTAAGTAAGGATAACGAGGAAGGGATGGCCCTGCAGGATTCCCAGGATGGGTCCTGCGCGACTGCTTTCTAAGAAGGAAGTTACACAAAAACGCTACATTGTCCTTGTATAAGGATGGTCTTTCGCAAAATTTTTTATTTATTAAAAAAAAATACCATCACTTTTGGAAACTAAAAAATATATATATACACTGCAGTGTTTCAAGATGCAGACGTCGAGCGTATATATTTATAGAATTACTAAAAATGTATGAACGTCCACCATCTTTGCCCCGTCGACAGAACATTAGACCCCTTTATCACGCCTTGACGATTCAGCCAGGAACACACGCGTTGAAATCTCCAGTAATACCATTCGTACGAATGGCAGCCATCCCCATTGGAAGAAAATGGGATAAATGAAAAGTTAAATAAAATGAATAAAAATATAAATTGATCGATCGATCTTGTAGAATAAATGCTTATTATGAGAAAAAAAGGAATTGCAAATCGAAGGCGTTTTCCCGTTGATTCATTCGTTTGGCTTCCAGTGTGTCTCCTGCGCTGCCGGTCTTCCGAATTGAGATTACGATCGGGTCGCAATTAATTCATTAAATTCAGTGATATCATTATCCATGAGGGTCACGTAGCTGTGACCAATGCGTGCTAGCGTTACGCACTCGTATATGTGGATGGTTAATGAAGGGGTGGGGGATTAAGATCCCATCCCGTCCTATCGGATCCCATCCCATCCCATACCATGGCCAAGCCATGCCAACCCATCCTGCATGGCTTAAGGACTAGGTATAAAAGCAATGGCAGAATGGTAAGAAGCATCACCCATCAAAGTTTGCGAACCAAGTAGACCTCGAGTAGTGCTTGGATACGTTGATAGAGTTTTATCGAAGTATCTAAAAAAAAAATAAAAAAGAATCTCAAAAAGAACCTAAAAAGAATAGTACCAAATAAATATCTAAGATTAATTCGGTATACAAAGTGCACTTTGAGAAATTCAAGAAAAGGATAACTTCGCGTATATATAATACAAGGAGGAAACCTCTACGAAGATGACATCCTGGTTCACCCTGTTGCTGGTTACCGTGGGGTCAGTCGCGGTTCTTACGGATGCCCGTGCCATTTCTGCGGAGCCTGGTAAGTTCAGTTATGGTGAATGAAAGTGAAGAAAAAAATGATGAATTTTGAATTTTTCTCATCTTTTTTCTAGTATCCATCATGATGGACCCTTATGGGAATCCGGTTTTGTTCGTACGAGAGAAAAGAGCCCCGGTCCATCCTTATCCTCAGAGAGCGATGATGTTCACCGGCTACTACAGACCTGCTAGACGTACATCTAACGTAGGTCAGGCAACTGGAGTCTATGCTCAGGGTAACGCAGTCAGTGGTGGTGCTTACTTGGGTGGAGCTGAATCACCCTATCTAAAAAGTGGTCCAGAGCCTGCCGAGGAGATTACAAGTGCGGAAGCTGAAGCAGCGCCTGAGAGTCCCGAGCAAGATCAGCAGGAGCAGCCACAGTTCCAGATTCAAGATCAACAAGATCCTCTGCCGGTTCAGGTATATCTTGGACTTCGGTTCAGGACTTGACTTGGACTAAGTTTAGGGGAAAAAGGAATGGTACCTGATGAATCGGAAGGATAATATTTCGTTCGTTGTTATCGTTTCAGGAAGAATCCGAGTACCCCGTAGCAGATCCGGAACCAGTTTCTCAAACTGAAAGTGCTGTCGTACCACCTGCTGAAGAACCGGTTGCTCCTAACGCCGATGCACCTGCTCCCGCTGCTGCACCAGTCAAACCCCCAGGTCAGAAGAAGAGCAAGAAGACTCCCTTGCCGATACCGATTGCACCAGCTGATCAAGATGACGAGGACGTCGAAGACGAAGACGAGGAGCCCATCATTCCTTTCCTACCTCCTAAGGGAAATCGTCGTCGTCAAGGATACGTTCCCAATTTGAACAACTTCTTCCCCATGGTCTTCAGTTTTCCAGGAGGTCTTTCTCGCGCTGGTTCTTCCGGTTCACCACCAGGCGCCGTCACTGCCATAGCTAACAGTTACTCCACTGCAAAAGGTGGAGTCGCCAGCTCAGTTGCTACTGCCTACGGCGGTTCACCTAACGGGTAATAATCGGGTTTATAAATTTAAAAAAAAATCCAAAATACAACTTTTCTTATTTTTAATCTCCTTTCAGTAAAAAGCAAAGACGAGCTCCCGTCGCCGAAGAATAAAACTGTCTGGCGTCACGAAGAATTCAAAAGGATCGCCTGAAGTAACGATGTCCAAACTACTTAATATTAAAGCTAGGAAAAAGCAAGTGAGCCTCGAGTATCTCACGATGCTCGCCGGCCCTTGCATTGTACTTGCCATCAGCAGAGATCCTGTAAAAGATTTCCTCCGAGTCGAGAAACACGTCGTACAGTACCACAGCCTGTGAAGATTGTGGACACGACAATTAGAAAATCGTCTTGACAAAAAAATCATTCGGCTATGCAGACACATTTTTTTGTTAGCAAGTCGTTAGCCTGTATATTAAACTGCTGAAATAAATAAATAAAATTATTAAAAAGAAAAAAGAAGAATCAGTGAATGTATAAAAAGTCGTGAGTCAATAATTTATTCTATATATATAATTAGTACAATACTTTCGTAATATGTGAAACACGTATTTAAACCGGATCGCCTTGGGCATCACGCCCATTTTGCAAATTTTGCGGGTATTTCACATTTCGATGCGCCCATAAATAACATAAATCAAAAAAGTCCACTTTCTGTAAAGTACATAAAAAATTGTTCTCTTTAAACGAGAAGATCAGCGATTCGTATCTAAATGGTACAAAGAGATGTATCTAAACGATATCGTTTTGACATACATGGCAAAATGGCATTCAATACGATCTTAGCGATATTTTGCCAAAATATCATATTCGCTCAGGAACCAGATTTCTGTATCTTGCAACATCTGGCGATTGTAACACAAAAAATATGAAAATTACTTAAATATCATATGCTAATATGTCGATTCGCTATAAAACGATGTGGAATCGCCTGCAACGCTGTAGTTCAACAAGAGACACGGCCGAAGCATCTTTAGATTTGTCAATTTTTAATACTTCTCAAGATGAACACCAAATTGATGATTTTCGTTTGCATAGTGGCAGCAGTGTTAGCTACGAGCGAAGGTAAAGTCAAAATATATTATTTCTAAATTTCGTTTCATTTTATTATCACTGTTTAATGTATGTCCCTAGCTGGCACAAGGGTGCGTCGTTCACCAGGATTCATACATAGAGGTTATGGAGGTCACGGATACGGTGGACATCATGTCATATATAGACCCGTCTATCCCGTCTATTATAGAAGACCCGTGTACGTTGGACATGGAGGTGGTGCCGTTGCAACAGCCACTGCATATGCCTCAGCCGGAAGTTATGGTGGTGGATGGTGAAGTTCAAACGGCTGGAGCAACCATATGGGTTATTTAAACAATAATATTGTTTATGACACACGTGGATTAATTTGCCAAAATATTCCATTGTGGCGAATGATTAAATTTATTTTGAAAAATTAAATACAAACTTTTAAAGCATTACGTCATTTTTATTTCTAAAGAAACCTCGTTAGTCTACAGTTATCTCCTGGGATATCCGATGAGTATGAAATTATTTCTGTAAGAAATTTTTCTTGCACATGTGTCTGTTCATTGAGTAGATCTGATAGTCACTGTGAAATCTTGACGGGTACTCATTTAAGCATATACTGTATACCCTTGCGAGGAGTTAGTATGAACAGACTGTACGTAGATGCTCACTGTAATAAATTTCATTGTCGTGTACCTGCCAACTTAATGGGAAGTTTATGCAAAATATTAGCATTGACTGAAAGTGCAACTCAAAGAAAATTCTTGCGAGAACATATCAACCTTGGTCACGCAATTTTTAAATATTAATACGAATGCTTACTCTGTTGTAGAATTGGAAAATCTTCAATCTTTATCGTTAGTAGCTAGTCTGTTTAAAAGTGGATACGTACAATAAGAATTACATTTTTTAGTGGTAACTAATGTATATGTATCTATATAGCTTCGTCAATGGATGCGGCGATATTGTGAATCTTTACTATAGGCAACGAACTCTTTTTCGTAGCTTTAGGCGACGTTATAACCAAACGCGTTGAAAAAAGAATAACAAATTATTCGAAGTAACGTGTCATAATCATCATAATCAGCATTTTTTACGGCAGAGGATGATTGACGGTATAAAAGAGTTCGGGTTCTCGATTAGGCAGTCAGTCTGATTTTTTCGAGTGCAAAGGAGGCAAGAGAGCAAAAATGTTTAAAATAATTTTAATCTGTTTGTTAATGGCGATAGCTGCGGCTTATCCACAAGGTAATTTGAGCAATTTTTCTATTATTGACGAATTTTTTACTTTTTTATTTCATTTTTTTGTGGATATTTCAAGGTTTTGGTGGTTTTGGAGGATACGGTGGACATCATCATGGTGGTTTCGGTGGTTATCACGGAGGATATGGTGGACATCATCATGGTGGTTTTGGAGGTTATCATGGTGGATACGGTGGACATCATCATGGCGGTTTCGGAGGTTATCATGGAGGATACGGTAGACCTGGATTCGGAGGATTTGGGAGACCTGGATTTGGATTTGGATTTGGACGTTGAATCGTAATGTTAAGTTATTGTTACACAAGGAAATTTTAATAGAAATACTGTAGTTTTAATTAGGCTGTTTATATGGAAAAGAAATATTTAACTTCTTATTCAAGTTTTTATACCGTATAAATATTTTTTGACGAATCGTTGTATATTCGTGATCGAAGGATACTAATTGTTTTTCCTTTCTCAGTTTAGATATCTACGTTGTTAGGTATAAATATTTTTGATTAATAAATTATTGTTCAAAATTGTGCACAACAATGGACTTATTAAAATTTTACTTTAAATAGGACCATTTTACAGAGTTGATTCTAAGGATTAAATATAATTATCATAAAAGTATGATAATTTCGAAACAAAGCTACGTAGTATAATTAGCAAAAGGTAATTGTCGAGAAGCGTCTGTTTCGTAAGAAAAATTATGATCCAGAATAACAAAAGTCCAACTAATTACGAAACCTTAATATTTTAGAAAATTATAATTCAAAAATTTAGTTTTGTTACAATTAATTGAATAAAACACGACGAATTAAAAAAAATAACGAATTAAATAAAATTTCGCATATCTCGATATATCTGTCTCTCTCGCACTCATACAAGGTATACGAACAAAAAATCACAGGACTATGACTTTCCCTGATCGGCATTTTATTTTGACCACTTTTTATATGATTATCGAATAACTTTCTTTTTTACTGATAATTCCTCCACGTGACAGTTCAGCAAAGATGACCGGAGCTACCATATCCTGCCCGAGCTGAGTGGTAATTCCATATATGGATTACGTACATATGCAGAGTCATTCAGTAGAAACGAACCATCTGAAGTTAGCCCGCCCATTCGAGTCCTATGGTAAAACCATATTCAGGTGGTGCGTTTGGACTGAATAACCTGGTGCACATAATCTATAATTAACGAGTATCTTTGTGTCTCTATTTATCTTCTGGCAACAGAGTGAGATCCAAACATGCTCGCGGTACCGGTAGCGAATTTGAAACATTACCCACAGTCAACCAACATTGAAAAATGAATCATTACACTGTACTAAAGTATTATGTTATAGTCAATTTTCTATAATAATATTTTAACTAAAATGATAAAGTCATCTGGCATTACTTTTTTCCTGGGAAAAATCAATTATCTCGGATCAATGATTTTTCACTCGTCATTTCACCCACTACCATCCTTAACCCGTGTCTTCATACATAACCAACAATGAAACGTTCAACGAAGTCCCGAGAAAAAAGAATCACCGGAGCGTGCATGAATTTAAGTTTTTCTATTCGTAAATATTAAGTCGATTTTTTCCCAGACGTTCCGCATTCCCAGAACAGCCACATGCATTATGCAAATGAAATCTGAAATCCATAAAACGACTGTTTTAAATTTGTAAAAATCAATTATAAACATAAAAAAAGTAGCGTCACCTATGACAAAACCCAAAATAATTGTCAGAAATTTCCCAATTGGCTCTTTTAGAAATCCCAACTCCAGCTGACGTAGAACATTATCTCGACACTCAGGAAGCCATTGGAGACTCGTATAAAGAAATGCATTAAGTTTAAAATCAAATCACTTCTAACGACTGCAACGTCTAAACGATATAGCCCGTGGCTACGGACGACAGTAGTAGAACGTAAAGCAAAAACCAATGTGAAACAGGTTTCGGACTGAACCGCTAATCGGTTTATGTTCGATGACTCACGATAGAGAGTTCGGGGGTTCCCAGATGATTATCAAAGAGGTTTGTTTACTTCCTTTGGAAAATAGTACGTCACAGGTTATATTTATATTAATTAGACAGACTTTCACGCGAGTCAATGGATCTTCATTTCTCAAGGTTGGTCGAAGGTTCTCTCGGTCGGACGTTAACGAAGAAATGACAAAATGCGGAAATTCCTACAGTTTATTTTTTTCATGGTCAACTCGTTTAAATATGCATGGAGAATCCCAACAAACATGCTAATAAGAAGACATGTTTTAGGAAGCAAAGTGGTGGACTCGGTATAAGCTACACACGATTTATACGTGCGTAAGTGGGACGAAACAGGTCCCCCTCAAACAGTTTGGGTTTGATTCCCTATATAAGTAAAGCTAGCTGAATAGTTAGACATCATTTCTTCGGTTTGGAGTTGTAAGTCGAGTGACACAAGGCAGAAAGTGTTTCCAGTCTTTGAGAATTTTGTTTCGTATCAAAATTGCAAAGAGGGATAATGGCGAGGATCATATCATTGCTTGTGTTATTGGTGATAACCACTGTGGCTCTTGGTTATCCTACCATCAGAGTTGGTAACGAAGGTAATTTTTTCACATATTTCTGGTATTAGGATAAAACATTTTCTTAGATCCACATACAGATCCTAACCTCAACATTGAGACACGTACCTATAAGATAACTCGGATAAAACGTCTTGGACAGGACTTTCGAACGGTATCCTTTGTTTGGATACTGGCAAATATAATGTTTATCTAAAAACTTTTTTGCTACTTTGAGTGATTACGTAAATTGCTGATTATTCTGGGATTTTTTTCTAACTGATCATCATGTCGTATTCACTTCACATTTTCGAGTGTCAATTGATGATCGGATCTATTAAATTATGGAAATTTTTTAATTTAATTTTTTTAAGTAAGATTATTGTTTAATTTTGAAATTGTTTTTTTATAGAATTTGAAGCTGTCCCAGTGAGGGTTATTAGAGCTGCTGAACCTGGTCCACATCACCATAAGAGAGGAAAATATGGTTTTGGTGGTGGATATGGGGGATATGGTGGATTCGATGGTGGTTACGGTGGAGGACCAGGTTTTGGAGGAGGACCAGGTTTCGGTGGAGGACCAGGTTTTGGTGGAGGACCAGGTTTCGGAGGCTATGGTGGATATCCTCAAGGAGGTGGAAACTCTCATGCTCAAAGTTCCGCAAATGCTGCTTCATTTAATACGCCATTCGGAAGCGCGTCATTCGCCAGTTCGAATGCGAATGCTGAGTAAATAAAAAAAAATCATGAATAAAAAAGTAATTCGTACAATTGACATAAAATTAACGAAATATTTTAATTACAGAGCTGGAGGTTACGGGCGATGAGAGAGGAAAAAGAATGAAAAAAAAAGGAAATTTAACAAGGTCAAGTTACAGCGTGATCAAAAACCATAAAATCAAAAGACTATTAATGCCCTCATTAATAGCCAAACCTTCTTATTCCTAAGTGTTATATGACTGAGTTAAGTTTTTTATACAATAAAGTCTATCGACAGATAATATTTGTTATCTGATAGAAAATTTTCAAAAATCTTATTAGAATCCTCTTCTTCCCACAATAAATCTATGTATATAACTACCAAGCAGCATCGAACATAACCTGTCCTAATTTCAATGTACATTGATCTTAAAACTAGTTAAGGCTATAACTATACTATATTACACTATACTCAAAATAGTATAATATATAATACGAAACTATAGTTCAGCACGCGATTGGTCAGTTCCAGCATCGCCGTAAGCTTCGACCATGAACCACGATTAGTTCTGCGCAAACATCGCTCCTGATGACCGATACTGTCCATCAGTCATCATTGAGAATGAAAAATAAAAAAGTTTACTGAGCAAATACTCAACTCGTGACCTCTAGAGGATACCGTTATTCCAAAAAAATGTTCCACCTTAAAAGCTAACTATAAGAAATGATATATAACGAAACTAAAAAACTGGCTAATGGATATTTGAGAAAAAGGTGAAAAAAATTATATAATTTAAATAATCAGAGGTAAATTTTTCCTATAAAAATCCCATCAATACGTATATACAATTAATGTTGACAGGAAGTTTTCTTTGATCCACAAATGGAAGTCCCTGAGGTATGCCAATTGAGCCGTAACTATTGTTCTTGTTGATTTCCTCGAACCGACACGAGCTATACCCAAAGATGAATAAAAAAAAAAGGAAGGCACAATGCTAGACAATCCGTAACTATTGTTCTTGTTGATTTCCTCGAACCAATCCGAGCTGTCCCCAAAGATGAAAAAAAGAAGGAAGGCACGATACTGGACAATCCAGTATAATTATATAACTGGCCGTAAAAAAAAACTGTCGAAAAGGCCGAAGTTATTCACGTAATACTATGGTATAAGTGTTCATCGAATACACTACATTTAAATGTCAGAATTCACCTATAGTTATTTACACTAAATCGATCATGCTCATCAAAACAATAACAACGACTCGGGCTTCCCCTTCTTTGAATTGGCGGTTCCTGGGATCGCATTGGCAAAAAAAGTAGCGGTGCAAATAATACAGCAGACATTGACTATAAATTAGCCAATGCTCAACAGTCGTACAACAGTTCTCTCCACTACGTACAGCAACAAGCATTAGTCAAAAATGTTCAAATACTTACTCGTACTTGCACTGCTGGCTGCAGTAGCAGTAGCCCTACCAGAGACTTTGGGTGAGTATAAAAAAATTTTTTTGGAAACGTTTCATATTTAATTTTACCATGAAAAATTGTCAGCACAACATCAAAAGGAGGACAAGGCAGAAGGACATACCCCAAACGACGGCCACAAAGTTGGATCCGACGGTCATCATACTGCTAACGATGGGCATGGTCATGCTACATGTAAAGATAAACTTTTTATTTTTGAATGCGGTTTCCAAATTCAGCCAGGAATTTGTTGTATGAAATTTTTATTTTTTCAGCCGCCAGGAAAGTCAGGTCACCTGGAGGAGGATTTGGAGGCTTCGGCGGTTCCAATGCAGGAGCATCTTCAAATAGCAAAGCCAGTGCTGGAGCTGGCGGAAGTTCAGCTTATTCCGGTGCCCAATCTTCCGCTTATGCTTCCGGAAATAGTGGATTCGGAGGCGGCCATGGTGGATACGGTGGCTCTCGCGGAGGACTTCTTGGCGGCAGTGGCGGTGGATTTGGAAATGCAAAGGCGAGCGCGCAAGGCCAAGGACACGGGTAATTGTTATTGGATTAATTGTTTAAACAATTTTTAAATAATATTAATTATTTCTTTATATGATTTTAGATACGGTCGCTAAACGTTGTTTATCATGTCCACGATGGAGGATCTTAATTATGGGAAATCGTTCAGATAATTTCTCGTAATTCTTATTTATGTAACAGTTGTTTAAACGTACCTTGTGTAACTGTTTAATAAACGTTTATCATTACAATATTGCTTTTTTTATATTTTTATTTATCCTCGACACATTTTTTTTAAGATTCTTTTTTTCTTGGCTGGCAAATTGTTATGTACTGTCGTACTTATAGCTGTGGTTGTATGGGATATGATTCAGTGTATCGCGATTTGAACAACATGCGTGGTTTGAAGTTGGCAACAAACTTTTGTAACGTCCTGTATGTATGCTATGGGAAATCCTGTGTGTTTCAAGATTGTTATGCAAAACATAGCATACCGGAATGTCTTTATTCGCACAGCTGGCTTCTATAAAATGATAGGGAGGTCCTGGTGTAGCTTCATATAAGGAATTGATCGTCGTTAGAATTATCATCGTTGAAAATGGTGTACGTTATCATTATGGCGGTTCTGATAGTGGGGGTGAGTTTAGCATATCGGCTAATGGAATTAAGTTATATTAATTATTTTAATAGTCGATTAAGAGATTGTGTTTTCGTAGATCGATTCTCGCTCGCTTCTATCTTCCAGTATGGACGAAACAAGTAAGATTTTGGCAGTGTTGGGAAATTTGGATTTTTATAAATTCATAGTGTCTTTTGTAAAACAGGTAAATACTGGGAATCCGGGGTCCTGGAGAAATCAAAGGACTCGTCGTTAGAGTCCAATGGATTCGTGTCAACCGGTATCGTTGACTTTGAACCAATTAATAAAAAAATTTTGGATTATCCTGAGGAGCTAAAACCATTTATCGTGACTCAAGGACGAAAGTTAGAAAAACTACTTGCCGAATTTGCCGAGAGAACTGCTGATCCCAAGGATCATAGTCGACGTGCGGTAAGTTTTGAAAAGTATATTTAAGCAAGTTATTTTTGTGTAATACGGACGCGTCAAAAAAATTTGAAAATTTTGAAAATTTCAGAATCAATGGCTCAAGCAATTGAAATTGATTATGAAGGAATTCTCGACTGAGAACGATCCTACCAATTTTGAAAAAATATCCGATACTAAGACCAATGGAATTTTGGATTCTTCTGTATTACCACAGGACAAACAAATTTTGAAAAATGGTAATAGCCTTAAGGACTTTTTGGATTCTACCGAGGATTTTGATATATTCTATCAGGATCGACAGAACGACGAGAGACACGTCAAATCCAGTGAGTTTTTGAATTATTTAAATATTTTGACACCTGCAATTTTTTTCCTCATTTCAGGATCCGGTGACGCTTCGTCGTCATTCTTCAAATCTCATGATAAATCGGTAGAGGAGGATGACATTGTTGATTCCAAAAATCACGGAGACCAATTGATCGAGATGATGATCGATGCTGAAAATCAATTGGGACGTATACGAAAGTATTTTGAAAAATTGTGCAGGTACCTATTTGACTTTTAATTATGCAAAATTCATTATGTCATGGCAACTCATAAGTCATTCTCTAAATTAGGAAGCACCATTCGATGTCATCTTCTGTAGGATCTTTGGAGTCTAATCCTGATTACGCAACGACTACGAACCAAGGACAAAAATTGTCTATGCTATAAAATTTAAATAATTACATAATAACAATATCCTTATATATATAATTCATCTTATAAAGTTTTTAGAACGAAACCTTACGGATCCCTGTTACATTTGAATAATAAATAATCCAATAAACATTATTACCCACGACTATTTAATTCAACCAAGACCAGACCCAAATCATAAATTATTAATTTATCAGTTTATTTATAACTCAACTTTCTGCTTTATTAATCCTAATTGACTTTCCATTATTCTCTTGCCAATAAACCCAACTAATACCTACATACCAGCCATAAATTCTAATTTTCAAAATCAAATGAACTCACTAATTAAAAGCTAAGTCAATTACTACCGAGTCAAAGATCATCAATTTTACAAAGTGTCGTTCGTAGCTGATATTATCGAAACCTAACCTAACCCCATGAAAACATCCAAACGGAAATGATTTATTCAACATCTTACCGTGTAACCACACAAGGAATAATAGTTTAATGATTTTTTTATTGTCATCAAAGATGACGCTGATAACAACCCACGACTGCAAAGTCACGAATAAATAAAAATTTCTCAATTTCACTCGCGTGACACTCATTCACCGTAACGATTAGGCAGGTATTGATCATCGAATCTGAACGGCCGTTAATGACCTTCCGGTAACAGAAACTAGCTCAATACCAAGAACGATTAAATGACATTGACTTTACGATAAAACGTATTACGCAAGACCGATCAAGTAATAAGATTAAATCAAGTTGGAAAAAAATTTAGTACAATTAGACAAGACTTCTTTTTGTACGTTTGCTCTAATTTTAAGAATTTTTTTATTATTATTCAATGACCATTAATTAACAAACTTCTCTACAGCTCCAGACATTTTGGGCTTTAATCATTTGGACACGTGTATCAAGTTTTTGAAACAATGTTATTGACATCTTGTATGAACTGTAACACGTAACGTCAATTCATCGTTTCATTAAGTTGATTACCGGTTACGTGCTAATGTCAAGGACTGATAGCAATCGTGCTTGTAGTTCCCTATTGATTTTTGACAGTTACTCAAGTGGAACGTAAAACGTCAGAAATGATGTTTGGAAAATAAAAAAATTATTTTTACCGACTAGGGCATTGTGACGACCATGTACTAATTTTACGTGCACAGTACAAGGTACTTGCGTTACAGGTAATTAACAATTTTTCTAAATTTCGTGACACTGACATATAATCTGAAGTAGAATAATTTTTTTCAAAATTATACAAATTTTAAATATGCAGTAGACAATGCTCGTTCTTCTTTACCTAAAAATCTGTACGGATATCCTGTTAATGTCTCTCATACGTCCTTAAAACTATTACAAGTGTAACGTGTATGAATCGTGAAAAAGTTGTACCAATTATATTTCGAAATTCCTAAAAAAAAATTGTCTGGTCCATGTATTTTAATCATCTCGATGACTCAGTCTTTTGCTCAAGTCATGCTAATTTTAATCTCTCCCGATGCATAATTATGGCGATGAGATAATCTGCAGTTGCGTGCGTCATATTTTACGTGTCATTTAAATAACATGTTTTTTAGGGTCACGAGACTAGAAAAGTTTCCAGAGGACAAATGGCTTTCGGGAAAGAGTAATAAAAAAGTTTCGTACCACGATGCACTTTATATGCATCGATATAGAACTGGGGTAAACTCATGGAAAGAAGAATGTAGGGTAGTTCTGTGCTATCAAGATTTTGCGTGACCTCGCCCCATAAACCTATTCAAATTACGACGTTCGACTAACAATGGAAAATCCAAAATCATTTGCAGGCTATTCGAATCGGCAGGATTTCGCGAAATCGTAGATCTTGCAGTTAACGAAAATAAAAATCAAAATGCTCATTCATATTCCTCACGTATACTTACGTAAACGTGACTGGTTATTTAAGAGATCGGGCACAGGAGATCGTTTTTTTGAAAGTATCGAGAATGAAAATTAATTTTTTTCTCCTCCACTTCATTTTAATTTATCAATTTCAACAGTCAATTTTTTAATCAACGTATCATTCCATGACTCATCACACTGATAATGATGCGCAAGACCCAAGTGATACTCCGAATGATATCCCTTCTTGATGGGAAAATGCTTGACACGTTTGATCGATACAGAATGGTCGCCATTGACAACCAGGTGTCTTCCCGAGCCTTTGTCAAAACGGTCGCGACTTGATCTCCTTGAAAGGTAAGATTTTTGAAAAATATTACTAAGTAAGATTCGCGATAGCGGAATTATCAACCCGTAACAGGTAGATACAGATCCAGAATCCAATGGATTAAAAAATTCAAAAATTCAGATCGCTTAGTGAATTTTTTTATTTTACAACCCTTGTACTCGTGTTCGGGTCTGTATGAAAATTTTTCGAAAATATAATCTTTTATCATGATATTCGGATAATTTCCTACGACGATATCAGCTGCTACCATTCATCCACTATCATTTTTCTAATCGTTTTTCCCGAGTATGATAACAACAGTGTCACTTTGCAACAATACAAAAACATTAATAATTACACAAGAACACCTTCGTTGACATTCAAAACTCAAGAACCAATCTCAAAGAAATTTTCAAAACCTAATCGTTGCGTCACCCTTTGATCAAGAATGAATTGGACTAAAATACTTTTAAATTAGTATATCAAGGGTGTCTGACCCCAATTGTTATAGCAGGTAGAATCGAACGGGGGTTGCAATTGTAACGTGGCTTTGATTTTCGTGAATAAAACGAACCGCAGGAAAAGTCGAACTGGCATTAAATTTTTTAAATGAAAAACAGGTAAATTCATTGTCTCATTGTGATACGTTTTTTCAATTTGAATTTAGGTCTTCCAAATTTACCCCCATTATTCAAGACCGCACGAACACGCGAGCACGTCCGGCTATCATTTACACAGGCGCAGATTAATCGACTGGATCGCGTGAATTCTTCGATAAAGTATCTCTTAGGATTTGCGTGACCTGATTTGCCACGGGTCAATTAAAATTTACCAATTGATCCACTGGAAATCTTTGACTCTTTCGATCAGATGCTGTATAACTGATATGGGCTATTCTTGACGATCGATCAGGGTGCATCAGGGTAAATTCTTACGAGGACCTATAATTTCACTACTACCTTAAACTTAGGCTATTTCAACTTGCATAGCTAACGTTTCACGTATATATTGGGTTGAGGAATAAGTTCGTAGCATTTTTAAATAAAACTCTTTGATAAAAACGCTACGAAATTATTCCCCAACCTAATACTAGGCTGAAAGTACTGCAACGAAAAAATACATAAACTACAGCCCGTGTATCGAATTTTCGATTAAAAATATTCATTCGACTTTATGGGTGTACCTGCCGTGATTGCAGTCACGATAAAGTTAGAAAAACTTACTCGGTCTATGCGATCTGGAACAGCAATTCGTTGCTGTCCTGCAGACTTAATATTACATTTGAAAATAATTGGCCTGGAAGTCAAAAATAAATTGTTTCTGAAAAGCAATTTATCCCGACGATAAAAAAACTCGTAGACTGGTAATAGGATTACGTATACCTATAAGTCATTGAAAGTAATATACCGCGGACACGGCAGACTATTTTAACTGTAAAAAGAAGAAGTTTACATTTTACTTTAGTGAAATAAAAAAAATAATACTAATACGACACGAAAAATGAGTTACGATTTTTCGATTAGAATTTATAGTCACGCATGTATAAAAAAAAGTTGACGCACCCTTAAGCATCTTAGGTAACAAAGAGCACGCTATAGCAACCCCCTTATAAACGAAGCAACTCCGTCGCATAAAATACTATTCAATTCGTCCAAGAGAATTTGATAACACGCGATCTTGAAATTGTATGAAAATAAAAAATGGATCCTTCATCTACCCTTATGCAAGCGTCTCATATATACAGTGTCTAGTATCTCATGGATATCCAATGGCAAAGGAAAAAATTATATCTACATGTTTTATCGATAATTCGATTATCAGCACAGTTACGTATACGAGAGTTGCAAGGGTGACTACCGTGAGAATAGTCAGTGTGTTACGAGGAAGTAAAAAAATTTTTTTCTTTCTTACCAATATAGTGAGCGTCGAAATCCCTTGCGGTATGGCTGGAAGAATAAGCTCATCCCCATCTTCGGCCGTCTACCAAGGAGGGGATGAAATCGGCGTCGGCGCCGTCGGCAGGACCCCCATAAGCGGTCGTGGTGGCGCTATGGTGATGAGAAGCGTTTCCATATTCGTGACAAATGGTCGGAAAGTCTCCATAGTATCCAAAAGGCAGCAGAACATTTCGGCGGGTGCCATTTCCGGCGGAAGACGTCATAAGAAAATGCCCGACGAGGGAAGCATCAAGAGCGCAGCTTTCAATACGAAGATCATCGAGACGCTTAGGAAGAAGACTAAGTTCTCCAGGTGTAACGAAAAAATTTTTTTATTAATTTTCTTGCCATACGCCATTTTTTATTCGATAACAATTATTTTCTTACGACAGGGCTGAACTAGAAGCGCTTTGTAAAATTTATCGGAAACTGATAACCACGCCTGGACAACAAGTGGGACCGGTAACCACTATAAACGGAATGCCGTCACCCGTACAGACGATCGAAGTATTTTTGTCTTATTTGAACTTTTGATAACTTTTTTGTTTTCATAATTTTTGTCGATTTTTATTCTTTAATATTATTTTGTTCCAGGGTATAGACAGGACTATTTTTCGTGAACTTCTTCATAACACTTTTGATATTATCACCGAAGATACTCTCGTGGAACGTATGTTCTGTTGTTGGGACAAAGATAACGAAAGTGCTATAAGGCTGGAACCGTGGATTATGGGACTGGATGTCTTTTTACGTGGTGGTCTGAGGGAACGTATGGAATTTTGTTTTCGCGTTTACGATCTTAACGGCGACGGATACATTACGAAGGATGAGATGTTTCAGTTGTTTAAGTGAGTTTTGAAAATTTTTTTAGATTGATTTTGGAATTAAATTTTTTCTCTAGCAATTTTATTCTACTTCGCAGAAATTGCCTGATCAAACAACCCGGCGAGGAGGATCCGGACGAAGGTGTCAGAGATCTTTCTGAACTTGCATTAAAAAAGCTGGACGTTGATCGCGACGGGAAAGTTTCTTTCGAAGATTACGAAGTGGCGATAAAAGCAGAGCCATTATTGTTGGAAGCTTTTGGACAGTGTTTGCCTACAGAGGAAAGTTCTACAGCTTTTTTGACTACTTTGCAGCACTAAAAAAACGTTTATAATAAGCTATACATTGATTGAAATAAATTTCTTCCATAAAATTCATCCACATTCCACATCCTACTGCTTCATTAAAATGCTTTTGCTTAATTGAAATCCCACAGGGGAAAGCGTGTTCTTCTTTAATTAGGTATCACTGATGAGGTAATAACAGTGTTAATTAAACGTTAATGAAGTACTTCACGGCTTAGGGAGAAGCTGATAAGAATGCATTGGCTCAATCATTTATGGATTGAATTGGCAAGAATTTCATTAGATGTCGCCACTATCGTTCTATTCAAATGAGAAAAGGAACTGGGAGAAATAAAATTTCATTATTGATACAGTTAGACATTAATTGGACGAGATTATTTATTTTGATCGTACTTTCTACGATTTTGCGATTAGGTAGTATTTTGGGATTGACAAGGCACCTCGACACACGAAGTTGAGTTAAAGAACTCAAAAGGAGAAGCAAGAGAATGAATCTAGTGGCGAGTTTAAATATTGCAAAAAAGATGTAGAAAACTTTTGCCAATAAATATATGTGAGATCGATACTACCTATTTCCAATAAATCAAATTGCAAACTGACTGTATTTCATTGAAAAATAAGTTCGCCTTTACGTAAAAATCTTGCATTTCCCTTGCAATAATTTTTTTCCCCACTTCCTTAGCTTCAATGACCTTGCCTTGACAGGTGCACGATCCACTTATCAGTTTAATAAAATCAACCAGTTAACCGCCTGTCACGTTATCATTTACGATTCGCGTGGGTCGCCATAAAAACGGAAGATTTATTTGCCACTTGTTTCTGGCTATCCGACATTTATTCAGCGGATTTTCATTGCCGGAACATACGTAGAATCGTAGCGAAGAGATTTGTTGGATTCAGGAAGCATTTTTTTATAATTCGGATCGAAAGGAACGGGTTGACGTAATACCTAGATGCGCACGACAGCTTATAGATTGAATATTTTTAAATGATTCTTTTTATTAGAAAAGTAAATGTAAATGCAGCAGTCGTTCTTGATGCACATTTTGTATGCACTTTTGATTGATTCATTGTCCGGAGTCAGAGCGATCTTGCACTCTTATACTGCACACATTTCCTCTTCGTTCTTAAACCTGGATTCTTTTATCCAAATAAAAATGATCCTCCTCATAGGGAATTTGAGGACGAATAATTTCAGTAGAATCCTGTAAACAGTTATTTTCTTTAATAAATACCTTTTCACTCTCTTTGCCGTGCTTTAATATTTTCAAAATTCCTTACGGGACTATATTTCTCATTGGATTCTCTATGTCGGGCCTGTCCCAGCCACCACTTTCCCGGAACAACTTCACCAGCTTTTGGATCTTCAACATTGTGTAGAAAGTTCTGAAAATTTTTTCGTTTTTCTCTTTCGTCTCTATCGAAACTTCGAATCAGAATCATTTTGACCAGAGTGGTGAGCTCTTCAATTTTTTGCCAAATAGCGTCGATCGCTTGTCCTTTCGGCTGAAATAAAAAAAAATTATTTTTTCTGACCTATACAAATACCTACAAATAATTGACAAACTGGCGTAGCAGCAGAATACGGTGTGCTCTCGTGATAAAGAGTTGACGGGAGATGCGATTCTTTGGAAGAGTGTCTACGACCAACTATATATCTCGAAGCAAAATCCTGGTCAACCTTGACCTTGTGAGCTTCGTCATTATGCCGTTTATGGATAGTCGGCTGATGCTGCAAAAAAAGTAAAATAAAATGATAACAAAATAATAACAAAAAAAGAAATTACATATTAAATTAACAATAAAATATATACGTACAGCTCCAGTACTGATCGGTATTATCCAAGTAAACTAAAATTATATTGCAAAAAATAAAAATGATTAGAACGTGACTCAATCCGCGTCTTAATTACCAGACTCACCGTCGTGACGACAATCAACACGAAACGAGTGAGCATTACGATTGATTCTCATAAAAAGACAAGCTCGTATGCTCGTTACGTATACTTATAGCCAATCGTAACATTTTCTCAACATTGTTAACCTGAATAACCTCATTATCCAGAACCACGGACAGTGCCATTGTTGTATAGTAATAGTTCAAAACGAATTTTGCGATACCAACCAAAGAAAGTAATAACACTATTTTACTACTAATTTACCATTGTGACATCTAATGACGAATAACGAGTATTGAATCCAGCGAAACACATTGGTTTTCCATGGATTCGGCGTGACCGTAGCCAGTAAACAAGATGGCCAACGTTATACCGAGCCCCAGGCGTACCGCTCCTAGGGGAAAAAAAACTAGACTACACATAAATATATGTCAATGAAACCTCTCGCCAAAAGTCCAACTCATATTCCATCCTTTAATAAGAGAACTACCAGTCGCTGTTGTATAGCGACGTACTATTATCGTGGCGTGTCAATTAAAGCTGACACGGCGAGTCAGGTTGAGATTAAAAACGAAAATTATAAAAGAAACGATAAGCGGAACATTCTACAGGTTCTCATAATTAAAATTATAGAATGGTATAAAACGACGGTAATACTTTTGTCAGATTAATGGATACCGCGGATCGTCTCGTTGTTTAGATCACTCACCATGTCAAACTGGACGATTTTACTGGCGATCATTGCCGTGACAAACGGGCAGGTACGGACTAATAATTTTTTACCTTAAGTACGATTTGCCGTATCAATAAAGAAATATAAAAAATGATAAATTACACAGCCTAGCCTCGTGAACGTCCTTAGGAAGGATCAAGCCGATACGAGAAACTCGGGGACGCAGAAACCATTGCATAAGGTTGGGATTAATGAAATTAATTGTGTTTTCTTTTTTTTCAATCAACTGATAAATGTTATCGTTTAAGAGCGATACCGTCATCGAGAATAAAAATGTGAATATCTTGATAAACGTCGATCCCAAGGCCGTAGCCGAAGAATTATGGAAGGTCATCGAGAAACATTTGAAATTGAAACCAAATCGACGCTCCTTTGACTCTCAGGTGAAGATGAGAGAATTGGAGAATATCGTTGAGAGTATAGTGAATCCAAGTAGAAGAGGATCTCACAGTCCAACGCCATTTGAGATTGCTCATCAGCTGGACCACGTGGCGCGAAGTGCCATCTCGAATGATCCGTTACGTGAAAATTCCCTAGATACTGAAATTGTGTATAGGAATACCGTCTCGGAGATGCTGGAGGACCTGAAGAGCATCATGGAAGCTGAGGTAGCACCCTATAGGGAGAAACCGTTGGACGATTCGGCAGATGAGAATAGAAGAGGACTATCCGTGGCTAGAAATAGTTATGAATATGTTGATCTGAAAATGCGAATACTAAAGGAGGACTTAGCCAAGGCTGTTAAAACGTCTTTGGATTGAAGTGAATAAAAAAATATACTTGTCATGTCAATTTTGACCATACAAATTTTCATCTCCACTCTTCTCTTTCTTTTGTCTAAATAATATCTGCACGGTATCAAAGTATTTAGGATCGAAGTAATCGACGATTTTGATCCGATCCACGCGTCAAATATATTTTTCTTGTATACCAAAATGGACTTTGAGAATCGTCCTTTCCCAATGACATTCGGGCAATATATGGTGCGATGTAACGTGGAATGTATAGCACAGGCAATTTCCTAGCAATTGTAATTACACGGATACCTATCGCGTTAGCTTTTCAAACGAAATTTAATTCTTATCAGTTTAACTCTAGCGATATACTACGCAGTTGCTGTTATAATAATATATCTATATAGCTGTAAAGGAATTGTTAACAATTCAGAAGATTACAATTGGAAATCTCGATTCAATTTTTGATTGTGACGAATTTCGAGCATATAACTAGCCCGGTTCTCACTGAAGGAATTCATACGAATCTTCTCCATAGACGCTATAATGTCACCCAAGATGGTACTTGTATGGATGTCATGGGCGTTCGTGAGTATACGTAATAGATTTTCAAAAATTGTTAAAAATTGATATATATATATTTTCAAATCCTCAATAGGTTTTGACATCCTTTATTAATTGTCAAACTATCGATGACGCTCTTGAAAACGTATTCAAACGTCTGGCAAACGTTGAACGTGTGGTCAACGTAGGAGTCACTGGGAATACAAACACTAATTGTAATAGCAACAATGTCAGCGTTAGTAGAAGAAATTTAATAGGCGACGAAGGAACAGGAGAGAGGGTGAGTCAAAATTGAATAATTTTTAATCTATGAATTTTAATTTTAATATAATAAATAACATAATATAATAGGGAGATAATGAGGAGAATGGTATCGGCTTGCCTGTTATTCGGAGTTACGATGAACTTGCTGACGAAACACAAAGGAGTTTGAGGTTAAAGAAACCCAAGAGGAATCGGAAATTACCGTATCAAAACTATTATCCTTCCTTAATGACAACTGATCTAAATGCAAATACTAATCAGAACGTCAATAGTAATAATATTGTATCGAGACGTTCCTATATTGGCGCTCATCATATGGCTATTCCAATTCAACATGATCCGGATAATTAATCGTTGTCGGCCAAAGCTTAAATTTGAGAGATCTGAACCAATTGTAGATAAGGACAAAGATAGTTGAATTAAAACATTTAAAATATTGTTCCTTGTCAAATTTAGAAGAACGAAAATGTATTTGAAAATAAGTTAAATAAAACAAATTAATAAGCAAAATTTCACAAGTTTTCTTAATTATATATATGTATATATATATATCGCCTTTGTACTCTAATAAATTCCCATAAAAGTGTTTCCCTCGTGCTCTGTAATCATATTGATTATGTTATCAATGCCTGAAATTATAAATGAGAATGGCAAGTTTAAGAGATTTAAAAAAAATAATGAATTATAATTAATATATGTCAGCTTCAAAATTTCAATTAATTTAATGTAATATTTGATTTTTGAAAAAAAAATACAAATTCATAAATTCTCCAATCGATATAAAAAATTTTGTCAAACAACATGCTCACCATTGCGAATCATCAATTCGCACACGCTGATATAGAAAATTGTATAACGTTCCATGCAAGCTGTATAAAAATACTTACCTGAAAACATAGATGCATAGTGTCGAAAGAGAAGCTGTAAACGGTAGTTATGGGTCCAGAGTCGGTCTTGATATTCTCATTAAGTATTTTGGCAATTTGTGTAAGTTAATTAAAAAAAAATTACAAAAATTATAAAAATTGCACGTTAATATTAATCTAATAGGAGAATTCAGGGGTTTATGCTAACGCTGTTTTGGCACGTAAGAATTTGCACGAGGACGTGGAAGCAGCTCGGCCTCACTCGGAGTCGACTTCGAAAAATGATAATGGACCATATGAAGTGAGTAAAGATAATTCTTATCCGACAAGAGATTCATCTCGGGAGATAGTTTCGTAGATTGTTACAGAAAGAGGCTGATCCCAAAGTAGCTTCGATAGCTTCCGCAGCAGCTGACGCAAGTCTGGACATCACCCAGTCATTGGCAAAGGAAATTAGCAATGCAATTGCACTGGCAGTAGCAAATTCAGTCGCTAAAATTTTAGATGAACGGTCCACACAATCTGAACAGGATTCTGAGAAGCTGTCAAACCATATTCGAACAGCATCTGGTAGTATCCAGGGTACGTATACGATACTGTAAAATATAGATCTTAATAAAATATTTTCTTTTTTGAATTAGATGATACCCACAGTGAGGTAAAGGATGATTTGACACGTACTAATATTGGGTATCGATCACAACGAAAACAGTCTGAGGCTGCTCATGAAAAGGACGATAACGAACCTGGGTTAGCTGATAATACCAGAAAATTTTCGATGACACCAGACGCAGATCAGTCAAAGGTGTTACAGCAAGGAAAAAAAATGATTTTGAATATCTTTTTCAAAATGATAATTTATATTTTTTTTTATTTAGATCAAACGAAGAACTTTCAGTCACGACCAGGAACTAGCTTCGGACCAGGGTGTTCAGATAAATCCAATTGCGAATTATCGCAGAGCTGCAATTATAATTTTGCAACATAGGAATAACAGTAGGCCAATTTATCATGAACGTAGAAATGCTAGGCGTCACGATCATCAATCTATTGACGAAAAATGGGACGATGATGATGACGATGATGCTTTGTAAACTCGTAAGAATGAAAATGATAAGAAGAAAAATATGAAACTAAATGGAAGAGGCATATCGCATCGTGCTAAAAATAATCGCAATATGGACGCAATATTTTTGATCATCGATAACAATATGTATTAGTTAAAATAATTTGTCGAATAAAGGATTTACGATTTAAAAAGTGACTCTCAATTATTCGGCCAAAATTTCATTTTACTAATGGACAAAATGTCTAAGCTGTGCTCTACGTTGTGAAATACAAATTAGATCAATTTTAGTTTTTTCAACGCGGTACTACTGCATATATAAAAAAATCAATCGGCAATAGGGAAATAAAGTTAATCACAAATCATCTGATATCTCAGCGATTTGGACTTATGATTTATGAAACGTTATTACACGTTGTTAACGAAGAAGCAATCGGTGCAGAACTGACCTCGTAGTTACTCAACGAATAACGAGAGTTTATAATTTTATTTCATCCGGTAAATTTTTGGTGGACCAAGAAATGGGATTTTTTATGAGAAAGAATTAAGTTCCAAAGCATTTATTGGGTATTTCTATTTTGGAAAATTATTCAAAATAATTCGAACTTTTATGTATTCCGTATATTTTAAGAGATTTTGATTTAGGCTTAATTTTGTATTTTTAATAAATTTTGAAAGTAAATCACGATCCAATAATATTTAGTAACATTTGGAAAGCTTTATCCAATGTTCGAATTTTCAAAGGCACCTGTCCTAGGTGTGTTTGCAATCGGGCAAGTGAAAGTCAAATTTAAAGCAATTGATTCATTAAGAAATTCATATGAAAATCTGCCTGGTTATTTCGAATTTAATGAATATTGTTTAACACTTGTATAATAACAGCGGAGCAATTAGGAAATCATCAGGAGAATTGAAAAAGCAATTTTTTAGGTATTAAAAACATACAAATTTTTATTTTTTGACGCTAACTTCCCAACAGTGAAATCGTACTGTGTCCGATAAGGTAATCGTATCGAGCGTTAAAAATTATTACAGGCGGTTATCGGTAACGATCGTAAATTTCCAGAAACGCATTCAAAATGAATGTTTATGGGATTTGGTAAGAAAAAAAATTAATAATTTGCTAATAGCACAGCACGGCAGTAGCAATCACATAACGTTAAAGTTTCTTACAAGGTGAGGTTGATCGTGTTGGGATTTCTGGATTAAAAAAAAAATCTTAAATCATGATACTACAATGGACATTAACATTGTCCTTGGGACTATTGGTAAGACAATACAAAAAGATAAAAATGGACTAAAACATAAAATTTTGATTTCCAAATACTTTTCCTATTTAGATAAACGCAGTACCGCCAATGAGATTGAGTCATTCGGGTTACGAAGTGATATCGTTTGCCGGTCAAAAAACCGACGACTCCGAATCGTTAAAGATTCCACGAAATTTCCCAAAAAATTCAGGATTCAAAACTTTTGAAATTCCAAAACCATTCGACGAATCTGAATCCTTGGTACCGCGCCAAGATCGTAAAATACATAACGAGAATGAAAGATCAGATCCTAAACAAAATACAGTAGATTTTCTGTTCAAGGATCAAGAAAATCCTTCGAGTTACCCGACAAAATTTGCGTTCAAGACCAACGATCAAGATCAAAGTGACACCCTACAAAATAACCACCACGATAAATCCCTCGGATTAACATTCTCAAAAAGTATCGATCCAAAGTATCAAAATCCTGCGACAAAGAATGAAACCGAAAAGCCTGACACGACGATTCAAGTTTCCGACTTTGACTACAGCGATATACGTACCGTGGATACAAAACAGGACAAACCCACAATTTTCTCCGAGGATCCGCAACAAGATGACAAAGACAAACAAGAAAAATCCGAAACCCCAAAACAGTCACTACCAACAACAACAAAACTTTCACCAGGCCCTCATGGATTTTTTACACTTCGAAAAATCACAAATTTGATCTCCCCGATTTATCCAACAGGACATGACGTAACGTCCTATCGTCCTCCATACAAATCCTTCCCTCTCAGTGCATCCGGTCAACTCAGGACGCAGGACGATTCCTTAACGCGTCTAAAATATTTTCCGCTCGTCCAAGACGATTTTGAATCCCCACGTGAAATCCTGAGACAAAATACAGCCAGAGACAAGAGCAATAAATTTCTCTTACTGAATAGCCTGAAACATTTTTTGCTCAACAACAAAATCCCATACCCACGTGCCATGATAACACCGCCATTAATGTCATTCCCGAAATCAATTCCAATTTCCGCCTCATGTCCCAGACACCACTACCCGTCGATCTCATCCCCGGAGCTCCATCCAATACCCATGACGTCATCAGCCATGGACCTCCCAGTCTCCCGTAGGGTCCAGCATAGATCCGGAGAGCCAGAATCAAAGGATATATCAGGCTCGACTGAAATATCCAAAGAAAGTCTGATAGTCGACATAGTCCACGAAGTGTCTGATGATTCAGAAATTCAGCACGATTCGAGAGTCAGCACCGAAAGCAAGACCAAAGCAAAAGACCCGTGCCCGTTAAAGGGCAGAAACGACTTTTACGAGTTCCTCGCGAAATTCGGTAGCAACGTAATGGAAACAGCCTTAAGGTACGAGACGTCGATTCGCACCGATTCGAAACATCGAGCCACATAAATCCAACGAAAACATAATTCACCAAAAACAAAATTCACCAAAAATCTACCCAACAACACAAATTCCTTCCACGTTATCTCGCAGTATCCCAAGAATGCAGATTTATTGATCAAAATATATAATTCTGTCAAATTATATTCTTACCTGCCCCGTTCGTCTATCAAATTTATTTGTCACCTTCCGATTAATTACCAACCAAAAAAAAGTTTAATAAAAGACAATCTCGTTATGGCACTTGCCTTTTATTAAAAACAAATACGTCATTGATCATAATTACAAACAAATAATGACAGTAGGTACAATTACAAAATACATCGGCCTGCCTTTGCGTGCTGCTGAATCAGTCTTAACCCCCCTCGATTCACCAGGAAGTAACGCTCCAGGAGGATTAGAGACGCGTCCTCGAAGATATTCTGAACCTGAACTGAACCTCGCGGGAAACAATAAGATCCCGTCAAATCCATAATAAGATACACAGTAGTACCGAGGTCTTCGGAGAACGATCGTATTTTCAAAATGGTTAACGCAGGGGGCTAATTTTAAACTATGAGACATGAGAGGTACATTAGTGATGTAGAAATTTACGTAATATAGATCGACTTTTCGTCCTCACAGAACGAAAAATTAAGTGATGACGTTGATATATATATATATATCCATATACATAGATATACAATCGTATATATATATATATACCCATATGTATCTATGTATGTACGTATGTATCGGCAATTATGACGTAATCACCCGGGGCATTATTCTTTCTTAAAATAATACACGAGCATATATGTATATAGGTACATGCATATATGCTGAATATATTTATATACCTAGACGCTCCTAGAAACATAATATTAACGGTTCTCGCAGCTTTTCCTCTTTTTCTCTCGTTTCTTGGATCCAGGTGGTGAGGGGGGAGGGATGGGGGAAGGGGGTTGGGCTAAAGATCAGCGTCCTCAAAATTCACGGGTCCGACGAGAACGTATTGCTCGGCGATATGAAAAAATATGACGTTCGTCGTGCGTCCCGGAAATAAAAAAAAATATTTCGACACTGATAACGATGAGATCAGTAAACGATGCGTTTGACAGGAACGTTCGAGCTCTGTAAAGCGCATCGCGATTAACGTTTGAGCAGCGAAACGGAGTGTTGACGCGCGAGGCACTTTGACGCGATTATTATTGTTATTATTGGTTCGCCAAGATCAAAGAAAGAAGGAAAATTGCGGGAACGCGCAATAAATTTATTTATCCGCTGTACTCCTTATGGATATGCTATATGGATTTTTAACGTGCGAAGAGAAATTAAAATTGTATATATTTTTTCCCCTTTCCTTTTCGATCAATGAAAAATCAATTCGCGAATGCCTGTCGTTTTTCACAGTGAAGCATTTTATCGGACACAAGAGACTTTCCCATCGAGCCACGCACTTACGTCACGAGACGCACGTAGGATATCGAAATACGCGCGGTGGCTTATTTTCTTTTTCTTAAAATGAATAAATTTTTTTTATATATATATATAAAACAATGTAGAAGAATCAAAATCGTAATGACGCTTCGCTTAGGTAATATAACGGTTATTCGTAGACAATAATCCATGACAATGATAATCATAATAGTTCGTAATAATGAATAATAGTGATCGTTATTGAAATATATATAATTTTTTAAAATTATACGTATATAATATATATATTTATTTATTTATATAGATTCATTTAGATGTACGTTCCTCCTTCTCTTCATATATATATTTGTAAATGGCAATGTCATCTTCATATTTATATACCTCTTCTTCGTCTTCCTGTTTTTTCTCCTTTCTTTCGTTTTTCCTATTTTCTCTTTTCCTCCTCATCTCCTTTACTCTGTCTATTTTACTCGCTTATTTATCCGCCTCTCAACGTATATCGTTCGTCGCGTATATTATTTAGGGACTAGCAATTATGTTTCACTTAGAGACTACACCGTAATTAGGTTAAACTGCTTTAGGGTCGCGACAGTAATTCTACGCGTTACGATCGATAAATTCATTTACTAAAATATATAGTGTTACAGTATTCTGTGATTCGTCAGTAATCTTCATTAAAACGAACGTCTATTGTTAGCCAAGCGTGACCACGTGGCTTCGCTGTGAAATCGTCTGATCGTCGATCGACGTTATCGATAAGAGCTGCACGAAGAGGTGCGATCGCGTGGATTAATTAAAATGCCAAAAAAGACAGGAATGAGCGACGGCGTGACGAATGAGAGTGTTAAAAGTTCGGAGGAATGAAAGAAAAAATAAAATAAAATGCATCGTAAAGAAATGCAATCGTTATACGTAACTGGTATTAAAGATAAAAGTCAAGTAAAAGATTTATATATATATATATAATGTTGAACGCTCGATGCAAAGATCATGTCGATTTCACAATAAGATACGTACACCCAGGATAAACACGAGGAATCTTGCGAATGGCTGTTTTCGTGAATCTTGTAAAAGCAACTTTTTTTTTCTTGCAATTTTCAACAACCGACAAAACGATCCAACCAATCGCTTCGAAGATCCTTCGCGATACGATGCCGCGGGATTCTCGACGACGGAAATAAAATGACGTGAAAAAAGTGACTTTATCAGCCGTCGTAACGTCATTCTATTCCACGCTCGAGTTCATTTGGCAGTTATTGTACTCTCCTATTTACAATTATTTTTTCGGAAAAAAAATAATATGTTAATACTCGGAAAATCGCGTCGTCGATTTTCCAAGTACGGCCTTAAGGTCGCGTTCTCGCGTAACGACGCTTCTCGCTATACTCGCAAAGTTGATCGCGATCGCTTACGTAACTATTAGCAAGAGGAAATAAAAATTCAAACTTTTTCCAAGCACTAGCCCACTGATTAGTCAAGTAGCCTTATCGCAACTTTTGATGTGCGTTTTATTTTTTTTTTAAAGCATCTCGCATTTTTCACATCGGAGTAAACTCTTTTATCAATAGGATTGACGTCCGTTTATATATATATGTATGTATATATTTTTAATTTTGCAATTTGACTACAAAAATTTAAAATTCGAGGACCGGAAGGGGTTAAAATAATTTCGAATGGAAATAATGCGGCTAGTATGGCTACGCGATAGCAGAGGCGAGGGGGGCCGATAAGGGGAATGGATGAAGAATAATATTTAGTTTTACTAGCGAAATTCGTAATTCGCTTAAATGTTCATTCACAATGCAGTATTGAAATAGGTAAACGCCGTGACGCGACTTCCGGCGGCACGACGCGATTTACTGTTTCATACAAAAATACGATTCTTAAGTTGGTAATTATTATAAATTTCGTACTGTCACCCGATGAATTTCTTTTTTTTCATGTTTTTCCGTGTACGCGTTACAAGCGACACATCGTTAACCGATACCAAGGTTAACCGTTCGAACGCAATTACTTAAATCTACATTCCGATCTACACACTCGAAAAAACCGCTAAACACTTTGATCGAATCCCTGAAAATTTAATGTGTGTGGCGGTAAAAAAAATAATTCGTTACGAGCTCTCACTCCTGACACCAGTTTTCATCGATTCTGTATTGAAATCCACCCTATAGATTCCTAATTGTATTTTTATAATATCCCTCGCGCGTAAGTCCATTCCCGCCATACATTTTTTCTTTTTTTTTTCGAATTTTACTATCATTGCGAATGATTTATCTCCCACCGCTGGAACCTACGGTCTACGGATGATTTTTTTAATCGTTATCATAGGGTGAGACACTGGGCCGCTTTTGGATTAATATTTACAAGATTTCGAAAAATTGTATACTTCCCTCGTGCCTCAATCCTTCGTGAGACGTTTGATAAGATTTTTATTATCTTTCCTACTACTCTTTTTTTTTTCTTCATAAAAATATATCATATCTGCGTTTCATCATTTCTTTTTACATGGGACGATAAGGTGTTCTAATGACACGACGCACGTGAAAATCAATCGAACGTACCAGATAACTTTAACTAGCACTGCGCGATGAGATGATCTAAATGATTTTTCCTTAATGAATGATTTTTCGTTGATTTTCAATTTTATCGGCCGAATAACTCACCCTACCCGTGGCACTGTTACAGCACGACGTTAATGCCCTGAATCGTGTGATTCGCAAGAATCGTTTTTTACTCTAGCCGGCGTGATCCACTGACCGATCCGCGAAATCATGACCTATTTAAAGATAATGGGAAGGTCGAAAATCGCGAGTCGTTCAATGTCGCTTGGAGAATTGCGAGATCGCCTTTACTCGAAAGCTCATAAAGCGTAGGCAGACGAGGAGACATTGACGAGTGTGATTTCACGTGTGTAAAGTGTACCATATTAAAATACAGTTCTTATAACATTTTATTCCTCTCTCACTCTCTCTTCCTCTCTCCTTCATCCTTTCTCTCTCTCTCTCCCTTTCATCTTCAATCTCATTTCCCATCATTTTAATACCTCTCCTCTATCTTTTGTCGTAATCGTCTCTCGTGTCGCATCCTTTGTAACATTATTAATTATTACTTTTGTTTTCGTCAAGTTATCTAAAAATATGTTCTTCTTTTACTTATGTATTTGCATATCGTTTTGTTCCACTCTAATTTTTCTCGCTCTCTCTCTCTCTCTCATTTCGATCGTACCTTAGGTTAATTAAATCATCTACGCGATTATAATGATCTACCGTGATATACATATATATAATTTTATTCAATTCGAATGAAACGAACTGTTATCGCCACTGTTAACGGGTTTCTCCTTCGATAAGTTCGAAAAAGAAAGATTGTGTCTCATGTTACGGTAGCACCCTTGCGACTATAGGCACGAAACATAAATTTTACGTTATTTCGTATCGAGTGATGCCAACCCTTAAGATTTCATATATTAAAACCGATGAAAAAGAAAGGAAAAAAAAAGAATCAGATCCTCCTTTCAAAAGCACTCGCTGAAGAATGTCATCCCCTATTCATCCAATCGTGATGGAATAAATTGATATCTCTCTCTCTCTCTATCTCCCTCTCCCTGTCTCAAGCTTCTTTCCCAATAGCTACCTTTATCATTACTCTCCTCATTTCTGTCATCATCCTCGTCGAAGGACCTCAAAAACCTAGTTTTTTAAAATTTACTAAAAAAATCCCTAGATGTCCCTCCAAACTGCGAACCTGACTCGCGTCATGTGTTCGTTCGCTTTCTTTCGTCAATTTCTTTTTACCTATGACGTCATACAAATAAACCTAGCGCAAACACCTTTGGCTACCCGATACACGTTTACACTTTACATAACTATGCTATGGCAACGCTTATTTGTATTATTACGCACTAAATATATATATATATATTTATATATATCCGCAGTCATTTTATCGATGTAGCTCTCGGTCTGACGTACGATCGTCCAGATAATGGACCAGATCACTTACCGGAAGTATCTAATTCCGAGCATAGGAAAGGGCTTGTAAAGAAAAAAAATAAAAAATAATATCTTCGTCATTCACCAGACATATCCCGATAGTCGTAATCGGACACGAATAAAAATATCAATATGCGCCCTGTCTTCGAGGAAAACTTCCGTAATCGATGATGGATAACGATCGCACGCCACCGTAAATCGTTACAATCGAGTTACTGAGGTACACGGAGCAACGGAAACCATTTAATCCAGGCTCGTAGACGTTTTCACAAAAATAAATTGCACCTTCAAAGATAATCGTTTTCCGCCGTCTGAGCGTCCTGCGACTTTAGCGTTGCCATCTCCTCGGCCGTCCCACCTTCGCCCTCTTGTTCCTCGACGAAATTTATACTTCCCGCCTTGTACCAGACAACCAGGTCCACCAGAAACGCCAGTATCAATATACCACCGGTGGTACCTGTGGGAGTTAATTAAAGATATAACGAATGCCAATAAACAGTGCATCGTCTGAAAAACGATCTTCCTTATTGCCATAAGGTAAAAGTTACCGTGATAAAACATCCTGAAGACGTTGGAGTCGTAGAGCCAACAGGCGCCGCGCTCGCCGCACGCGTATTCCCAAACGAGACAAGCAGAGTCCACAACGGCGCCATAAACGATGGGACAAGGGACGTTGCCTAAATAAATGAATTGAAGGAGATCGATAAACCCAAATGCTTTCGACGACGCGATTGGACATTAATGGCCTTGGCGGCTCACTCACCAAACAGCCCAATGGCGAACTGTATGAGTCCCAGGGCCATGGCTTTGTCCCTGGGGTCCACGCACCGTAGAATCAACAGCATCGAGCCCACCTCGCTGGTCGAGTTAATGAACACGAAGACCGAGAACAGGATCATATACACCCAGAAGTTATTGCACTCCAGCGGACAGTAACCGATCGTTGCTGCGCTTATCGTTTCCGGTACCGTCTGATTATTCCCAATGCACTGACAGTCTAAGAACTGCAACAGAGCCGAATGGCCAGAATAAAGTTTATGGTCCGGCACTACAAGGAGCATCCTCCCTGTGCGAGAATAGATAATTTATTTGAAAAAGAAAAAAAGGGCATCTTACCGACGACACTTTCCCATCTATCACAGTATAGTTCGAGCATCCTGCGTGACAGGCAGAGAAATAAGTTTTCCCATCGGCTCCACAAATCGGACTGAATTTATTTCTATCGCAATCGCAGGCCACGTCGCAGGTTGGTTCGAAGCTGGAGACACTGGACAGATAAGAGATTCGATTAATGGAGTGACGATTAAAATTGGTCGTTATTAAAAAATTCAAGTACCCATTGGAGTGTGACATGAGTCCGGCAAAGTCGTCCATGGGACATCCGATGAACATGAGGATTCCCATACCAATGGCGTAGACAACTGCTGTAAATGCGATCCAGGCAGCGACGAATCTCGCGTTTGGTTTTGCTTTCAGGATGAAGAAGCCGCTCATTATGATTCCCAGGCCCATCACCAGAATTCCACCTACACCTGTGCGACGGGAAGACAAAAAAAGAAATTAACGGTGGGGGTTCGTACAACAGTGAACTTCCCTTTACGAATCTGCCAATTTGCGATTCTCGGGAAGTGAGTCACTCGCTGTGGAACGTCAAGCAGTTCCGGAGTTCGTTTTGCAATTTGACAATAACCGTCTGTCCTCATGCAGCGATTCTTTATATTAAAAGGATCTTCCCCGGCAATTCCTGGCTTGGCTCGATGGTCGCCTGCTCTTTGCGGTTCGCGAATATTCGGCTCTGCAATTATTTATTTGTTTACCTGAAATCATATTCGCGTGGTGCGCTGGCAAGCGGAATTGACTCTCCAGATATTTCGGCAGGAAGGTGTACAGCCCGGCTATTGGCAATATGTGCAAAACGCTGCTGGCTGTACGAAACATCAGTATATCGTTCTTCAACAATCTCTTGACAGCTTTCGGGAAATCTGAAACAATTTCGTTCGAACTTTTCATTCGCCAATTTCAACATGAATCTCGTGCGCGGCTCGTATTTTCATCGGACGCTGAAAACAGCGATGATCGAATTAGCTCTTTTCTGAAATACATGACCTCGTCAACGTCGTACACTACACCTCGACAATCCATATACATATGTACACATATGTAAATCCCATGCGCACACAGTCGACCTTCGTCGCGTGATTGACACCATAAATCCTGAAGTTACCAGATTTTATAAGTATCCATAAAATTTCACTATAAAAAAAAATTATTCCGACCGAATCAACAACCTCGAGAGTCGACGTATCCTCGGAGTATCAAAATTTACAGTGTAAATAAAGAAAAAAAATAAAAGTAAAAAAAATTCAATAAAACAAGATTATCGCTTCCAAGAAGAGACACAGTGAAATAGTCTCTAGTATAAAAAATAAAAAAATCCATGATTTACTGTCCACTAAAATTATTCAATAATAACATTCTAATCTTTCTCATCCAGCAACTAAACTGGAGTGAAATTACAATAAAAATAAAATATTAAAATATACTTTGTAACGCGCCTGTAACATAAACGTCCCCCAAGACCATGTTTAGAAAAACGTGACCCCCACCGTGTACCACGTATTACCACATAAAGTCCACCGACCAAATCTACAGGGTGACCCGTTAAAAATGTCCAACAATCTCATAGAACATAGGAACGACCCTCCACTAGTACATTCGTCAATAAAAACCATGACCAATCGAAAAGCAAGATTAAATAGAAAAATGGCAAAAGGCAATGGAACGACCCCATGCATTTCCACATTCCCATCGCGTTTTCGTAAACATGTTTTGTCAGATAGGTCCCTGTATCGTATACAGCCAGAGAAGTGGACTCCCGAGAAATGATCAATGATTCACGAGCAGGTCGCGTCGGCGTCCACCCCTCCCGCCCCCTCGCCCGTCCCCCAAACAGCTTGGAATAAATGAAACCGTGCCCAAAATGTGGCGTCGTTTAATTAAAAAAATAAAACCCAATGAAAAAAAAATCCCTAAGCACTCCTCGAAAGACCGCAGACGAATAACAATCGCCATACGATCGACTCTATTATACAATAAGTCCTAAGGAGTCTATAGGGTGAGCCATTAACATTGGTACCAGACGCGAATACGATTATGTTATCAAATTGAATCACACGTTACTATTTTCGACGCGTCGTAACGCTCGCGGAGACTCGAAGTTATCAGTGGAGCGAATGTGAAACTCCGATACGTATATACGGTAGACGAACGAGTTATGTATCGGGCCCGTGCGAGCGAACGCGACGTTGCTGTTGTGTTGTGCTATGTTGCGTTATGTTGTGTTATGTCGGCCGAGGTGTATGAGACAGCTGAGATAGGTCTCCCCCACACGCGTGTCCTCCGGTTCTATATGCATGATATGACCGTGAACTTGCCCCACCTCGTACACGAGTCGGTCAGTCATTATTATTAACACACACTGTACCTACTGGTAACATTGGCGCTATATCTATATACATCGGTATAACCGCATACATCTGAATCAACTGTGAAGGAACCGTCTACCGTATAAAACGAACGGGCAGCGTTTGGCTGAATTTAAAAGTGAAATTTTTTTATATTACAAATATATATATATGTACATCGATTGCAGTGACGTCAAACATGGATACGATAATCAATTCCCACATGGTGATCGTGTTTACGTGTATAGTTGAGAATTTTTAATCGATGCCATATATTGTTTATTGATTTGTTATTACTTTGACACTGATATACAGAGGACTTTGTAATAACGTTTAACGTCAGCATAGCGAGACGCCATTACGACGCCTTCCTAGACGCCACCCAGAAGACACGATGACGTCCTTGATGTCACGGACTCTTCTTGACCGGCTGCATCAGGCGTTTATGTCCCCACGGTGCTGTTGTCTCTCCCTGTATCTGTCTCTTACTCTTCCATTCTCTTTCTCTCTCCTTCGCATTGCTGTTTCTTACGGTCTAGATGCATATTGTGTTAATGGCATAAATTGTTTTTCACGGCACTGTGACGTCACAGGGAAAGACGTAGAGCCTCTAAATTTCTGTTTAAAATCCTACTCCGATCTAACCTATGCAAAACTCACCACGCAGACTCGGCTTCTTCGAGTCGTCCCGTTTAGGCGGCGTCCTGCTTGTCGGTAATCGCGTTGGAAACGCGAACATCCCTATGCTGACGAGCATTAGCATTGCGGATATTAGCACCAAACCTGAGAAAAATAAAATTATACTGTTAACAGACATGGGAGACACTAATGCATGTATAGGGTGTGACATTTTTTGGATATTTATGACATGGAAAGTACATCCTCATGCCTTTAATATATATATCTTTTGTAACTAAAAAAGTTGCTTGGCAATAATTCAACTGACGTCCACGACAGTTTCCCTGTTGAGAAAAAGAAAAAAGCGAAGAAAAGAAAAAAGAGTTAGGTCGCTCCCAAGACCGACTTCAGTGTCTGAAGAGATTTTTCTGTTTGATTACTTGAACAATTTGAGTAGCATGAAATTTTCAAGCCTGGCATGAAGAAATCATGTTATCTCTTGGAATTCGGAAATAATAACGCACTCAACTCTGAAGGATTTCCTATAAAAGGAGTAACGTTGGTACGGTCATGACGCGTTTCTATATCGCGGTAAGCAGTTAGAGAAAGAAGCCCGGGAACGTCGGAATGGCGACGATGGAAATGGCAGACTTCGTAACGAGTCGCGTTCCAAGGAGAGATCGTAGCGCGGTAACAAGATGTTGGTAAATTATTTTTATGTCGTCGGGCGTTTTCGCTGTCAAAACGTTCGCCCTAAATAATTCTGACAAGTGGCGTGAACGCCCCCGGTGAGAAACGTCGGGCGATTTCCGCGAAACGTCGGCAAAGAATCTCAAGGAACAAGACACGTTCGTCCAACCGCGAGAAAAGCATAGAGAATCCTCTTTTGGTAGGGACGGTACTCGGTGTATTTTCTTTCTTATTATTTTTGTACCAACTTATGAGCAAGAAAAAAAATTTCCGGGCGTCGTTTCCTCTCGGGATTTACGAATCGCTCGCTCCTTGAGCTCTTTCGATGATCATGTACCAACTGACTCTACACGTACAGCGGACTAGGATCAGCGTTTCGATCCTTCGTAATTCTTCATCTTCATACTTTTTTCTTGCGCATTCCCCTTTATCTTCCTATTGCACTCACCGAGCCACCACGCTCCCACCCATCTTGGATCGCTCGGTGTGATTTGCGGATCGGCTGATAGATCAGCGTAAAGCCTCGTGCACAGAGAACCCAGGATGAAACCCAGGGCTGGACCAAGTATTCTAACGCCGATCGTTATTGCTGCGAATAAAGGAATAGCCGGTTCAGAAACGAGTATCTTCAGTGGATAAGAGTGATAACGAATTAGTCGAAAGGGTGGGTGAGATTTAATTATAAAATACTTGCCGAAATACAGAGGACTTTCCCTGCTTGCTACGTTGTCATCTATGTAAGGAATCCCAAGGGTGTAAACGGCAGTTTGTCCCATGCCGACGCCGAGTAAGGAGACGAAGAAAATGGCAAGGACCACATTGGTAATTTTGTTCTGTATCCTTTGCTCCTTGAGGAAGTCACCCTCGCAGTAAGCCGTCGAATCGCTATTGAAGCGAGGGGTGGACGTTGATAAGAATAAGCTGCAAGATCAGACGTTACCTTGGATTAGCTTATCGCTGCGAGACACAGAATCCCGTTTATATATAAATATATACGTACTCCCTGATGTCAGACGTGTTAGCGGCACGTTCTTTGTACTTGCAGAGATTCACCGGGATGGGATCGGAAGCATTGGGACCACTTCCGTCGGAACCTGGACCAACCCCACTGAAGAGGAGTTCATTCTGGTGAATGAGTTGTTCACCGAAAATGAAATGAGGCATCGAGCAAGAGAATGAGCTCACGGCAAATAGTATCATCCCCCAAGCGATCCACTTTGGCCTGTGACCTTGTCCACCGTAGTAGGTTAATAGCAACGACGAACCGATCTGACCGATCTCCGTAGCCGACATTATGATTCCCGTAGTCTTCGATTGGATTTGGAACAGCTTCTCGATGGTCGTAATCACTGATACGAAGTACGTGTAATACATGCCTTGAAGAACCTGATGTAAAAAATAATGGTATCAAAGAGGTGTAAGATTTAACAGTGAAATTAATTATAAAAAATTAAGAAACCAACCCAGGTTATGCAAAACGTGACGAGGAAGGCCTGTTTCGTTGCGAAGAATTGCATCCAGTGGGGTCTGCAGGGACCCCAACCGCAAGAAATGTCAGCATCGTCGAACTCCGTATGGAGGCTGCTCGACTTTTCATCGACTCCGATGAGTTTACCATTTTCCACATTGATGTCAATAGTCTTGCCGTTTGGTATCGATCCATTATTATTGTGTTTGTTGAACAGTATCCCATTGCCGTTAGCCATCTTATCGTGAGGCTGTATGATAGTGAGTGTATCTACGGTACCATTGGCAAGCATTTGCGTGTCCTCTCCAGCCATCGTCTCCACCGGAGCCAAATCGCCGGATGCTGGGTGCTCCGAAAATTATTCTTTGCCGTACCGACTCTTCTTTTCCCGTCGTCAGTTAGCAATCGGCACAAGCGTGACTGGAGGCACCGGGCCGACTCTCGTTTAGCCTGAAACAAAGCGATAAAAAAGAAATTAAAAAGATAAAAGGGGGAGACGAAGAAACGGGCCCCGTGTGAATGAACTATCCAAAAGAAAAAAGTCAGGGACGTGCCAGTCAACTCCACATTCAGATTGGAGTTCGACGAAACTGGAAATGGCGAAATTCCAGTCTTCCTTCCCAAATTCCCTCTTGTCCGTAAGCCGCCCCCCGCCCACTGTCTCCCCGAAAAAAAAAGATTACCCAAAGAAATCGCGTGTCTCGAACAGACGTTACCATACCGATCTTCTACCCGATTGAGATGAATCACGCGATCCGGAACACCCAGTAGGCAGCCCGTGGAAGATCCTCTCACTTTCGTTACGTATCGCCCGACTTTCCTCCTTTCCTTCAGATTCCGTTGCATTCCGAACTCTCGTTGCGCCACGAATTTTCCGCAACTCCAGCGAACCCCCACGATCATCAAGATCATCTGATTGTCAACAGCCTCCCAAAAATTAATTCTCAGTACGCCACAAGCAAATGTCTATCCCTTTTCCCAATACACCCAACTGTAAGACAAAGAAAAGCCATCATAGACAGTACTGACAATCATTACCAATAAATGCTTACAAGCATACGACATACGTCACACGGCGTATTCCTCAAGTATCCCCACAGCCTGGGAAAACCCACACGGTCAAATCCAAGCACGATACAGTTATACCTAGACACCCAGGCGTTCGATCTGACAAAACGAAATCGAGAGGACGTTAAATCCGTCGAAAGATTTTCTGCCGAGTCAGAGTCCGCGGGGAGCAGCTGTCTCGGGCCTAGGCCCGCAGGCGTTTCTCTGCTATGTCAAGACCCGACGGTTCTCCATTGGATTAATAATTTTTCTTTTTTTTTTACCCAGCATCCCGACCCAGCCTGTAAAGCAGTGCGATTAGAGATGACAAACTATAATGATAATGCGTAAAAAAATTGCCTTCCAAAAATAATATCCCAAGCCAATTAAATTCTCGTTATCGATAACTTCAGTGATATTTTAACAAGATCTTTTTAACCATCAATGAGAATCCGATCGCCACGGTATTCCATCATCTGCCTCGTTAGACCCTAATAATAAATCCGCACATCCATTTTGTTCGACTTGCCCCGAGCTACATACTCCCGTGATACGTGCATAGACGCGTGCATAAATATCAAACTACCTGAACACATATGTGCTGGGTACAGTGGGTGGTGGGATGTGAGCGCTCTTAACTTCAGCCAGTGATGGAGACTTGGTCTAGGTCGCCTTTCACTGTCCTACTGACGTCTCGTGGTTAGTTGGTTAGTTAGCCTATTCTGCCAGCTACGCCTCAATGCCAGCGTGTAGCACGTTGTCGTACAGGACGATCCAAAAGAAGGCAAACCCGACTCCCCCGATAACAATATTAATTATTAATCCGATCCGTATACGGGAACTCATCGTGAGCCGTAGGATCGTTCTTATGCGAACTGTCAGTCATATATAAAAAAAACATGTATATAATCTTAAGGCTACCAACCAAAAATATACAAATCTGGAACGTATTTTCAAGATCGCGTTTATCGCCAACATAAGAAATGCATACCAGGTGGTGACTCCCTAGCCTATTTTCCTCGTAAGGTACAAGCAGTACATATGCCTCGAGGCGTAACGATCGCAAGACGAAGTAGGGACAGGAGGGGAAAGAGGAGGTGGTTAATGCGATACTGAAATTAATCAGATATAATAAAAAAAAAAGCGATTAAACTAGGTCTGCGGGTAAAGCTAGTTTTTACTGCGTCTAAAATCATCAGAGAATATTGTATGCATGTATATACATATACAAGTCCGGAGGACATTAATTATAATACGAGCGACAAGAACGTGCTGAAAAAGGTAATTGACTGTGAAAGGATGAGGGGAATGGAGGCTGATAAAAAAAAATCATAGCCGATAGAAAACTTGTCTCAGGCTCTCGATTCCGACAGCAGCGAAGGTCGCGAGTGATAGTTTCGCTCCAGGGCGCTTATCGACTTGGATTTGGGATAAAGCGGCCGCTTGCGTAACCGTCGTTAATGTAAAATGTCTATAGGGAGGTCGATACTGAAATTGATTCGTCTTGACTGATTCATCCAGCCTGAGAGGGTACTGGCTCCACGTCGTTATGAGTTCACGTGTACATATTGAACATCCGTAGGTTCAGGTTGCACGTGGGCCGGGGCTGGAGTATCTGCGTGGTAATAGGCGAGGAGCGTAGGAGTTCAATTGGGAATTTCGAGACTCGGCAGAATGGCGAAATCACGATGGGACTTCCGGTTCGCGTGCGACTATAATCTACGACGGAGTTTCTTTTTTTTTTTGCGAATCAAACTTTTTTTTTTCCCCCTCTACTAATTCACTCCCCGTCGAGATAATGACGATGATAATGTAGTTAGTTGTACATAATATAATAGGCTTACGCCGCATGAGTTACGCGTTTTTACATAGCAAAATCTGTACTGCGGCCTCGAGGGCTTTCGTGTATGGGTATTATATAGATTTTGTATGTATATATATAATGGAATACCGTGGACAACGTGCGTATACCGGGAGGATACGTTTTATTGCGCACAATAAGCCTATTTTTTGTCTCGCGATCCTTTCTAATGGGTATTGTAAAGCGAAGCCATCGCATCCAAGGATTTTCGGTCTGTACGTAGAAGAAGAAAAAAGAACACCGGCAGAGTCCGCAACACGTTATCTTGGTTCTGTTTTGGCGACTGCTCCTATTTCTCGTTCTGGGACAGGGCCGTGCCCGGGGGAGTGGGTCCCCGGGTATATCTTCGGAGCAGGAAGTGGCCCAGGGAGGACTCCGATAATGGTGCCCCGGGCAAGGATAACGTAGGCGCTAGGGCGAGCGCGTAAGATCCTGTGACGTCACCCGTTATCTCTTTCGTTAACGTACCCCGATTACGTTATCAGAGGGAATATCGTCGTAACTCCCCGGACGATTAAAAAGTCTTTCGAGGCGTTCCCAGGACAGATATTTAAATGGTGTCCAGTGAAACGTCAAGGCGCGCTTCCATGCGCGTACACACGTATACAGGGGAATAACAATGCCGGTACTTTTGCGGCCCTGGTTCTCAGGAGGTCTGGGCCGTATAGAAAGAGCGGCGTCGAGGAACTCTGCAAACGAGGACGGCTCGTTTATTCGTCTAGATCGTCATTCTTTTTATTCGATTTTCGAAATTCCTTTTATTTCTCACACTGCCCGAGTCCCCTGCGTCCTGGCTCGATCCGAGCGCCAAACCTGCCCGCCGCCACTCGCGACTGACTCGGGCGACTCCGGACGGGGTCCCCGGCAGTCGGGGACTGGAATTACTAGTTTTGCATTGAATTAATCTTAGATAGGTCCGGCTTCGGTCGCGCGGGTTTAGGAAGGTGAATTAACCGAAACGGGCAGCGGGAGTCATTGTAGTTTCTTATTTTTCACCCTGTAGATCGTCCCGCACCAACGTACGAGGGATACGAGAGATTTGAAGTAAAAGGCTACGTTGGGGGTAGGCTTGTGAAATCTGTATTGTCCTTTAAAAAAGAAAGTGCGTAATTCCCTTCGCGCTGTAAATTCGTGTATTTCGAAGTCTTGAACAAAAAACTTGTTTAACCCCCCAATCTGAAAATCGCCGTTGTGTCGTTAACATGTGGATTCGCCAGCAGAATGCAACGCGTGCGTTGGTATGTACCATTAATTTATGTAGGCATTTGTTATTATAGCTGTGTCGGCTCCTTCGTTCGGATTGACATTGGGGACAAGGCGGACTTCCACTCGGCTGCAACAGCGGCAATGCTCGCGGACATTTCTCGCTAAATTGCCGTTAATTTATTGCCGCTAATAAACTGTAACGCAGAAACGTTAACGCGACACGCGGAACGTCCGCCGACGCCGAAGCAGCGCCGATACGGACTTTGGTATTCTCGCACCTTGCTGGGCGCGGCCGAAACTTTTATTAATGTCATTCGCCGGGGCCGTCGACCATATTCCGTCGTTCTTCTCGGCCGAGCATATTGCCATTGTGACATTTCCATTCGCTGCGAGAACTGCAAATGCCTGTAGGCTGCCGGCTTCGCGTCCCGAGTTGCTGCACACACTGGCATGACGTATCTTGATAGATATGGGTATATGTGTCAAAACATATATAGCACGTACATGTGTATCTATTGTTGATACTGCTGCGGCAACAAGGCGAAGAAAATAATTTACCGGGATAATTCAGGACGTTAAGCCGTGTATCCAACGAGCGAGTTAATCGATTCGAAGGCGTATGAAAATTAAGTCCCCCCCTGCGTGTGCGCTACCGACGGGGAGCCTGCGGCCATGTTTTCAACCAGGCGACGAGTGGTACCTTTGTCGTAATTTCAGGTGTCGGTACGTGGAAACGCGACACGCACGGGACGATGATAAAATTTTGACTTGACGCTTTTGTCCGTTATTATTATTTTTATTTCTTTTTTCCCCTCAAGTCTCCCACTGCTCGTCTGTCTCTACGGGTTTTCAACTGGGCACTCTGACAGACTTAACGAAAATTCGCGTCCGATCGTAAATTAAAAATGACTTACCGACTACTTTTACCAAGTCCTGCGAATTCATACGAACTTCCGGTTGAACGATCCTGCCAGGTTCACAGTCCTACCTCCCTCTACTATGTGCCATGGATAGCAGGCGTCCTGTCTGAAAAAAATAATAACAATATTTTTTTAATGGCCAAACTCCTAAACCTCTTTATTTAAAATTAATTACAAAATTACCTAATTAATAAAAAAAAAGTATCGCCGTTCGTGCATTACAGATTTAACACCTGTCTGAATCTCGATGAACCTGGTGTCAATGATAAAAAAAAAAAGTACAACCCTCGAACGCAGCATCCCACCGGCCAGCTGTACCTGAGAAAATTAACTTATCACATACTAAAGCTCAGTTCACATTAAACCGCGTGCCGCGTACCCGCGCACGCGAGTGCACGATATACAGATCGTCACTCTCCCACGAGCGATAAAACCCGAATGAAATTGATGTTCATGAATTATATCTTAAAGCCTCGTACACAAGAGCAAGATCGTGAAGCGGTAAGATATACCTCGAGGTAAGTAAGTCGAAGCGCAACCTCAGGATACCTTGAGCCTCCAGGTACCCGTGCACCAAGTATTATCTTATACATGCCAGGCCGTTGTAATAATAGATAATATTAATAGCGAAGCCCCGTACCGCAAATTATAGATAATGGTAGTCGCTATCGTCATTATCTTTTTTGGTAAATAATACACCAGGCCTACATATTCCCACGTAGCACAATGGATCGGGTAAAACAGTATGTACTAAATATAATTTTTCTACGCAACAGTAGTAAATAAAATTTTACATTTACCAGCGACAACTTATTTCCCCTCAAACGCCTAATCCAAGGGAAAAAAATATTTAAGCATACCCTCAGCCTTAAAAGAGCCTTCGATGAGCCTCTCTCGAAAACGGATCGATGAGAATCAATCAATAAAATTCCCACCCTGTCAATATCCCACTGACCCGCACCGAGAGCATACCCAGCCACCCGTTCGTGCGCAGCGACTGGACCAAAAATCTCTTCTTGCTCAACCCACAAAAGGATCCCAATCTGTCTCGCGATAAACAAAGAGCCCCAGGCAATAGCGATTAAATTGCGTAAGCTGCTCGTAGAAGCCTCAATTACGAAAGCCTATGCGTAAGATTAATAGAATAGTACAACAGCGACACCAGCGCGGCAGACGTTGGAACTAAAAGTGACAGACGTTCCTAACCTAAAACGAAATCAAGATTTCAATTCGCATCCTACGTCCACAAACGAACAGCGCATAGCTGTCATAACAAAACCAGTGAGAGACACACGTGGCGTCCACGAGTCCCTAAGAGGTTGGCCATGTCCCGCCACGTGCTCTCACCACGGAGTAAAAGCAATCTCCCTCGAGTCCTTCCGACGCTGGAATTTACGAGCGGCCGAGTGATCCTCGAGCAAGACTACAGCAAGTAAGTCTAAGGCTACTATTTTATTATCCGAAGCCTGGCCAGTTAAACGCGCAATAAGTGTTACAGATATCTCGGCGTAGCTGCGCTGCAAAAGGCGCACTAAAGATTGCACGAGGCAAGTGAATAGATACCGCGAGTAAGTCTTATGTATGCACCTGGATTTCTACAGCACACGTGCCGCCATAGGTACGACCTAATCAACTTGTCACGTTAACACGCGTCCGTGCATTTATATATCGACACGTCAAACACTTCAAATTCTCATCTCTCTGGCCTATCTCGATTCTACCCTATTCGTTCGTTATACAAACACACTCTCTCTCTCTCTCTCTCTCTCTCTCTCTCTCTCTCTCTCTCTCTCTCTCTCTCTCTCTCTCTCTCTCTCTCTCTCGCTCTCTCTCTCTCGCACTCGTCACTTTTATTAATGGACTTTCAGCCATACACGACATGCGGACACGCACGCTGCACTGTATACGTAATACCTATATCTATATCAATAAAAACTCATGCACAGAGCGGCCATTCGCTATACGCAATGAATTGACCTAGGCAGACCCGTCCGTTGCGAGCATAAGCGCCGGCTGACTCGCTGACGTCACACGAGGACGTCGTCAATTGGGACGAATACAGGCGTCGCGACGCCTCGGCATTGGCTCGTCGCGAATATACGAGAAGCTCGTAACCACGTTGGATACCGAGCGAACGAAGTGCCATAGCGGTGCATATATATATATATATATATATATACACACACATATAAGACCTGACGTCGTTCAGCATGCATAGTTCAAAGATAGGTGCAAGTCTGTATGCGTCAACGTCTCCTACAATGTACGTGCGCGAAGCGTGCGAATAATGGTAACGGCCTACTGTTACACACACGTGCACTACCCATTGAGACCTGACCTACTTCAAGGGGCAACCCGCTACTGCCTGTATAACCCCCGTGAAATATATACTTCATCGATGATATTGATATCGCCATTGTCATTATTATTATACCAGGTACCCCTCGAGCTTTCAGCATTCGACATCTTGGATTTCGTAATACTCCATTTATACGAAAATCGTCCGCATACTACGTTCGCGATAATATCCTCGGATCGCACGTGCCTCGAGTCTGTTGCGTGCTCTACCTTTTTCTTTCGTCGTGTCTTAAAGTTAATGGCAATGCACCGTGGAGTTCACCTTCGGTTTGTCTAACGCTCCAAGTGAAACCGGCTGTACGTAAGAAAGATTCGCGAGGTTATGCCGAGAATTTATGCCGAGGACTAACTCGAGTGCATTCTCGTTCGGCGTGGGATGCGCCACGGTACTCGAGATAAACGTTGCTATCGGGATGATGGTTATTGTTGTTATCGTTATCATTCTCCACGAAGTTATTTTAAGTGTCGATCAGAGTGACTGGTCGGAAGACTGTCTTGGGGGGGGTCGAAAATTTTACGAAATATATTTTATCGTGCGAATGAAAAATTTGCAAAATGCATTTTTCTTTTTCTTCGTCAACGACCGGAAGTCCTTATCAGCCGTGTCACGTGTATGTACCGTTATACGCGTTAAACCGTGTGACACTCTTCGCCAAGGGGAGACTCTCGCATATCCCTTATTTAAAGCACGGCTTTGCAGATGCAGTCGCACATGCACCCACGTAGGACGATGCAACCAGCTCTCAGGCGGAGCCATCAACTGGGTCAACGAGACGCTATCGTGCACTTCTGCGAGCACACAAAGAACCACGTGTGTGTGTATGAGTGTGTATGAATCGCGATTGTGTGTATGTGTGCGCGCGCCAAGTATCAACCCCCTGATCCCTCCTCGGAAACTCCCCCCCCCCATCCCCCGCAGCTCTACGCATCGGGTGCATCGTCGCGTGTGCGCAATGTGCGTGGCTTGATTTTACGTTGCGGACGAGAAGCGCAGCGAAGGAATTTACGTGAGTATCAGCCCCGACGGTAGCTCCAACGATTTTTCAAAAGAGCCAGGAAATCTTGGAAGCGACAAAAAAAAGACCTCGATAACCCACAGGCGAAATTCGCATAGATGCAGCGGTTCCGGTAGCCTGACGAGGGGACGTCAATTTAGCACGGACACGACCCCTTTGAAGATCCTCGGAGTGTCGGTAAATGCCGGTGCAGGAATCTGCATTTAACCCCCTCCCCCTGCGGCCGTGCGGCTGAAATTCCCCAGGGAAATTCTACTCGATATCCAAACGACTTACCGACTGGGAAATTCATTGTTTCAAATCTAAAAGGAAATGGCTATTTGAAATTTATACGCGAAACAAGGATTTTTAGAATTGAATATACTGTATAATAATGTAACATGATTTGACACCGTATTACGCAATGAATGTTATCAAATAATTATTTAATACCTCGCAACCAGATTCGAGTAAAATTAATATGATGATAGTAATGGACGTTGATGAATTGCGTTGATACAAGAAAAAAAAAATTTTGAAAGTTTCTTACCACCGCCTATGTGATTTTCCTTAAGGAGTATGTCTGTCCTTCTCTTACCCGCCCAACAACCCGTAAGACCCTCTCCCTCGCACTCGCAGGAGGTATAGAAGTTCCAAAAAATCGTTCCACAAAGCTATCGGACTGCTCCTCTCAGAAAGGTCGATCAACCTGGCGACCCGCCAGCGAACGTTTATCTGCCTTAGCATTGAAATAACTCGCAATAGTCGCAACGATCTTACGGCAGTTGTCAAAATCCGAATTGTACCCACCCGAGCCGAATAATTCAATAGGACGTGTGCCCAGGTTCAAATCGAGCAAATGAATATTGAGAATGACGTCAAGATCCGGCAACCAAAGCGTTCCAGCGAACTGACAGCCACACATCGTCCTACGTGTCGACACATATGTACACACGCCTAACGATAGACACACGAAAAAAAAAGTTACACAAACGACAGAATAAAATACGAAGAAAGCTAAAAATAAAAACCCAAAAAAAAGCCACGACTGCTCTAAAACACGAAAAAAAAAAGCCCGACGTGTTTTCCATAACATGCAAGGATGCGTCGGAGACGATTTGAAAAAACTTCCTCAGCCAAAATGCACCTTTCAACCAAATACACATATGCGCACAATCCCTGCACTTAACGCAACCGAGCAGACCAGACCAGAAGCGCCCAAACGCACAGTAAAGACAAACCGATCCAGAGTGCATAATTAGAGCACACATATGCACCGAGTCACGAATTGTAGATAAAAGAAAAACTAAGAAATGAAAAAAGAATAACAGCCTAAAAGCCCAGCAGAAGTTAACGTACGTATATACAATGTTCTAAAGATACCTTCCCGCAGGATGCATTTAAAAGAAATCTCCACCCCAGAACGGGGGGAGGAACGGGGGGAGTACTGGCTCTGGATGCTGAGCGTTCAACATGGAGCATGGCCTCCAACTCTTCGCACATACCGTATACCTATATATATACCTGATTGTAGGTACCTACAAAACACGAGTGCATCGCGTTACCACGTATGCACGTGTACGAGCATGCACGTACGTACATATGTGGACATTCTTTTACTATCCGCCTATTCATCGCATGGTGGCAGCTCGTGACCCACATCCAACCCGGGGAATAACCATCGAGGAGCATCTCGCCCATCCACCCACATACGGAATTTCCCATTTTGTTGAAAAGCACCTCCATCCCATTCATCGTACGTCGACAGGTGAAACGGACTGTACACTTGTATAAGCGCCACTGTACGTTATACAGCAGGAAAAAGTGTTATATAACATATGGGTTCTTGTTATTCCAATAGACCGCAGTTGGATACGCGACACGATCGATTTTAAATATCGCGAAGGTCGCCATCCCCTATATTAAAAAAAAAATTAATTCGACGTACACCTACATGACGTCATCCCACCAGTGTTAAAGACGTCAACTAATTGGTGGATGAATTCAAAAAATTTTCGCACGACGCCAGAACGTTCCAATACCTGTCTCTTCTGAGTCCCGTCCTGGCGCAGTGCTTCATCATGGTTCTGCCACGCGTGGAAGTCGTTTACCCCTCAGAGTTATTTGGCCCCTCGTACGGCGCACACGTACCAAAACACACGTGTATATAGGTGCGATGTACGTATGTGGAAGTGGGAGGGGGTGGAGAAGGGGGCATAGCAAACGCATATAGGTAGTAGCACACATGATCGGATTTAATGTGTGTATGACTACACACGTGTGTACATTTAGGCGTCTCCCTTCTCTCGGAGCTTGAAAGCCAAAGAGATCTTCTCCGTATGGCAACTACAGGTCTGCCAACCCGTAGGGACGAGACGCATCCCGCATACGAAAGCGCGTGTCTCCAGGCTGCCAATGCCGAGCTCATACGTGACAGTCAAATATTTAGCATTCGAAGTGCCGATCGATTATTTGTCATATGCCGAAAGAAATGCAGGAGTCAGGGACGCCCAGATTTTTGAAACGTATGACTGAGGCAATGCGTGTGTATGCTGACGTCTGAAGGAGGGAGATAAGGGGGTAACGGGATGAAGTTGTCAGCAGTGGTGCGGGGGCCGGTACGAGATGGATTTGGGTGAAGCTGTGGAACGAAGTGTCGGTTCGCGATAACTCTGCGAAGACGTCACTCCGGCTCGGTATTAACGTTGGCTGGCGAAGGTTCCCAAAAGTACCGGGGATCTTGGCGACGTCGCCCAAGCTGCCCGGATCGATAGGCGCGAGGCTCGAAAAGGATTCGTTCCAGTTTGAATTGCGTTTTCAACCCTTAGGACTCTTTCTGGGTATTGATCGGCAGGATAAGCTTTCCTGAAGAAGTAACGTAGGTACGCGTCATGTGCGCGGTTGAAAGGGTTTCTATGAATATTTTTTGTTGCGTCTATGTGAAGTGGGTGTGTATTTATTGTACGTGGGGGTGCGTGTGCCGAAGTAGCAAGTACCAAGCGGGATGTGATGGGCGGTCAGGTTGGGAGGAAGCATGGAGAACGGGATGCAGCGTCGGAAGTCGAGAGTAGCCAAAGGAAATGGAAGGGATTGTCTGGGTCTTGAGAAAGAGAGAGAGAGAGAGAGAGAGAGAGAGAGAGAGAGATCAAGGAACAAAATAAAAAAAATTTTAATTCGTATATAAAATAATACAGTACGTAGTACTACTGTTCTTACTACTATCGAGTACCCCGAGGAAGATGCGAGTGTGATCGTAGCACCGTTTGCCTGTTGGAGTACTTTCATTGCTGTTATACAACCGCGAATCGAGCGACCGACCGCTGAAAGGAGAAATGGGAACACGCAGGGGTTCTCAAGTGGCGACTCTTCGTAACGAGAAACGGAGAAATCCGAATAGCGTGAATACCTGGTTATGATACACGAAGCGAGTGAAATCTTTTAAAATAGACACGATACTCCATGAATAATTATTAATTTTATGTTTAATTATACAAAGTGGACAAGCACTTTCAAACGAGATAGAAATTTATAAGAGAATTTACGTCCCGGCGGCATCTCTCGTAACGTGCCAATTTCAGAGCGTAACTAGCTACCGAGAATCGCCGCCAGTGGCGCTGTCGCCGCGATCTATTCGGTTAGTCGCATTAATAACAGACGCGAGGATATTCAACGCGCGACCCGACCTTATGCCTGAAACGCCGCTCTGCTATTCCCTCCCTCTCTCTCTCTCTCTCTATCACTAAATATTTCGCCAAGTCGACACTAAGAGGACGCAGACGTCGTTTTACAGCAGGGGGCGACACACAAAATCGGTTTTACGAGGCGAACGAGACGGTTATTTCCAGGAGGCAAAATTATGCAAATCGGATGACGATACGTCACCGATGCTAGTGCCGGGACACACCGACGCTCGACGACGCCGCACGAACGACGACGGCCGACGAACTTTTAGAAATGTTCGAATTAATGCTTTTTCCCTCCTTTCTCCCTCCCGCTCTTCTACCAATCCTTTGACGAAATCTACGGGCACGCTCTCACGATTTTTCGTCGTGGGGTAGAGAGCTGCTGGCAAAGTGAAGCAAAGGGGATGAACAGGCCAGTTTTCGCGTCCTAGAAATTTCGAGGTCTACGCCTCCCTCGATATCTTCACCACCACCCTATCGTCACACACGTGCGTATGCACCTTGAAATATATTTACTCGCGTCTATACTGTCCCGATAGCTTTCTAGCACTCTCGCAAGGATACCGATTCTGTGATAGCAGAGACGACGACTTTCGAGACACCCCTTATATACCGAACGAAGGCGAGTTTCGTCTCTCGCGCTCCTCCAAGGCTCCGGAGCAGCTTGGCGCACAGGGAGAGAAAGCGGAAAAGTGTATCACTTATTTTATCCTTATACAGGGTGTTTCCTGTGAACGTCATATAAGGAGTGTTTTATGAAACAAAAAAAATTAAAAAACACCATTACCGATCGCAGTCAGACCCTGCTTCACCCCATTTTAACGTATACGAATAATCCTACTTTTTTTTCTATATTTTAAGCGCCATTTTTTTTTCCTTCCGTCAAATACCAATCGATAAGTAATACGGTTTTTTGAGACATTACACTCTTCCCCCCCCCCCCCCGCCTCCTTTACACTGTACCCCTCGACGAACTACGAGGTACGGCTGCGTTCCCATAGCTAAGGTCATAGGTCACCAGATAAGATAATTATTTATGCCGTAAAAATATTACACTTGCTGTTCTCAACCTTTTCTCTATTCTCATGTTGGTATTTCCCACGTTTAACAATGTTTGGTGCTTCAGCAAAGGTGACCGGGAGGGTCATGTTGGCAGCGTCGACGGATAAAAATTTCTGCACTGATAACAGCGCGATGCACCAGTTCTATTTTTAAAAATATAAATGAAAACATCATTTCGTCAAACCGGATATATACGTTATCGGTGATTCCTGTTCCGTTATATTATTATTATAATTTCGTAATTTTCGAAATTGATAACACACGACATAGTATCGCAGTACCTAATATTAATCGACCTTAATCAAAGTTTGCTTGGCTGTACGTTGATAGGATTTTATGTTAACGAAAGAAGCATATATATATATTTTTTGTCTTATCACTGGACAAATAAAACTCGCGATATCAAACGGCATCGCGTTGCAACAGCGCGACGCATTGATTATATACATCGCTACGAAAATATTGAACCTGGAGAATTCATAATAGCTCGTTACGCTTCGCAAGTCGCGTCGATATTGAATTGAATAGATAAGAAAGAAAAAAAAATGTACGAAAGTAAAAAAAAGGGCCGCAAAGTATACAAAATAACAACTCGAAGTTCCTGAAATAGAAATTATAAAAAAATTTCCCGACAAAACTTTTCTTTCACCTTCCACACATTCGCCATAATTTTCCCTCACCGATTCCCATCGGATATCGATTGAGAGCCACTGCATAAGATGACGGTCACTGCATTGTAGCTTGTAAAGTGAATGAAAGTAAAAATAAAAAATATGAAAAAGAGAAAGAAGTAACGTTTAGTCCAACAAGACTGCGTCGACACCCTACATACAGCATAGAGAACAGTATGCAGCTTAAGATAATTTTTTTTACGATTATCCATATACCTACTGCGTCGGCGCACCGAGACCCAATCTCGCGCATAATAACATGCATTATATTAAATTACTTAAAAAAAAAAATCAACGTCCCGACGCCCGTTACGAATAATCCATAGAGACGCTTACCGTCTCAAAAGATCCTGACCGCGATGACGTGCAATATAGTCTAATCGAAAGGACATCCTTTCAGCGAATGTCCACGCACGTCTTTCCAATTTTACTTCCATACGATCGCTTTTACTTATCAGCCTGCCAGACGCTAAATACAGATATACCGTGCACGTTAAATCCCATTAGACTCATTTCGTCCATTATACTACCCTGTACAATGTGGTCTTAAAAAAAAGAAGAGATCAGACTACCAGTAGACGTGCTCGGCAAGAAGTTCGCTTTTAATTAAGCCCCCATTATTACAGGTGTAACGTGCATGATCGGCGCATCAAGAAAGTCACGACACGCCCATGCGCCAAGATAACTCATATCGTCGCACAACCTGTTCTCATTCTTGCGACTCGCTCAACACCGAGTCCCGATATGGGTTTGCATGCGTGCATCGAGAAAGACAGAGATAACGAATGAGAAAGAAAAAAAAGTCGGCAATTCGTATCTTTATCCTACGGACGAATCGGTAAGATTCACGTATATTCGTTCTCTTCCCTCGGAATTCCTAGAGCTCCTCTATCTCATCGGTCTGTGTCTACGGGTAATAGTCTCCGCGTTAACTTTGCTCCTCTATTTTCCTGCTCTCTCGGCAGTAGCCAAGGCATCTAAGCCCAGGGCCGTATCTAGACAAAGTCCTAGGACGTCCTCGTACGACACCTGGGTTATACCTTATGGCGCACAGTGTACTGGGCTTTAATGGCGCGAGACGAGAAATAGAAGAAATATTTGATAAAAAAAAGGGCGACAACTGTTCTCGCATTGGCTTTGCTCGTCCAACTTAATTTTGGAAAATGTCAATTTCGTACCACAAAGAAACAAGATGGACTCGCATTTTTGAACTCGTCGTACGACCAGTTTGAATCTTGTCCACTTTATCTACGACTACTCCCACAACCTTGGCGGCTCCTGAGTTCAAGAACATGCATCAGCCGACACTTGGAAAATACGTATAGCCAACGGTTGCATCCTTTCTACAGGGTGCGTCGATTAATTTTACCCATTGACCGAGAGCGGGATATTTGAATGCGAGAAAAAATTTATAAAGACAAAATGCCGTCCGGCGTAATTAAAAGTGATGGTTTTCTAATTCTTTCAGGAATTTTCACTGTAGATATGTTTTTTTTGGAAAATAAATTTTTTATCGTATCCCACAGGTTGTTGTCAACTGGAATCTTTTTGGGACGTTTATGGGATACGGTACGGTCGAACGTATTTTCTCAAAGGTATCACCCTGTATAACGCTTCGCGCTATATCACCGTCCTGTAAGTTATTACTACCACTTCCAGTTAGTCCCAGCATTTCATCTACCATCCATTTTCGTTTTATTTTAACGTTTTGCTACTTTGCGGCCAACTCGGTCGCCTCGCAAAGATTCTGCCATTGAACAACGCCCTGGCTACCTTGTTTTGCCTTCTTTGCAGATGTACGTGAGGAACTTGAGATTCGCAGCATCAGGATCTGTGATCCTTATGAAATCCTTCGTCCGCCATTGCTCGTTCGTATTGAATTATATCCGGACGTGATGATAACGTCAGTGTCGTGAAAAAAATTTTTTCCAAATTTTTTTTCATTATTACCTACACGTGGACGAAATTTCAATTTCGATAATTGACAAGTCGTCGACAGCGGTATTTAATACGAACAACCAATCGCAAGAATATCAATTAAATTGAAACCCCGTCGTTCGATCGATATTCCACTTTGTACAGACAGGCGAATAAATAAATGCTTGATATACAAAAATAAATTCTATTTCTTCACCGTACTTCGCGTACAGTATAAATAAAACAAAAAATTGCCTACTGATATCTAAAACAAATTTTTAGCCGACATTATCACCTGCATAAACCTCGTGGTTGTTTGGTCTAAAAGAATTTTGTTTGCGACAACAAAAAATTCACAAATTTAATTAACAAAGCCTCAGAGGTCCATAGAGTGTCGGACCTGCTGACAATCAGCTGTTCGGAGAAAATGAAAGTGCTGGAGGTGGAAGTCCACTTTTCAATGAGACTCTATACAGGGTGATTCGTAAAGAGATAGACGGCATCATACAAAAACATTGTACCTTAAGCCGTATCATCTCTTTTTTTCAAGAGTCAATCTCCTCTGGATATTCAATAGAAAAAAAGGAGCCGCTGGTTTCCTGGTACCGTAAATTATACCAAATGACTCATAGCTCGTAAGACGACCACTTGGCCAATTTATTTAGTTTTTGGTTGAGCAAATACAAAATTTTCGTCATTTATCTCATTAAATTGCATGCTCTTCGCTGTAGGTACCTGAACTACAAATTTATATATATATATATAAATTTACGTATATAATGAAAGGCTCGCATCCAAACTGCCAAAAGATACAGAGAGATGATTTTCGGTTCGCATTTCGTATTCGCAAAGTAATACGACGTTGCTTTACGATGCAAACAATTCCACATATGAGATGATAATAAGAGTAAATGTATTCAGGCCGAGGCAGTTATTTAGCTAATGACGGCGAACGCCCGCGGATCGAGTTTAAAGCGGCATTCACAGAGGGATAAAAAAATAAGGAATGCCAGCTAAAATATGTGTACGTACTGAAGGCAGTTACGAAAAGTAGTAAATATAATACATAACCTAGAAGTATACGTGAGGTTTTGCGTAACGACGTAGCCTCAAATATTTTCGTAGAAAGATCGAATTGCGAAATCGGCATATATCTACGGTTGTGAACAGTGCCTAAAATCGTATAGAACGTAACCGAAGGTGAAGCGGAGACGTAAGAAAAGAGCGAGAGGAAGAAACGGGCTGATTTTATGGACCCTCATTATCAGCTTCGCTTGTTCGTCTTTTTCCATGTTTCTTTCTTGCCTGCGGTGGCCACGAATCCTGTACCGACTTGCCAAACGTACCGAACCGTACAGCGAGGGATCCTTACGGCGAGTTTATAAAGTAAATTGCGCGGAAAGAGTTAGGGGAATTTTTAATGGGATTTCGAATGAATAATATTGTATTAAAATTTACTTAGTACAGAATCAATATGTGATCTTGAGTATCGACTGGACTTAAGATGCAAATGTAGATGCTGATAAGATCTGAAAGATTAACCGGAAAGGCAGAAATAACGTTGAAAAATTGAAGGGACGAAAAGTGGGAATGATTGAATAATTAATTAATTACTATATAGTGTTCGATAAAATTCCTTAATCTCAGCTACTCGACTGCGTAACTCAATGCTGTTTGATTGCCAATGATTCCAGCCCGGAGTTCATTCTTTAAGCGTTATTGGTATCTGATAATCGTGCGCATGTACGCGATTCTTGTAATCAGTCGTAACATCCATGTGCGCGATACAGTCGAATTTCGAAATTTATTTGGATTCTGTGGGGTGGAATTTTAAAATTTTTTATGTAAAAATCTATTCGATAACAAGGCCCTGTGTGCCTTTAGGCGCACTTCAAGTCGCCGCGACATCCACGGGATGAATATTCAACGGGTTTATTTCGGTTTTGCATTTACATGAAGATTCTACCGCCCAGTTAACGGCACTTTCTTGCATTATTGTCAGTCGTGCGTACGATCGTTGAATACTAGAGGGTCTGAGATTGAGGTGAAATTTCGAAAATACCTTCGTCAGTGCCAGGCGGATTTCAAACGGCAAATAAATTCTTAATGGGGGCATTCAAAGGCAGCGGAATAAAGGACCAAAACAGGAGCGCGAGCGAAAAATAGATGAATTAATTGCAAACAGCGAGAAATGCGTTCTTCCTTCTTTCTTTCAGACTCGGAATCTCAAGAGATTCCTGAGGTCCTTTTTTGAACCTCAAAGCAAAAGATACAAAAGCATCTGCGACGTACGGCACAAATGAGAACTTCAATTGCACGGGAATACGTCTTCACTGACTTCTATTCAGCGTAGGAACATCACGGTATAACGAAGGAACAAAATTTTCACTCTAATACAGCAGCTGTTCGAACCTTCCCCAGAGTCACACAAAAAATTCCTGAATGAGGTGAAACCGGTAATAACCCCTCTTTTGCATTTTTCCGAATATACAGACAAATTTTTTATGGATCAAAACGGCCCAGTGTCCACGTCACGAGTTGACTACTTTTCCCATAAAAACAACAACGCATTCTCTACCGTTGATAAGACAGTTATCAGTTCGAACCCAAGCAAAAAAGAACAGTTATGAAAATATAAAATAAAGATTCAAAGCAGATTCGTACCTGTCATTTGCGTAAATGTGAACGGTCCATAGGCGGCACAACGTCGCAACGGGTCGCAGTCAAAATACTTGAGCGTCTTCCTCAAAAATAGCTGGATGCCACGAAAAGCCAAATGGTCTCTGTTTCTTTTCCTCCACGTTTTCACTGCCAATTCTTTCTTAGACGCGAGGGTGCGGATGCGCCCGAACCGATCGGATACCGCAGCGACCTCTTTATTTTCGGGGTGCGTCCTTGACGTTCACGAGGTTGCAACAAGCTGGTGCATCGACATTTCAATAATCCCTCAGACGTCCCAGGCCATAACACGCACGTCACACTTCTCTGACTAACCTCACAAAACAAGCTTGCATATCCAATACGTACGTTTACTGTATTACGTACTTGTGGCTCCGACGAAAAAAAAATACGTCTCGCGTGTATCACTTCTCCGTATCACGTGTACGTGAAAGCCCGCGATTAAAAGTGACCAAAGTATACTTTGATAAAAATCACGAATTCATCATAAAAAGACTACAAAGCAAACAACAATAACAACAAAATCACGACATCGTTGTACGCTACGTAGTATCCCACATGTCACCCTCTATGCGTTTAAACTGATATTCCAGTACCTGCAGGACACTCAGTCTGTATTTACAATCGTCAAAAATGCTTCGTAACCTCAAATCTTTCAATTACATACATACATAGATCTCTAAATGAATTTCATAAAAGCTTCTACTTCAAGTTAAAAATCCGCGCACTCACAGACCTCTCACTACCTTCTCCAAACAACACTAACCTCTTTACCATTGAGCCAATTTACACGGGCATAAAGTACCTCTCGTCTATACAAAATATTTATCCTAAAAGACAGCGCGCTACCATACAAACGGCAACAGTCACGTCTGAACGGTAAGTGTCATACCAACGACATAACGAAAAATCTCTACAGGACAAGATACTGAATAAAAGCCAGTACGGACACGAGGGACGATATTAATAGTGCAGTGCCCAAAATAAGCGTCCGTAAGATGCTCGATGCTTTCGGGTCTGCGGTTCACGCGCGACTGAAATGATCCGAAGAGCGCGCGTCAAACGAAACTGAAACTCAAACTCCGCTCTTCCACTCCGGCGCGGCGTCCGCTCTTCGTTTCTCCTCTTGGACGTAGCAGCCCTTCACTCCCCTCCCGCTCTTCCCACTACCCCTTCCACCCTTTCTCATTCGCTCTTCTCACTCTCTTCCCTCAATTCCACACACATGCGCATTCCTCTGACTTCTTCTAGTCCCCGTTGCTTCTCTCTCTCTCTCTCTCTCTCTCTCTCTCTCTCTCTCTCTCTCTCTCTCTCTCTCTCTCTCTCTCTTCCCCCCCTCTCTCTCTCTCAATATTTCTATACCCTTTCAGTCAACGACAACTTCTCCCTCTAACAGTCACTCTCTCACCCGCTCACCAGCCTCTTCACTCTTCGCTAACTCTGCTCTACTCTTCCCTTCTTCTCTGTTATGCTATGTTATGTTCTCTTTACCAAGCACTGCGCAGTCCACACTGCACCGCCTGGACGGTGCGTCTATGGTGCACACGCTTTTACTCTTTGCCACTCCGATGGCCGCCCTATCCAAAACTAGTAGCCTGGTCCTTAGCTCGTTTGGCGATTGGCAAAAACTGAGTCGTGTCATTCGTGAAGTACCGATCACCGACTATCCCCCCCCTATTATGAGAATACCGGTCTCGTGCGTATATCGCGAACGTACTTAGCCACAGGCGTCGCGACGCTTACGTCTTCGCATCCTCTCTCGTACGTTTATTTCCAATCTTTTACTCAGATTTGTTCTACCCTGATTCATCTTAGGACGCATGAAAACAAGACTGATAAATTGATAAATATCGATTTTTAACTTTTTATCAATTTTTATATAACAGGATTCAATTGTTCGATTGTTCCGAATGGTACCGACTTCTTGGATGAGACGGAAAGCAGGTTTTTAATGAAAGTGAGGTGAATCTTATAGAAAGTATCGGATACTCCTTTCTCGTCTATATAGATATACAGCTGTTGCATCTTCCGACGTTCTATTGCTGGAAGGACTAGGTTATCTTAATTGGCACAGAATTCATTTTCATAGCTATTACTCTTCGTGATGACATGGCATTGGGTTCCCTGATGACATCTACTTATAAAGCTACTTCGACCGCAATAATTATGGGCAAAGCTGATTTCTTTCCAACGAGAGAAAATCCTTCACTTTTATTTATCTTTATTTAAAAACAAATACACAAATACAAAAGTATCCGTTCTTTTCCACTGTGGTATCTACATACATGACAAATATACTTAGCTACCACATCTAGTTACTACCATAATGGTTCAACAGATTCAAATAGGTTCCGAGTCTGCTTATCGATCCGCAATGAAAATGAAGATCGACACAGGGTATAGCAGCTATCCCTGCAACCCTTGATTATTTGGTGAGGCGTCACCCTCGGAAAATCATATTACCAGTGTCCCGCGATTCCCCGAGTCAATAAAAAAAATATGTTTTAACAGAAAAAAGATAGCAACCCCTATAAAACATCCCTTAGCGTCATGTCTGATTTTTATTTTTATTTTGAAAAAAAAAATTTTTTTCTCGCGCAGTGCCACGTTTTTCGTCTTCGTTCAGCAACTCGCCCGTTCCCCGTTGCTTTAGCATTCCGTCCGAGTATCGCGTTGTACATCCTAGTACACGTCTTGTGTCCTCATGGAGAACCAATGCTGCCAACTCGTGTACACATGTGACTGTTAACGCGCCATATCTATAAGCGTGTAAGACACGATAAAACGTATTGTTAGTATGTACGTATATATCTACGTACTAAGAGCGCGTGGACTTTTGCGCGAGCGAAACAGCAGAGCATCGCCGTAGTGCGTGGCTATAAGGAGTCACAGTACCGTTATGTGAACATCGCCGTCAGAATCTTCTATTGACCGAAGAACGGAACGGTAGATTAAAGGCGACGACACCACCCGTAACCATACTCGTCATCCCGTCGTTAAAGATAGGTTAGGTTGGAGTCATCGGATGTTTAAGATTTTTCCAGCGACTTTATTGCGGGATTTCTTTTTAGGTTAGGTTAGATTTTCCCATAGCGTATCGTAAGGAATTTTACGTGCGTGGCTACAGGGACGTCGGATTGTTGGTAGGAAACTTTGTGTCGCGATATTTAACGAATTCAATGTATACGAATATGTCGCGGTGCATTCTGGGAGTCGCTAAAGATAGCGAGGACAGGAATTAACGGCGGCTCCCTCTATGTCAATTAAATGCGGTATAACGTACCAGGAAATGCATGACAATTATTGTTGTCTGGCCCACATATCATGGGAGTAATCCTTCCTCTCTGTGGGATCATTATTTTTAACTTATTTTTACGCTCGCGCTGCTTTAATTGGACTCGATTGTGTCTGTTAATGCTAATAGTGCTTCTTTCAGTTTTCTTAATCTTGTTTATGCGTTTTTCATACGACCAGCGCGAGGGAGATTGCCGAGTGGATTTGTAGAAGATTCGAGGCGTTTGAAGACGAGAACTTTTTTGCTGGGGCGTTACCAGAACGGAGGACAGAAAATATGATTTAATTAATTTGTTTATCATTAAAGCGACAATGGACGGAGTGGATGTATCGTTTGGCCTAAATAACAGAGATATTAATATCGTCTGACAATAAAAAGTAAATACGACGGCGTCCATCTACGTTAAGCTCTCTTAAAGAATTAGGTCGTAAAGGTGCGCTCACAACGTATGACTGACTTTTATAGCACTTGAACAATTTTTTTTCAAACAATCATGTTCGATCGTGGATTTGATATTTTGAAAAATCCCCACATTTCCAATCCCTTGCTAAATTATTGTCTCCAGGCTGACTTATGAGAATCAGTTTTATGCTGTTAAAGAAAAGATTTTTAACGCCATCGAAAAGCGAATAAAAAATTTGTTAATAGCCGATCCTTATGAAAAATGAAAATTGACAGCCGTGGCTGCTTCTACAAGATCGCATGGCCTGATGCTTCATTGCGAAGCGAATTCCTCCCTCGTTACCAAAGGCATAAAATACGAAGACGCCGAGTAAAGTGTGACAGTGTTATTGCAGTAGAGCACTGGCATTAGAGTAGCGGAGATCGCAGTGCGTTGAACCAAAGCAAGCTGACGATGAATCGTCATTAGGCAGATCGAGTGGAGTCCGCGACTTCATTGGGAAACGAGACGCTGTGGCCCAGATATCGAAGCAAATACAATTCGCGTGTTTATCCTTATCGTTGTGTCTTACGAGTACAATCGCTTCATCCATTTAAACAGATTCGATAAAAGTCAGTGTGACATATAACAAAAATTTATTACAGCCCCTCGGGATCCTAATGGGCACTGTTTTTGATTTTTCACTTATCTCTTGGGAAACTGATAATCCGATTGGTCCAAGAGGATGCATTTTTCAATAATAACAATATCATGTAAATTACCGAAGATGCATGTTCCAAATGCATGGTGCACTTCAATGCACATCCCCTGTAAAACAATGTTAATTATCATACGCAAGCATCTGTACAGTCAGATAAGGTTAGCTTGTCTAAATATATTTGGACAGTCCGTTCCAAGAAGGCAATTACGGGTAAATTAGTAAATTAGCCGCGGCATGGCTATGTTGTATTGTCGAAACTAGATTGGAATCTGTATACCTTCCACTCGAGTCACTTTCGTGCCAGACTGTCTGGACCCGTCGCTATGCTTTTCATTATCGTTGCGTAACGTTACGGTAATACGAAAGACCCTTATTAATTTTCAGTATCACCTTGATCCTTGACAACGTTTCGTAGTACCTGACACGTGACAGCCACGTGCGCGAATGACAGATAAACAAATAAAAATATTTTCCATAAAATTTTACAGCATCCCTTTGACTTCGAAACACCTGGGCATGCCCGATAAGAATATATACTTAAAAAATGTAATATATTTTTTAAATCATTCCACACCAAAAATTTTGATAACTTCTCATTTTGCACATAAACACGTGATGTATGCTAAATCGTGAAATCAGTTTGCCAATGTCTAAAACGAGTACACAGAAACCAAGAGTACGGGTACGTATAGAAATTCAATCGTATGCGAATGCAAACTTAGGTAACGCGTTTGCGATTTGGAAAGCATGAAGTTGCCTCATTTTCATCCGTGTTTTCGAATTTCTCATGCCTGCCGGTGCTGAATTATTGATAGGCAGACCGAACCGATCGCCATGACCAGAAGTCGAGGAATCTAGATCCCTAAATCTAAATAGATAATGTATGAGACAGATAGGAATAAGATTAACTGCCACAAGAAACTTCCAAGAAACGTGACCTCGTAACAGCCGCGTAATCCTAAAATTTGAAAAAAAGGCTAACCATTTTTTTTCATGAATTTCAGTCCGGCACTTGTAACCTCAAAAACATACGTACCAAATAAGCGTATAACAAAGTGAGTAAATTTTATTTATTCCCATCTTCTTCCCACGAATCCTTTCCCAGAATCAAGCTGACCAGAAGGCAGGGTCCAAGTGTCAAACGCGGTGAATAGGGTCGTCAGATACCGGAGACCCGAAAGATGCTACAGGGTGATCCATCTCTCTCTGTCTTTGGTAGGGGAACAAAGTGCCTGAATCTCAGAGGGGTTGAGATAAAGCAAATAAGAGAGAATAAAGTGGTACGAGAGGAAAGAGGAGAAGAAGTAAGATATATAGGATCAAGCCTGAGATTCCGTCTTGCTCTAGACTGAAACGGTGGGCGACCTTGTCTCGTGACGTCACCAGCCGTCTAGACGAGATCCACCACTTTGAATGTATCCCCGGATTAAATTCGAAACCAAAAAATTCAAAACAAACGGCAACCCGATCCGCCGCGAGGAAGACTCATGAACATAATTTAAATAAGATCTGTCCAACAGTCTGACCCAGTCGCCCGTGAAAATCGCCTTGAAGTTTTACCTAGAATCGTCGTTCCCCCTATCGAAATTCATAGTGAATAATAAATGTAATTTAATAAAATTAATTCTTTAAATTATATATATTAAATTTTATCTGTCACATATATATATATAATTTATATATACAATAGCTGTGCACGTGTCGCCGCATGCGGAACGTGCAGACGCTTGGCAAACCGCACCCAATCATCCTTCGCCATCCTTTCACTAAAGTCCGCTGAACTTCCTGAGGTTCGAGAAATGAATTTACAGAATCGAAAGTCAGTCTACGCCCCTTGTTGGCGAGGAGCCTTAATGTCGATCTTCTGGCAGCGACCGTCTGCTGCTCCTGGAAGAATCACAGACTGCACGATAAGTACTTGGTGACTGCGAAACGACTAGCCAGTGGAATGGCGAGTGACCCTTACCATGACCGGTCGTGAAAATAATAAGATGACGAGACGAAGAGATTGGCTCAGGCGGTACTCAAAGTATTTTTGGTGGAGCATGTAGGTCAGAGTGCGAAACGGGCCTTAAAGCCTGGGAGGATGTCAGCATACAGATTGAAACACAATCAATTTAACGAAGCGAATCAGGACGGTGAGGGCCAAGGGCAAATCTTTTAACTTTGAGTTTCGGCTTCCATATGCCGTCCGTGAAAACCGGAAGGTCAGACATCATATAATTTACCCAGAGTGCAAAGTTACCTTTTTTTATATTAAAAAAAATCATACGAAAAATATATTATTTCAAACAATAAACATCACTCCGCTGATCGTTCAATGTATTTGGAAAAATAAAAAAACCCAGAATCGAGCCGGGTCAGGAGTGACAAAAAGTAAATTTACCTAGGGGAATCCCCTAGTTTCACTGGGAATCCCAGTACAGATTCGTTATGGACTAACGGATAAATTCGCAAAAATTAGAGTTGAGATAAATAAAAAAAATTCTTCATCCTAACCGTCATTCTCTCGTAAGACCTCAGGAATCCCTTCGTCAAAGAATTTCTTTTAATTTCTCCCACCAGCTTTTTTCTACTTTCACGTAATTTAAAGCGTCGCTTCTTAACCACTAGGTAGACGTCTCTTCCCGATCGTCTCCGAGCGCCAGGACGGTAACACAGATAGATGGCAGCGATAGGGACGTTCAGGACAGAAATACATTCCCTAGAAGCACCTTGCGGCGCGAACCATGAATACACCGAGTAACCAACTAGTAACCCAGACTTTAGTATTCCTCGGATGTCGCTTCGTACGAGACTTCCTCATTCCAGACTTCAGCTATTGTCAAGCTTTTCTCTCTACGCGGTTGGACACCCTGACAGCACACAGTCCTCCCCTACACTCTCGCTCCCCATTACCACGTAATTCCGATCTCTTGATTTTCATATCTTTTTTCCTGAAACTTTTTCACTCGTCGCACTTTCGCCTTATATTTTTATAGGTTAAGTCGCTCTTCTATATCGCGCTTTCCTTACCGCGACGTTTCCTCACTGAAAATTCAACGTTGTCTTATCGACCGAATAACGACACGCAACGCACATTGTGAATATATATTAAATTCAGGTTATACCTGTATAAAATGATTCCACTATACATAATGTATGCCGATTACATTATTTCTAATCATTGTCATTCAGACTGGCGCGATTCCTAAGTGTTTTCGGGTTATCGCACTCTCGCCTAGTGAAATCTACACGAAGTAGATCGTCTTTCGAAAAGTCTCAAACGAAAGTGGAAACTCGTTGGTTCTATTTGAGTTGGTACGAAGTGTGTTGGCGTTGAACAAAATCTTTTTTTTTTGTATTTTTATCTACAGGGAATAATACTTAAAAAATCTCCAATACTCCTCACTGCCTTGGACGAAAACACTCAGGCACCGCAAGCCTCGTACACACGTAACGAACTGAGTACATTCGTGTCTATATACACGTGATGCATAATGAATGAGCATTCGAAACCCAGGAGCCACGGAGATGGTGGAAGAGACGGCTGACACCGATTTCTTAATTTACCGTACACACCTGATACCAAACTTGCGCAACGATTTTAACCGGTCTTTTTATTTAACCCGGTGCGCCACACGTTCGAGAATCGAATTGACGACGAGAACAAAGAAAAATATAAGATCGTAATAAAATTACGTATCTATCGTTTATACTTAGATGCTTAACCTGTTTCACATTTTAAATAAATTATTTCTCAATACGATCGACTGCTGAGATCGTCGACTGAAAATCGTGATTGTAATTCGAAAAAAAATTTTATTAGCCTGAAGCCGCATTCGTCTGAGATATACCGATAAGCCAGTTCCTTATCAATAGGGTATACAAAAATTTTGTTACTAGTATAATCTAAAGTCGTAAGTTATTCCTGAAAATTAATGGAGATTCAATTTTGTGTCTGTGTGACTCTCGCGAATTTTGCGAAATTCGCGAATATCCCCATTGGCTGTTTTGTATGACGGGTATCGATTAATATATATTATCAACGGAATCGATAAACACACGTAGAATTTCTCTATCACGTGTGGGAAGATGACAATGCACTAGTGGCCTCGCGCCCAATACGTCTCGTGTGTGTACCACGTCGGTATTCACATATGGTGACTTCTCCACATGCTGTAGTCGCCACTCTTGATATTTTACTCCACGCTACGATCGTGACCGTAGCTACGTAGTTTCATATGATAAATATAAAAAATATATATCCCATATCACTGAGATCCCTCACGTATCAATATATCGATCGATCGATATACAACGCACATATGCCTAACAAAAAGAAAGCTTCCAAAAAATTTTTTTTCAATTCGTCAATTTTGAATTATTTCTCAAGAACGCCCCTCGTTATCACATAAAAAAAATTGCATTTCTTATCAACTCCTACAAAAATCGACAAAAAACAGAAACGTAAGGATTAATTAATTTTCACAGATCGCCAACGATAATAGAATTTTATTATTAAACAAATACAACACCTACCTATCGTTTACAGTATACCTATAGCGTGGCGGTCATAAGTGAATTTATACGCGTCGAATTACCCAGCAATTGTACGCCCCTGTTCACGAATTAAACAGTCTGGAATTAATCGGGCGAATCTCTACGTGCATTGTCCCACGATAGAAACGAGATGATATCCACATACGTAACACGTGCTACGAGTGAGAACAGTGCGAATCTGAGTTTACTTTGTTGCAAAGTGGGTCATTCCGTCTTATGTCGACGGCGTCGTCACGCGACGCGATCTCATGCAAATTTTGATCGATCGACTCGATAGCGATAAAGGCGTCGCACGTCATCGCGATCGTAGCTGCCACTGCGATTAACGAGGGTCGTTTCACGCGTCGAGATAGCCAGTATAAATATAAGGATTAAGAAGCAATGCTCACCAGACCTGACTGTTCCGCTTAAAATTCAAAAGAAAACGCGTATATGACACGCATATAGGGTGTACATAGAACATACATCGTCTTACGTATACGCCTTTTGTTTTTCCGAGCTTTTATCTTTCAGTCGCTCTTCCCCTTTTCTTCGTTATCTTTTTTCTCCCTCTATCCAGCTTTCTTCTCACAGTTACTCTCTCCTTCTACGAAGGCAGCTCCGAGCAACCACGCGTGGCCACTCGGAGAGAACGTCAGTAACTTGACACAGCGCTCAGGGCGTGCCTGACCAGGATTTATAAATAATTTTTTTACCTGAGTATCTATATTTTTTTTCTTAATCTTTTTTTCCAGGCGTAACGTCATGGCCAACTTAAAAAACTTTGATTGATTTTCAAATGCATCGGCATCTGGCCTAGACCACTGTCCCAGGTATACACTATGCAAACAGTGTGTACGCATGGTGCACGCATTCACGAGTGCACGTGCACCTGGCTTAGTTATGCTATGTACTCGTACGGTGCCAACGGTAAACCCCCCTCGGGCACGAATGCCACCTTTTTTTAACGGCCCTGGAGGACTGCGAGACGTCGAAATAAACCCAGGGCATTTCATTTTTTTCTCTTACCCTTCAACCCTTACCTAGCATCCCTTATGTAATAGTCAGTCTGACAGATACTTCCTATGTCCAAACGTACGTCTCTTATGGAAGACATGTTCGATTAAATCGGGGACTTTTTAAACCCGCGAAAATTCATCGCACTCTACCCCCACTCCTGAAGTATAGTCGGAGATTGATATTGGTTTTTTAATCAAAAGAATTCAAATTCCCATTTATCTACAAGTATTTACGTTACAATGAAATTCTAGAATTCATCTTGCATCTTTCTCCCTATACCCCTTTCTGCACTCTCTCGTCCTTTTCGTTTTACCAATACATCGATTTACCATCTTTCATCGACATATATATATATATACACACACGCTTTAAGAGGACGAAACTAATTTACACATAAGGTCCAATTAAAAAGAATAAATTTCCAAAATTGCCAAAGTACTTGCGAAATACGAATAAAGACATCTTGGCAGGACTCTCGTTATCTGAACTACGTTAAACTTTCGTATATCTATATACAATCCACATAGACATAACATACGAACCAGGATACGAATTTTCTTCAGCTAAAATTATTCGCTCCTACCATAAGTTAATCCGAAGCGATGAGGTAATCTGTTTCTTCGAAAGGGGATGACACGAAATGCGACAGCTGAAAATTTCAGGGAAACGCGTAAAGGCTCCTCTCCCCCCTCCGCCAACATGGCAAACGACAATAGAGCATGGCGCCAAGGCTTTGGATGCAAGTGGTGACGATCCTCGTATGAATGACAAGTAAATCAGGTATATAATTGTAATTCAATCCACAGACTGGCACAGATACGCCAGCATTAGAATTCTAAGCGCAGAGGCATTGGATTATACGTATGTATCTATACAAGTATATATATAGCATATATAAAATGATATCTGCTCAGAGGGTAACATCCACATACGCGTACATAAACGAGGATGACATAAGTTTACAATATGAAGAAAAATTGTTTTCCAAAAAAACTTCAAGCATAGCTCCAAGTGTAATTTGATAGTGGCAGGTGAAAAGGAATGCCGTATTTCATATGGGAGGTCAGAGGCTGCGTAGATGTAAAAAAGCTATGCTTGTACGCTATAAATGAAGGAAAGCTCTGTATATGTATATATCGTTTACGTGCAGCAGGGTATAGTCAGATGTAAAAGCAAAAGGTGCTCTCAGAGCTGTATGTAGCGGCTAGAATCTAGAAGGTTAACAAAATCAATACTGGTGGGTGGCAGAGCTGGTTGCTGTGCTAGGGGCTAGGTCGGCCGCTGACCTTTATCCAGGCCAACTGCATCATCCCCATTTCCCCACGCTGCACGCGGGGAGGTCGTCTATTTTCACGGCGAGAGTTCAGCTCTATGCAGAAATGATAACGATCGGTACGATTCGTGAAAGATATTTTTTTTGAAAATTATTCGATAACCAAAAATTATTTGGTGGCGGAAAATTCAAAATTTGTTAGATATGCGTCTTTTGATTGGATTTTAATTCTGCACATTTAATTCGATTCATTTTTTGTATCTTTACATCGCACTCGAGTCAATATAGACACTCGGGAATTATGACGATTTGAATTTTCCCGCCAGAACTCACAAAAGCTTCCAGCGCGCGTATCCATCGTACGCGCAAGGTTTAAATGCTCGTTGAGCTAGTTAAAAAGTCCTCTGCTGACACGCGGTGTATCGGTATGCGAAGATCACCGATGACACGTGTCACTGCGTCCATTGGTACTTATCTTTCAAGATCCTTTAGCAGCCTCTTGTGAGAATTGAGGGCATTAATCTTACGTCGCGTGCACGACGGATACCGCGTTTCTAAGAACATGCCTTATTCGAAATGTCGACAGTTTCATTATATGAATTTCTTCCTTTATATCTGTATATACTGTATATGAAGGTATATATATATTTATAGCGTTACATCGTTGGTAGATGACCCAGCACAATTTTTCTCAACGACTAACATTCACTAGTTAGGATCATTTCTGAATCTTTAAAAGCTCATAGACTCTCTCCCTCCTTTCACCATTATATTTGACACGTGCACGAGATATAAGTAGAATCTCAATTCTATACAGAATTAGAACACGTGGCTACTTGGAAGCTGACCTTTTCAGAGCGATTCAGTTATAAATAAAAAAAAGAGTTAAAGTTGTCATGAAATCATCATTTAGACACTACATTGTCTACTATTAATATTATTTTACATCCACACTATAGATATAGTAATTTCATATTCTGAGATCTAATCAATTCATACGAAAGTATACAGCGAAAAGTGGGTAGGATATAGGGTTTCGTCCCAGTGTATAAACTATAGTCAATGTCCGAAGACACGTGTCAAGCTGTATGCAAGGCGCACACGTCGAAAAAGGAAAAGGATTAATAAGAGTGAAAAGGGTTTATAAGTGTCTGAACTATTTAGCCCCGTTTAGTCTATGAGTGTGAATGGAAAAATGAAAGTCCTCGATCGGAAGAGGCGGAAAAAACGAAATAGGCCTATACGGACGCTATAACGTGTATTCGTAAATAAGAAACTACGTCAAGACCTCAAGCCCTAAATTTCTTATCTAAAACCCTGTACTAAGTCGGCCTCCCGTCTAAAGTGACTCGAAGGGTCTACCCTGGCAACGTTGCCAGCTTTTATGCAGCTCTACCAGACCCCATCAATTTCACTTGACAATTATCCCACCTATACACAGAATATGTAATATATACAGAATTTACTATGAGGATGTTCGAAAACATAATTGTTGTTGTTTTAATCTAGTTATTATTGCTTTTAATATTGTTCGTTTACGAAAGTAAAAGTATTATATACTATACTGTAGCGGTGGCTTGGTTATGTATACTGTATTCGTCATTACTTCTGGACAGTTTTAATAGGATTATTCGTACCGGTAGTATACGGTATAATTATAATTAGTGAACTACGGTAATTAGTAGAAATTTACTCACGTACTGCATGTCTTTCTTTTTTCACTGTGTATCTATTTTTAGAGAGGACGCGCTTACCGCCATTGTGCAATCTTTTTACATACGTGAATCATATGCCTGACAAATACACGCATTGATGCTTTTTATTTGTAATCGTTTTTTGCCTGTCGAATTTTCAATGGACGACGCTTTTTCTATTGCGATTCATCGTGGAACGTTGACGATATTTTTATTTGAATTTCAATCAGCGAAGTCTCGTCCCGTCGCGACGCTCGCGTCCTTACGAAATATCACGTGAATCGCGACGTCCTGCTCCTTGTAACGACGGGCTCGACTCGTTTCGTCAGGATGTAGGACGAATTGCGTAAGTCGCACTCTCGATTGAGAATTTCATGAGCCACCATTTTGAACGATTTTGTTGATTTAAACGTAATCGAATGCCTGCGTGTCTGAGGACTGGCAAGAATCGTAACATCTGTGAGAATTGTATACGTCACGTCGTTTGAATGAAATTTAAATAACCCGCCCTTTCTAGTTATATATACCGAACATTCGGTTACAGCGACGGCTGTCACTTTTGACAGCTTCAATAACTGTCCGACACATTTGTCTTCATCGTTAAGCTCGTTTCATTTCATTTGATTCATTACCACCGAGTTAGAACGTTTATTAATCCACATTATGAATATACATATCAAACTCCAACTTCTTCACAAGCTAATGATCAAGAATGCCCCTGCCTTCGGATCCATGAGAAAGTCAATAATAAGAAAGAAACTGTCGTCGCCCAAAGATAAAAAAGACACTACAGCCACAGCGTGCGACACTAGCGCCACGGTGTAAGAAAAATAGAAGCGTCGAAACATCAGAGAGGAAAGCGTCACCGACGTCATCATTTACATATACATTTCGCGTTTTGAAATGTCGATCGCGCCAATGGAATATGAATCGACCAAGTATAAGGAAGCAGTAGTTTCATAAGAATGCCAATAAACGGTACGACTTTAGAGAAACAAAAACGATGAAAATAGGAGCATCAAAAGTAAAGAAAAAATAACAATCAGTCTCAGAAACCATATTGGCCGACGGGAAACGTCCCTTAAATTCACGAAACGTCCATGATCGATCACATATTCCGTGGGTACTGTTAACCTAAAAAAATATGCTGGCGGAAGAAAACGAAGAGCCACGATTCTCCACGAGAAAATGATTTGTAAAGTGAACAGAACATGTATTACCGAGGTGATTTCGTTCTTCGTAACGTTCCTACCGACTTCTCTCTTTCTTTTTTAATTTTCTTTCTTTTTACTGTTCTTTCACTCTTACCTTCTGACACCACAGCCGTCCACCGTCGATCTACCCCGACTCGTCCCGCCGTCGGGAAGCCTCTTTTATCTCTTGTATTTTTCATAAAGCCAAGCTTTCATCTTCGAATGAGATCTCTCGAAGTGACTTGCATTATGCGTCCGACAATGGACGAGACGGAGTTACAAGTTACCCAGTACCGATAAGTGGTTCCTTCGTACATATTGCAATGGCCGTGTAGAGTAGCATATAGATATACTACGCGTATATTTATATACAGGGTATTTCAAGGGTGAACAACAAAAAGTAAAGAAGGAGAAACTCGTTACGAAATATCTTATTCAAGTGATACGTCTTGTATTGCCATTTCATTTTCTACCTTTTTCACTATCTCATCTCCTTCCTTCAGAAATAAAGAATCACATCCTGATCGATTCGCGAACTCTTGGCTGGGCAATCCTGAATTTTCTATTGTCCAATAGGATCGTCGGACAACGATAGTTCCAAAAGATCCCGACAGTGGCTCTGTCTGCTAGTAAAAGTAAAGCTCGTAGTCGTAGATCGACGGCAGCGTTTATCTGAATCCATACAGAGACCACATCCGCTCCACATGATGATGTGGAAGTCCATAGCAGTGGTTCTCATTAGTGAAAATGAAAGTGTGACAAAGTCATGCTTTTTGAGGTTAATTATGAGAAGCGTGAAAGAAAAAAAAATTATGTCTACTAATTACGAGATATGAGAAAATTGGCAAAACGTCACCTCGTGCTCGGATGATGTAATCACTGTACGAGGGAACACTAGATGATTAGGTTCTTAAAAGGAGCCATTAATTAGCTGTAATTAATCCACAAGGCTCACCTATTGCATTAATACAAGCTCATGCGTATCAAATGAAAATTTCTCAGCGAGTCGAACGAGTGAAATAAGAGTATTAAAAAAATAGATAAGAAAGACAAAGAGAATAATAAATATAAAGAGAACACCAGTAAATGCATTGAAGGACTTACTTGATCGGTCATTCTGTAAGACGAATGCGCACCGTCTGTAATTAAATGCAGATGTCTTAATGAGTGGCAAATATTTACACAATCCTGAGGCAGAACATTGTATTACAGAGTCATTAACCTCGGTAGTGAATTTGCAGTGAATATAAAAATGCCAAAGAACAAAGAGATGCCAATATCGTAAAAGGCACTTGAAAAAGTTTCCAGCATCTGTTAACTATGTTCGAGTAGCGCAAGATGCCTTGTAAAAATTCTGAATGATTGACAAGTTCTTTATATATATATATTTCTATAATGAATTCTGTATATTTCAAATGTCTAAATAAAACCTCTTCGTGACAGCAATCCAGTCGACAATCTTAGACAGATCTGTCATACCCCGTCATACCGCTGAGACACGTTATAAAAATATTACAAATAAATATTTGTCAGCTATAGCTAGTAAAACCCTGAAGAAATAATTTTTATGATACACTTGAGAGCCCCTGAGGTGTTACAAGCAATAACAACGTCATTGTGATAGAATGTTCATTATACCCTTATAATAATAGGCAGGCATATACGTGTGTATAGCTTATGCATGCTAATAGGAATCGTTACTGAAAATCATTTCTTTACAGGCATACGGCCGATGATCATCAGCTACCATAATCATTACTGTAAAGAGACTCGTAATATTCTTGTGTCGTTGCTATAAAGTGTTATTGCTTTGTGAAATGACGAACACCATTTTAGAGCTAGGAGTCATCCAGGATCATGACTAGATCATTGAGTGATCAAGTTGTGTGTGCTTGCTTGGATTAGATGATTAGCTAGGTATTGACTATTGGTGACTTTTCCCTTTGGTCAGCATCCCTTGATGACAGTCCACCCACTGAATTAACTGTAGTCATTGCAATTAAGAAGGAAGAGGTCCCGGAAGCGTACTGGTACCAGTGACGTAATTGACCATCGTCCACCTTGATCCTCTTCGACAAAGAACTCAGTGGAATTGTCTGGGGTAAGTTAGCGCGTTCGTAGTATCACTTAGTAATGAGCTCGCATAAGTGTATACCGTGTGTACGCAACACTATCAGCTTGCGTTAAAGGTCAACGGCGAGCCCTGAACCGAAGTGTTTTGAATAAACAGATACAAGCATGTTAAGTAAATGGAGGATAAAAGAAAAATACAAGTAAACCGTATAGAGCGTACACGTACCCAGTGAACTTCCGGTACATAGCGATAGCTGAGACAACCGGATGTGAGCGTTGAGTATAGTGGAGCGTTGAGTATAGACTGAGGATTCTTGAGAAAAGGATAAAATGAAACCTTAAACAGGGAAACGATGAAAGTTACTAGCGAAACCAGTCTTCGGAAGCTACGTTTCTCGATCTAGAATTGTTTGTATCCTTTTTTTAAAATCTGTTCTTTCTTTTCGCTCTTCATTCCTTCTTTTCTTAAAAATGGCCATGACGTGCTACTATGAACGTTACGCTCTTACGTTCTTCCTGTTCCGATCCGGTTTCTCTTGGACACACCTGCCCTATCGTAAAAGGAGCCTTGGTAGACTGGATATATAATTGTCAGTTGATCCATCCATAGGTAGAGCAGGATTTTCGCAACGCACGTATCGCGATAATCACTGGGAGCACCAATCAGAGTGTATTTATTTCAAGATTCACGAGCCTCTACGATACGATGGGAAGTAATTGGTTAAGAAGCAGGTATACGTCCCTTCGAGGCCTTACAATTTTCTTTTAATCATCATTCCACCTCGTGAACTTAAGATTCGAATCATCTCTAGTGTAAAATTTGCCGGAAACTCTTGCGCTCTTCGGTTGCCAACGTTCGCGAAAGTCAATTGGTACGCCTGAAAATTATGACGGAGACGTTTGAATTTTTTAATATGCGCAGCGGTTGCTGCGCATCGGAATTCTTCAGGAATAAATAAATAAACCGCGAGAGTCGTGTATGTACATATATAACGAGCCCTAATTTTTATATTTTCATATAAAGGCAACTCATTATGTAAACACTTTGAAAATTAATCAATCAAAAGCTATTGTATCAAATTCTATACCTATAATGTTGTGAGTACAGCAGACTCGAGGACTAAATAGCTGGGCAACTGTTGTTAAACAGCAGAAGCAACAGTGACCAAGGCCACAGTCACATCATCAAGCTCGTATAAGACATAAAGTTAGTATTAAAGAAAGGCACAAGCTGGTAGGTAGCCCTGCGACATATTTATCCAGACGGTAGACAAACATACTCTACCACTCTACAGTTATACCCTTGAACGTCTATAGTTTCCACGCACCGATTAGTCTCACGACCACGAATGACCACCCTATAACCAGATACCTACTACTACATGATTGTACGTCTGGCAGACATTTCGTGGAAGTCCGTATAGTATCAATGATGATTCTTAGAATATTCATTACGATACTGCTTAATCTATATACGTCAGACGTATCGACTGTCTGCGTATTTAAATACGACCTTACGTCCTTTGAATATCACTAGGATAAATTCTTTCTTTTCGTCTCCTCGAGATCAATGCATACATGCCCAATTGTAACTGATAATTACCCCCCGGTATATAAAACTAATAAGAAACATCCCTCTGCACTTGAAATCTTTATTGTAACATTAACGGAATAGCGATAGCCTACATGTTCAATAAAAAATTATAAGGTAAAGAAATTGAAGTGGCAAGCAACCCACCTCGATAACATCAGCGTGGATCTCGTGACAACACTATCATCCCTTATCAGTATGACTTATCACCCCCGTTCATTCACTGTCCGTTGTTAAAAGTCTCCTCCGGGGAGGCGGCTGGGTCTTCAGCAGACGACATATCCTTTCCCTGATATTTTCAGTCTCATCGGCAATGTGTCTTTCTCGACCAATTGGAGCGAGTATATTTCCGTTAGGCTGCCAATAGGATCGTCTGATTGCGACGAGTAGAGTCAAGGCGGCCGAGGTCGCAATAGTCAGCACCACGAGTAGCCAAGACGTGAGGTAGTCTGGACAGTCTACCGCGGACTCGTAAACAACACGGAAGAATCTTAACGCGGAGCGCACCGACGCTGTGAATGTTCCACCGGCAGCATGGCCGTCGCCGCAGCACTCATATGACATTTGAGTCAACCTTAATATGAGACCACCTTCCGAACAGCTGATGAGATCTGGCGCTTATTTCCTGACGTGTCTCTGGACGCTCAAAACGAGCGACGTAAGTCGCGCCGATAACACAAACGCCGATCCAACCCCTTTGGCGTCACGACGCACTCAACTGCCGCGCAGTTTTCCCTTTCGACTGAAATCGAATGTCGTACTCGGGCTGTAGTTGTGCCTTTGCGCGGCTGCGTATATACCTTGAGTAGGTTGCATGTGGGACTTGGCTAGGAGGGGGTGGCGGATGCACATGTGATTGTCGCTGCGACCGATTCCCGCCAATGCGTTCGAATCGTCGGATTTAAGAGTCGCCATGTGCACTCGCTATTGTTAGGCATTCGCGTGAATTTATTTTTGTGGACACGCTTATTTTTTTCGTCTTTTTATTTCACTTACAGTCATAGTGCAGATTCGAGTAAGATGTCGGTATTTGTCAGATGCAATGAGCTGCTACAGGTGCATTAGTCGCAGCCATTGCCTTTGGATAAATTCCATAAATAAACCTCCACTACTGGGAGGTTCTAAATCCTATTGGCACGGAATGTTACTTGGTAATGTGACTGTACCGTTTTATTATATTCTCAGGCGTATCAGTAACCAAGGGCTAGATTATTTCACTTGGGCACAGGATATAATTATTGCTGTGTAAGATGTTCAATCTATTTTTTTACATGGTAAATTTTTAGCGTATGCATATGCACAGGGTGTCTCGCAGTCTCGATATATGCAGCAGCCTGTAGCATTGATCCCAGGTCTCCGAGAGCAGAGGAATGCCACTCCGCGAGCGACTGTGAAAGTCGTATTAATTACAGCCTTTTAATGCGTCGACATTTTTTCGTGTCGCTTTTTCTGTCTCTTTCTCTCTCTTGCTGTCTCATCTTTTCATGAGAGGAGCAAGAGCCGATCGCCTTCCATACGAAAATACTCTCCTGTTCGGTACCTACTGTGTATGCATTACATGTATGCATATATATAGTTGCTTGGGGCAAATGCCGAGAGAAGACGAAATCAAAGGCAGTAAATTTGATTCGTTGGTCATTGCAGTATTTCACAACGGCGAGCAACTTGCAAATTCAATTGGCTGTTAAGAATGGTTTGAAGTTGTGTCACTTCGCACACATCGCGGTGGGTCTTTAATGCGAGTCGCGAAAGTTGAAATAGGATCGTTCAATTGTATCTTTGATACTGATTCTTGTTAGACAGGAAGTACCGAGTTTGGTATACGATAAGTGGCTTAAAAGGAAATTGAACGTTTATATGGGAATTTCATTTGAATAACTGAATCTTACGGAGGAAAATATCGATATTATGTTGGTTTAAATTTATATTCGTATTTGTGCTACATACGAATGGGCATTATTTAAGTTACATGGAAATAATATTTCTGTAATATCATGTCTTTAACCCAATTGCATGTTTTATTTGAAAGGGAGAATATGATGAAAATCTAAATTTAGAATCTTATGTACAAATTTATTCAGCCATGTATCATTATATTACTAAAAATTAGAATTATTTTTACAAACTTACTGCAATGTCCGATATCATAGTTTGTCATTAAGATTATTTTGTATAATGTTCATCAATTTAAATTCATCAGCTTTATGAGAACAAAACTTCCAGTTTCACTTTTGTAAACAATTTCTATTGTTTTTCATTTCTTTTCCTCGTTTAAATTATATTTTGTTTTAAGTTTATCAATTTCTTCCATCTTCTTGTCAACATCCACACGCTTGAATGCCTTATTACTTTGATAATATAATACAACTAAGTAACGATTGCAAACATTAAAACCACTCAAGTGGTCACAAGCATTCTTTGCATCAAATATGTCTTCGTATACGACGAATGCTGTACCTCTGGTTTCTGCAGTATTCCCTCTAAAATCATATGATAAATAAGTAAATAATTCTTTGCAGCATAAAAAAAAATAATCAGAATGCAATATGCATCTTATAATATTTAAGTTTTGTTACTTACACTCGAATTTGTCTAATGGCACCGTACTTTCCAAAAATATCGTACATTTCTTCAGCTGTGATTTTATATGGTAGATTCCTTATGTATAATACCCTATTTACTTCAGGTGGTAGCCTCACCTAAAACATGATATAAATTAATAAAGAAAAATGTATATATCTGAAATTTGTAGGTTATGTCAAGCCCCGTGGTTGTTTTTGCACAACTAAACACATTTATCAAAATATGACAAATTTAATTGTTTGTGGTAACTTACATTGGCCCTACGCTGCAACATTGCCATAGTCATTTTGATAAATCAAATTTTTTAACACTTTTGGAATGTAAATATAATACCGCAAAACAGTTCCGTCCTATAGAAACGACGCTAAAAACAAGATTTCTGAGACTCTCTAATAGCCATTGGAGCCATTACTTGTTAGATGACGCCACTATGCCCAAGCGGTATATTCAAATTTCATGATTCAACTGTTTTTGGAAAGATAAAAATAAATCGCGACAAACTTACAAATACAAATAACAAACTTTAGTCTGTTTTGGATCAAAAGAATTTTTATTTGACAACAATAATAATCACAGGAGACAAAGTTGATAGCCGAGTTCATTTTTTATGCTAATTCCACATCTAAAAATATTGTACAAATATGCTCAAATTTCATAAGTTGGTATAGAAGCACAATCAATATATAATTTTTATGAATTATAGTATAGTCACGTCGAGTGTACTGTCTTTTATATTATATATGTTCCTGTCATTCCTAGACGTTCGACTGATTAGAAATAATGTTGCAATTTTACTATATTCCATTTATAAGTACATAATCTGAAAGCGTCTAGGCTTCTGCATAAATTTCGAAATGATATAATTTTGCAAATTTAGTCAGACAGGCATTCCCACCTCCTTTGTAATTTGGAGAAAGTACATAAACTTGACGCACGTGACATTTATGATGTACTCTGATGAATATTACTAGTGGAATGAAGATAATGGCACTGTAAGACCATTCTTAAATTGCAGCTAAAATTGTTATTGTAACCTTTTGCTTGACACAGAAAATTTTAAACTTTGTTAAACGCAGCAATATCGACGCTCTGAACGAAATCTTCCAGTTCCTGTATTTTCTCGGTGAGCCAATCCACTGATATCTTCTCGTCCTCCACAACACAGGAAATTTGAAGCTTGTGAATGCCAAATGCAAGTGGCACCAATTTGGCTGGAAGAAAACAAGAGTGCAAAATCACGAACAGTCTAACGTTCTTTTACTTATCGTAACATTTCGGAATAGTTTACCAGCACCCCATAGAAGTCCATCAGCCTCAATTTTCCGTACTTCCGTTTCCAAGAGTTTCATATCGGTCTCATCATCCCAAGGCTTGACGTCCAAGATAATATTTGACTTGGCGATCAAAGCAGGTTCTACGAAAAAAAGAAAAACAATGCAATTAAGAAAATTAAAATGTCTATCATTAAACTCAAATTAACTCACTCTTGGATTTTTTAGCAGCATACGCGGCAATGCGCTCCTCGCGAATTTTAGCTGCTTCGGCGTCTTCGCCCTAACAAGTGAATGAAAACAAGATCGATAATGTGGATGAACGAGAAATAATATTGATTAACAAGAAAAGAAAATGCAAAACGATTGTGTTCAAGTTGGGTGTACGTGAAACTCGACGAAAAGTGTCGGTTGAAAACCATGTAAGCGAATGATGATTTTGAGTAGAGTTCTTGGGAATATCTGGTGTAGAGTGGATAGAGAAGTTACTGGTAATACATTTTTCTTGCTCCTGACACTTGTAAAACTATAATGAATAATGAACTTTGACTCGAGACACGACATTTGTCTGTTACATTGAAATCACAATACTCGAGTAGCATATAAGACTTGAAGTACTATCTTGTTATTTGTCGTTTGCAGCTCTCGTTAGTTTCTTCCCACTTGCCTCTGAGTCTGAACCAAAAAGATCAACGTCATCGTCAGCGTCCTTTGCCTGGGGTTTGGTTGCCGATGCAGCAGGATTTGCGGGACAAACGGCAGGTTCAGGTGCGGATGGCGAAGTCGTTCCTTTCTCAAGAGTCATCACACGTCCACTCAATTGTTCCACAAGAATCTTTAATTCCTGATACTCTGTTCAAAAACATTTATACAGAAAAGGTACGAAAAGTGAAAGAAAAATTATATATTACATTATTCTAAGATAAGTGCATAAGAGTATGTGATACAGCATGCTTAAAGAATATAAATTTATATAAAATTTATTAATACAATCTTCACCCCTCTCATTGCAGCGGACAAGATACTTCTTGCAGCTTTTTCTACCGTCTTTCTAATTCTCTTCTCCCACTCTAGGCCATGAAAAGTAATTTTGGTTCCACACACAAAGAATTAAAGAACAAGGTTTTCCTTACTACTTTTCTTTAAATAAAAACTTTTTTTATAAAACAGATCACTCAGTCTCGCGCACAAGAGAGTTTGTAATTAAATGAATTAATTGTATATCAATTATTAATACTTAAATTAGCTACTTTATTTTGCAGATTTGACTGCACGTGCATCGTTACCATTTCACGAACAAGCTCATCATCAATGTACGTACTATTTTTGAGATCCTGATTCTCGTTTTCAAGGGCGGAAACACGGGACATGACCTCCTGGTTGGAACCTCCAGCAAGAGCAGCGATACCGTCCATCTGAAAAGTGCATTCGTTAAAGGATGTTAATTAAAGAAAAAAGAAAAAAAGGTTCCATCGCAATTCTTCACGAAATCATTTCCTCTTTTCTATTTAATATATATAACGAAGTGTGCGTTTGAATTTTTAGTGAATAATGCGGTAAAGTCATCAATTTGGAATTTTGTGAAGCCCAGTCGCGTGCCAAGAAAGAAATTAGGCAGGTAATAGTTAATTGTAATAAAATTATATTATTAGTAAGGAATCGTTGTGACTTTATACTATGCTTAAGGGTGAGCAAGGAGTACAGTACTCACACACTGTAAAGACTGTTTAATGTGTTGACGTGCCTTGGCGACCTCGTTGGCTAAACTTCCACTGGCGGGTAAGTTTGGGCAAGTGGACTGTTGGGTTCCCTGCATCCACCGACATTAAAGGTCAACTCACACCAGGCTGATTATTGCATACAATCCAATGCACTACCTCCATCAAGGCACAACGTATAGCAGTAGAGGCATCAGATGCATTTTTTAAAAAGAATTTAGTATCTATTAATCCAATAGCTCAATTATTATTTTGTATGCGCAAATAATGCTGCACCTTGGCCATGTAAAATTGTCCTGAGTGGAGATAGGCACTGGAACTGCGGTAGAAAGTTTTTGTTTTTTTTTTTCTTTCAATGGTAAGCCCCATTTCATAAAACTATGGGCATGCTAAAAGTAAATCTCTTGAGTGTAGCTTGTGATTATTTGTAATACTATACAAGTTTTAATATGGTAATTCGAAATTCTTAAAAACAATTTGTTTTACAGACATTAACGTCGAACATGCATTATTATATGTTGTTAATAAGTAAGATCCCGTCGGGACCAAGTATAATTACGATTCTCATGCGTTTCTACATTTTTTACAGAAAACAAAAATCGAAACATATTTAAAGGTTTGAGGATAATGAAAACCATATCTAATCAGTTGTCGTTACTGTTAAGGGATGAAGGAAATTTTTGAGTAATACAAAGGACCCAATTTTGGAGGGGGGGAATGTGTAAAACATAAATTGATAAATGTATAGAATATTTCCGAAAATTGCATAGTTCTATATAAATTCGAAATTAATCTGCTAAAGGGGAAAAAAAACCAGCAACACAAATACACTCGACATAAAATGTGCAGCATTAACATCATTAAAAAAAATGCGAGAAAGAGGAAAATAAAAAAATGTCAAGCCAATTGCACATCGCCGACAACGAAATCGAGGTGTACCTGCTGATTCGTTATTGGGAGTTGCTCCATTTGCTTTATCGTATTATTCTTTTCCTCTTCCTGCTTTCTGTGCTTCTTGTCCGCCTTATTCTTTTTCTCCTTCACCTCCTTCGGCTTATATTTCTCAGTCGCGTTTCCACTCGTTATCACCTCCTTGTCTTTAACATCTACTTGATTATCAATTTTCACAGCCGTATCCGTCTGTTTCGTTACGTGTTCCTCCACCTTCTTCGATGCCTTAGCACTTTTCCCATGACACTTGGAGTGCTTAGCACTGCCCTGTGATCCGTTGTCCTGAACCAGCGATTTGTTCTCTTTAGGCTTTTTGGACTTTAATGGGAGATTGGAATTTGTTGGATCTCGAGGATTAGCAGCCACAATGTCGTTACAATTAGGCGAGGATCGTTCCGTTATGATATTAGACACCACCTTGCAACAAGTCCCAAGCTACGAAAACATTAAAGTCCCAACGCGAAGAACGCAATAATCGCAAAGCCTTACGGCATTAAAAGGGGAACCGTACAGACTGCTACAAAAGGCCGAAATCTGCAGATTGGCAGCTTCATTTATTCTTGCCCAAAAATCTTTTTATGGACTTCACATTAACTCTTAGCAGTGATATAGTCTGTTGCACCTCTAAAAATCTGTCAGTATTAATATATATATTTTATTTTCTAGAGAATTATATGAAGAGAAAAGACTTCAAAGCGATTTGAGATCTCGTCGAAAGGCTTTGATTTTATTAAATACAGTTACATACTTTCCTGGTTTCGAGCCCTTTTGCATGTAAATCTCGAACACGTAGAAAAAGCAGTACAGTTCCCCCTTATTTCGATACTGTTTCAATTTAAAATAACATAAACAAATATTTATAAACGATACAAATTAAATTCTATGACATATGACGTGTGTGTAATGTAATGTGATATGACGAAAGTTGTATGAATCCGAGTAGTATTCTCCTACCACCGTAATGAAATCCCGCGGAAACGAAAAATGAGGTTTATGTATATTTCTAAGAATACGTTAGACCAACCACCAGATATTCCCTGAAGCAAGTGTTAGAGATTTAATATCATTAGTCATTAGTCGTGTGAGACAAGAGATCAAATAAGGCAAATGTTCATTAGTGTGGATGCTGGGTCCCAATGGGAGCAAGAAAAACTTCCAAAGCTTATGTTCCTAAATATAGTAGAAATATTTGACATTTTTTTGTTCAAGAGAAAATTTCAACCCCGGTTATAAGTTGGGCAATACAAGTATTCAAACTAGATACTTATATTTATTGAGGATTCAAATACTAAAGGCATTTATGTTTAGGAACATTTTTCATGGACAGTTTTGAATCAGGAATTTCATCATCCATTCTCCATTGGAGAAACCACAAAAGACATCGGGGAAATACTGGTAAAGAAGATTGTACACTCTGTGTCTAAAATGACACACAGGGAACGTATCTCTTTATCAGTATCCTCTCGACGCACAAGACGATAAGAACCATCAGATTTATGAATTCTTTTTTACCTTGGCGAGACGCTCAAAGTGAAGACGTTCCGCTTTGTCATAGGATGGCTTGTCCAGCCAGATTTTTTCTTGAGCCAATGCTGTCACTGCCATGTTTTAAATGGTTTATTTTTGATGTGAATGCTAAAATGCTGGAACAAGATAGAGACTAAGAAAGTGTTTTATGCACACTGTACGTTATAACGTATGTTTGGCCTTTCCAATATAGAACACAGCATGCAAAATCATATTGCATTGATTAAATTTATTTTTCATAAAATATCATATAAAAGTATAACAATATAATTATAACTATATTCTATTATATCACATATTGCATTCCATTATTTATTAATGGTAATTATTGTTAATCTTCCTGATCGCTAAAATGTTGTGATTTGAAAGAATTCGGGTCAGATCTTTCCTGTAAAGATTTACTCAGCACATATTCTTTCTTGTCTTCTATTTTTTGTTCAGACTCTTTTGCTATCTCGCGCAAAAGACGATACATTTCAGTTCGCTGTTCTTCTGGGCATACGCAAGGATATACTTCGTCCGGTTTAAAGTATTTCAAGAAAGCAACTAGCTCTTCGTATGACGCGTGCGTGGAATAACATACGTTAAGAGTATTGTCTCTAGTTTGATCCCATTGCCAAATTCTTGATAAATCTTTTCCTTTCCATATCATTGCTGACGGTACAACTGTCATAATATTTTCTATTTTAACGGCAGAGCATGGACGACACTTCAAAACATTACGGTCCAATTTGTTCATACACGCGTGGATCGGAGTACTCATTGTCTCATTTGTGACATATTTTGACAATTTTTCCATTTTTAAATAAACTTCATACAGAAAGTCTTTCACATGAATTTTCTTTCCCAGTTTTTCAGCTATTTTTTCAAAAATAAATTCAGAACCATAATTTGCTGAGCATTCAAGAACTACAACATTCCTTGAGTTCTCGTCAAGCCAATCTTGAAGAACAGAACATATTTGAAAAGCACATTCTTTTCTATTTGGAAAATATTTAAAATCCAAATTTAAAAATGTTGTATCCAAATAGATTTTGTGCAACTTTTTAGGAACATATTGTAAATCGTGTAAGGGTTTTAGGTTACGAAAATCGTTTGGACAAATTCTAAAATCTCCAGTATAAAGTATCACTTGATCATTCTTTTCGAAAAGAAACATAACTGATCCAGGGCAATGTCCTGATGGTATACTAGTTACTTTAACAAACTCTACATTATTACTATCCTTGTAACTTACTATAACACGATCACATATCTGAAGACTTTGAATTACATTCATCCCTTTTACAATAGGGAACATTGATTCTAATATAGTTTTACTGATAGGACTACAATATAGAACTAAACCACAATCCCGTAACCTATTCCAAAACGGACTACACAATCCTTTCATGTGATCCGTATGACAGTGACTAAGAAAAAATGCAGAAGATTCTATGTTCTTGTAATCAAAACGATCCACTGAGATCCCTGGTATCTCTTCAATGAAGCCAAGGAATGTTGACATTCTGATGCCCAATATTTAGGTCCTGTAATGCAGAAACCAAGCATCAACTATGCCAGTAACTATACGCATTAAATAGAAGTTTATAAAGATTTATATTATTCTGATCCAACTTCTAAAGTGATAGTCATATATCAACAAGAAGTACACTATCGCAAAGAACTAGCTCGTGCCCAATTTAAATATCAATTTTCACTTTCAAACTCTACAGATAAAAATCTGCATATTATACAGTGTAATCCAAGAATAAAGGTCTTGCCAAATGGTTGCCTTGTATATTTGATTAACTCCAAAACAATATTTGCTTCAATCAAATTAAAACAAACATTTCTTGTAATACAAAGTCAAAAAAAATTTGACATAAGCAATTGCCTGAACAGCTGTCTGCCAATTTAAAACGTACAGCATAGATTATAGGTTAGGTTGTACATTAGAATAATAAAGTATATAGTACTTTGTAATATTAATAGCATTGCTTAACAAGACCTAAACAAATACGTTCTTATGCTTTATAAGAATATTTTATCATTTTCACAAAAACGTTGTTAGTAAAAATCGACCATGTGCCGTATCGGTCCATCGGCTTTACACGTTGAAAATTTAAATTACCGTCAAATACGAACACTCACAAAACCACATATAAATTATAGTTTTATATCCATTTTGGTTTCTACGATAAGTGCAATATAAATACCTCCGTTAAACTCCAATTTCACAAAACTTGTTCAGATAAATGAGATAAATGTTATACCTTCTTTAAGAACTGGAAATCAAACAGCGCCGAATTTACTGTTCACCCTCCAAATCAGTCCAAACGAAGAGAGGAGATGGCTCTTGGTGGCTGTAAAGACACGAACTATTGAGTCAATACAATAATGTAATGGTTTAAATCTATAGTAATTATGAATTGTCACATAATTGATAATTATGAATTTTTATTTTTAAAACCGACCCATGCTATTTTAGCCAGTCGATAGTAACTGTTAATTATTTAGAATACATAAGAGTAAACCGGATGTCTATTTGTATGTGCAGTACCATTGATTTTATGTAACAATAGAGCTGAAGTCGTTTTCTGTTTACACTAATTTCAATCAATCCAAATTGGATAACATTCGTGCATGCTTTACTCATATAAATTTTTTTACTTTAAAATATAGCCCGACAATGGGTTTAAATCAATGAAGGTCAAAATAAATGAAGTGGTACGAAGCAAAAACGTGATAAAATTCTAAAGGAAGTGAGATGCCAGAACCAGAGTAACTTTAAAATGAGCGGCAAAAGAGCATCAATTGCTCTAAATCTTGCGTCCGAGCAGAAGTCGATTTAAAAGCATGGCGTCCGAAGGATCGCTTGGCAAGATGAAGGAATTACGTTTACCAATATCAAGAGTTAAAACTATTATGAAAAGTTCTCCATATGTCGAGACGGTTGGTCAGGATGGCTTATTCTTGGTGGCAAAAGCTACGGTATGACAATTACATAACTTTTATACTACTATTTACGATTGACATGCCCTGTGTGATGTCTCCTCCGTGGCCATGTTAGGATGTACGCGCCAAATTCAAATGAAGTGTTGACATACAAATACATTGCTTTTTTTATTTATAGGAACTGTTTATTCATCACTTATCGAAGGAAGCGCACGTACAGGCAAATAAAGGCAATGCACTTGATTATAAGCACTTGGCAGAAGTAGTGCAGACAAATGACACTCTGGAGTTTTTAAGAGAAATAATGCCTAGGAAAATTACAGTTAGACATTTTAAACAAATGATGGCGGCTAAGAATTCGCCAAACAGTAGCTCATCAGAAAGTTCATCCGATTCGGATATCGACAGTCAATCCGATAGTGAGTCATCGCAAGACAGTGAGGATGAAAAAATGGAAAATGGAAATTCCTCTGGAAGTGAACTGGAGAATAACGAAACCAAGGAGAACGGCAAGCATGAATCAAGTGGTAAGAGCGAATCCAGCTGTAAAAGTGACAGTGAAGATGAGAATAAAGGATAAAAATCCCATGTGTATTTTTATATTATATTTATACTAAAGATATCCTCAGACTGGTTTCAATATGTTAAATATGTATAATACTTGTCAAGTATAGTATGTGCTATTTAACCATTCCCAATTGAGAATAATCTTGAAATGTAAAATTTTATTGAGCAACCACTTTGTTTCAGTGGTTTTGTATAAAACTGGCAAATTTGTATTAATTCATCAAATATTTACAATCCTCAAATGGATTTGTAATATTATATTCTTGGTCCATATTGCAATTGTTTATGCACAGGGATAATTATATGTTGAATAAGATGATGCAATTTTCCAAAAAGACATTCCATAGTACAGATTGAGAATCATTTGATATTTAAAGTTCTTAAAAAATTATGTATATGTCCATTAAAATATTTCAATAAAACGTAGAAATCTCATGACAAAATATAAAGGGTATTAAGTTTGTACTTAATGGCTTAGCTATATCTAGTTACAATAGATGAACAACCATGATGATTTCATGTTAATTTATTTAATATATACACGTACATAGCAGTATAGTAAAGAAAGGCATTGTTCGAAAAATTATACTCGCATTACTTATTTTAACCTGTTACTATATTTGCATTTAGATGCTTCCTCCAATAGATATGGTTTTAACAGTACAGTGCAATTGTTTGGTTTAAAAATTCTGCGATTACTTTATAACATTGAAAGAATCAATTTAAATTTTATATATTTTATAAGTATGGCCGTAGCTGTAATATCTGCATAGTCTGGATATAATTTTTCTTACTCGCAGTCAAAACTATTACAAATACAAGTAACGAAATTTATGCGCAGCCACATATAAAATGTGTTACATATTAAATAATAAAATTACTCTTGATGCATCTTTTTATATACTGGTTTTGGTATTTCTTCATAGAAATCTTCATTCAATTTCTTTGCTAGGAAGTAAATTTCAGCTAGTGCTACAATTAGTGCACAAATGACCCCCAATAATAATCTGAATCCAAAATCTAAGTTTCCTACTATCAGTTCAATACCAATAAAGCCAAAAGCAAAACTTGCGAGGACGGAGAAGACAAATTGCGCAACTGCTATGAGCTGTTTGTTCATTTCCTTCACTGTAATAATAAATAAATAAGGTTCATGATAATTTGTTATTTGAAAATCAATGTAAAACTTTCATCTTACTCTGATAAGCGATCGTATCTTCTGGCAGTTGTCTCCTTACAGGATCTACGCCTTTCGTCATTGCATTGTATTCTCGCGCATTCTGCTGCGCCGTCAGCCTCTGAATCCTCGCCTCTAATTCGGGATTCCTCGGTGTTACTTTTGGCATCGGTAAATCGATGTCAGCACCTTCCAAAAGTTCGTGCAAGTAGACTTTTATATCAGAAGAGTTTCGATATTCTTCAAGATACTTATTAAGCCATTTAATATCTTTCAATTTTAGCACAACATTAGCGCGCTCTTTTTTCGTTGAATTTTTTAAGGATGATATACCCTCTGGAGCACTTTCCACATTTGCCACTTGTTTCAAAATGAAATCTATCAACTTTGATGTAGGTTTTATACCAATGGTTGGATCGTCAATGGGTTCTACAGGCATTTTTATAAATTGAATAAGGAAGAAATGCTTAATTAATCGTATCGGTAAGATTATTTGAATAGGTATGTACTAGAGGACTTAATGGATCGCACTGTATTTTGGAGAAATGTCTTTAACCCACGAGTAAAGTGACCACAAATAAACTTAAATGATCGAAGAACAATTTATGATACTTCAGGGGACAATCTGCAATTTTTTCTCCAAATCAGCATAAAATTCTTTAAGCTCTTCTTCCTTTTCCTGAAAGGTTTGATCAACTTTTTCACATTTGTCGCTTATATCATTAATAAACGTTTCCCATTCTGCTTTACGTATCTCTCTCTTCACTTGCAATTTGCTTTCCTGTAAAACATTTCATATTCGACTCATTGATACCAATCATCTGAAAAAGTATAAACTTTAATGCAAACAATGTAAAAAACATACACTATCAAATTCCTCTCTCCTTTGAAGTACACGTTCGCACATACTAAGAGCAACATCTGTGTTAGCTTTGAGACTAGGCAAATGACAATCCCCAAGTTGTTCGGTACGATCTAATTGACTCTGTCCAAGTTCTGTAGAGTATTCAAGAATCTTAAAGAGACGTTCTACTTCTCTATCGCCCCTTTTTTCCTAAAACAAAATACCACACAACTTACAACTTTTTCCAAACACAACAGGTTATAATTCATAACATATTAAAGAATGTATTAGCTCTAAACGATACAGTATCATACATCAACTTTATATTATAATTAAAAAATTAACGTAATCTAATAAAATTATTGGTAAATGTGTGCATTGATAATGATTAACAATAGATTTATTTAATTCACCTGAAATTCTCGTACGAAATATATTATTTCCCCTTGGACGAATGGTCGGTGGTCGAAAAGTCTGCTCCAAATTTCACCGATATCTACGAATCAGAGACGAGGATATCGAAAGGAAACAAGACACAGAATGTTAATAAAATATCATGGTCTAGATGAAAATGTTTATAGTGATAAGTCATCACATGATTGTCCCACCTTTTACGATAGACGCCATTTTACACGTTCATGCTCTCTGAATAAGATTGCAATGTATAATGAAGCGACCTGCTAGCCTATAGGAAGAGATAATGAAATAACAATGCAATTTAATGACTCAATATTTCTATTTATGATAAATATGATAATTTATGCATAATATGATGAAGAAATATCAATTTGTTAAAACCAATTTGGATACACTGTCTGTGGCTTAAGAAAATTGGTTTTACTTGTTCTATAATAAAGAAAACGTCTTGTTCCAAACAGCATATCTTTTACATTTTTAATATACATTCTTCAAAAGATTATTAATTGCATGATAGTAGAGTATAGTTGAATCTAAATTTAACAATTAGTTTAAAAGATTCTTATGTTACACAACGACGGGTATGCGATCATATTTAAGAAAATTCGATTCTTCAGAAGACACCTCATAGCAATCCGATCCCTATTGACCATTACCTGTTATCATAAAGGCTCACAGTATATATACGTATTCGCCCAGGCTGGCAGCTACAATAATTCTCAGCAACGTCGTTCAGTTTATATCAGTTTAATCGAAGAACTTGTATTTTAAAAATGGATCAAGCATTAAAGGGTTTCGTGCTCCTTTGCTCGCTTCTACCGTTCACACTGTAAGAATAATTTTAGTAATTGATAATTTTTCAAATTCTACATCTCATTTGTGATTTTGTTGTATTTTTTATTAGAGGAGATGATGTCCTAGTAGGTGGTTGCAGTTGTGCTGTACTTGATGCAGATAGTTTGGATCCGATAATTGAGCAAAAATTGCAGTACAACGTAACTTGTGACCAGGAAGGTGCAGAAAAATGTCAGCAACTCTGCATGGCACTGGTAGAGTAAAAAATATTATTAAAAATAAAAAAAGCATTGTGCTGCCGATAAATTAAATCAAGCTTAGACTTTATGCCCAGTGAGATGACATAATTTAAAATTAGAAAATACATTTGTTACTGCAGGCACAAGGCGCCAAGGAAAAAGCGCCAGCTATGATTTGCGAAAAACTCAACAAGCACGTGGATAACTTGAAGGTATTGCTTCATATATCTTATATTAAATGACTACATATTTTCAACTTCCTTCCTTCCTTTCCTTATGGCTGTATTTATATATTTTCAACTGAGTTTTCTGTTAATTTTTCACGTAGGTCGCCGTATACACCAAATCGTGCGACGCAACTTCTTGGACGTTCACCGGGCTGAAGAATCCGGAGCCGATCTGTTGTCACGATGGAAAAGTAGCTGTCTGTAACTCTATGCTATCTATTATTGAAGAATAATGTAATCGTTTATACGATTTCACTTAAAACGTAATGAACTCATTTATTTTGCAATATAATATTTTGAGAGGCGGTAACCAGGACTTCACTGCCGTAGCGTTATATATTCATTTTAAGAATAATTTACATTGTTTGCTTATTGTACGACGATCAGGCTACGAAACTGGATTTCCAAATATGTATTAATGTGTTACTAAAAAAAAAAAAGTGTGTGTAATAATCTTTGTTAATCTTCAGTTATTATTTTCCTCTGAAAGTAAAGGTCAGTCAGTAACGTAGATCCCATCATAGGCGAATCAGTCGGTAAATCTTTAATAATGGCTTTATCGACTGAGCCGTTAGCTATGAAGTTGCTGCTTCTCCGTATGAGATCCGGTTCCCGTAGACTCGCTTCCTTCGCCCCAGAGAACGAAGTCTGGTGGTGGTGGCAGTGCCTGTGTCGAGAACATGGAAAAATGGCGACGTATTTAAAACGAACGTCAAAGTTGTTTGATCTATCGCTATCGCGAGCGTCCGGGGAAGTGAATTTGCGCGACTTGATGTGCCCAGTGTGCAGGGGTATCCTGATCGAACCAGTAACATTGCCCTGTACCCACAGTCTTTGCCTGAGGTGCCTCAAGGGAACTTTCGAACACAACAGTTTAAGTTGTCCCCTCTGCAGAGTACGGGTTGGCTCCTGGTTACGTACAGCTACCAAGTCTGAAACTCTAGTAAACAGCGGTCTCTGGGAGTTCATTCGTACTAGATTTCCTAAAGAGGTCGAGGGAAAGCATAACGGCGACGAGGAGGACATCGAGCTGGACTCTGGTAGGCATCTTCAGCTGGGGAATAAACAAACATAACCTAACCTAACTGCACCTAACTATTATATACAGTCTAAAATTTTAATATTATTTACAGCCTTACTATCGTTTTAAGATCATTCTTTAACCAGAATTAATGTTTATGTAAATTTCGTTACATTTTGTAGCATGTTTATATGATGTTATTTTGATCTTAATGTATTATTAGTATATTATGGAAGAGTCATTTAGTTTATTGATTTCACATTTTTATTGCATTTGAAAGATTTGTTATTGTTATGACATTACTTATCGTCAAATAAATACTCCAGTAGTATTTCATGAAGCTGTATGGCTGACACATGTATTTATCCTATAGAATCATTATTTCACAAAATATTTTACAACTCATTTATGAATATAAAATCTGTGTACATTTAAATATCTCTTCTTACTCTTTTCTTCTAGGATTCACAGCAACAAATAAAATACTTAGTGCGGCTGGAGAAATTCGTAGGGAATATGAGGCGCAACTTCAAATGGCCGAGGAAGAAATGCGACGCAAGCGGGAGGCTGAACGTATCGCTAGTGAAGCTTTAATTCGGAAAATCCAAGCCGAAGAGCAACAGCGAATGGCACAGTTGGCACAAGATCAATTACTAGCTAAAACATTAGCAAAAAAGCAAGTTGCCGAAAAGAATAAAACAGTTACAAATTACTATACAGATAATCCAGAACTGGGAACTGATAACAGCATGGATGAATCCAAGCCTGATATAAAACTTCTGTCACTGGGAGGTATTCAAATATCTAAGGTAGATGGTTCAAGTTTGGAAGATGAGAAGCCCATAATAAAATGCAGAGATGGTACCGAACCACGAAAATCGAATATTGCCTTAATATCGAAAATTCGGGTAGAGCGCTACGCCTCCAGTATGAAAGCAGGTGCATCAAGTATATATAAAACCTCACCAGATAAATTCTGCTGTCAAAAATCAATGCCGATACATAACGCCGTTACGCGGACGCTGAAGCATCAGGCTGTGCCAAAACTCACTCAACTCAGTAGTTCAAATTATATATCGGAGCCTGGTTGTTCTGGTTCAAAAATTTATAGCATGCAGAGTAAAGAAGAATTGCATGTACCAGATGACGTCCTGAATAGCAAGAAGAAGAGCTTAGGAGTGGAAGTCTGCATGACAGCAGGCGATGACGATGAGAGAATCGGCAGTGCCGAAAGTGCTGGTAGCCATGACAGTATCAATCAAGAAATTCATCATTTCAAACCAATTAAAGCCATGCCAAGAACGCCATTAAAAATTTCTTCCGGTAAGTCGCACGACAGCGAGGATGTACAAAAATATTTAGTGTATATGAAATTTAACGGGTGCTGCCCCTTCTGGTTGTTACAGACGGCAGGCAAATAGATCCGAAGTTAATTAGAGTCGTTCCCATCTTGAAACGAGCGTCCAATACCGTGCCAAAACCTCCGTCACCAACTCATTTGAAAAGAATGTTTGGTTGTTCCTGGAGTGCCTTTAGAGGTAAACATTATTTGCCATTCGTAGAATTTTATTCAGTACGCGTTCACAAGTATCTTTTACTCTTAAACGTACAAATGGACATTACGATCTTTCGTATCCGTGTTTCAGGCAAGGCGAGACAAGACTTGAAGACAAAGCAGAGTCAAAGTAGCGAAGAAAGTGTTGAATTGGAAATTAACAGGAAGCCCTCAACGTCCTTACTCCAATCACAAAGCATCTCCAACAAACTGGTGAAATCTCATGTATCTGATACGGTGCGAAGGCTTGATCTTGCCTCTGAGCTGTCATTTGATAGTAACAAGAATTACGCAAAACCTATAAATAAAATAATAAATGGCACTAAAGTAAGCAAGAAGTTGATCCTTGACGAAGGATTGGATGCTGGTAAGGTAAACAAGACCTGGAAGTCTCAAGTAAGAAACGGTATCCTTGCGAAATCCAGACGGCGAAAGAACTCCTGGGCAGATAGGAAAGACCCAGTCTACACGTTAGATTCGGAAGACCTTGATGAAGAGAATGAGGAATTCGAGACCGATAAGAACTTGACATGTTCACCAGAGCGAGCAGATACGTATCCCAGTGATCAACCTGAACTCTCAGAAGATGACACAGCAGTCGAAAACATAGCGGAAAGGATCAAAAAGCGAAAAGTAAATCACCTCAAGGAAGTATCCCCAAGTATACAAAATCCAGTGCCGGAAACTGAACCCTCCCGACGAAGTACAAGACGGAAAAGAGGTCCAAGTAAAACAGACATCGAGAACACCATCTACGCAGAGTTATCAGAAAACCCCGATGTCAAATCCAAGAGAAAGAACCCACCAAAATCTGGTTCTAAAGCAAAGCGACAAAGGGTTCACAGAACCACACGCGCCATGATAGATTCCTCGACGGAGATGACAACGATGCCACGGAAGTCTACAAGGATGATCAAACAGACCACAAAGAGAACGACCAGGAACGCGAGGAAGAATCTCAATGCGGATGAAGTCGACAAGAAGCCCAGTGAAAATACTTATGACATTTTACTCGATAATTGTAACGATCCAAGATCTAACGGATGTTCATCGCAGATGACGAATGTCCATATGGAAGTAGTAAATGATGACAGTACCAATAGTCCGACTGACGATGATGTTATCAAGGAACAAGAACACATGGAAAGGCTACTCCTACAAGAGAAAGAAGATTTTGAATTAGCCTGTAGATTGCAAGCGAAGTTCGATGAAATGGAAAGAATCGCAGGTCGGACTAGAGGTTCTAGAAGAGCTCTAGAAAGTGAAAACATCGAATTGGATTTTTATCCTGTAGACATTGGGCGAAGCATCAATGAACTACCTAGCGTTCGCACTGCCAATCAATCAAGAAGCGATCAAACAACAAGGAGTCACAGTAAACAGCGTCGAAGGCCTCAGAGACGTGCACTTAAATAAGAGACAAATATATTGAGACATTTAATACGAGCCCTCCAAAATGGATGTTCCTATACATAATATATGCATGCATGCATGGACACGGACATACACAATTAATCATACAGGTTACACGCCGATATATATACATAAATACGTTAAACGTAGAAGTTAACGTTCTTGAAATTCGATAAACGTTGTATTATATTTTATCTATCTTAAACAAATTATTTGCTTCGAATTAACATGCGTATCTGGATAGTTTTGGGTGAACTATAATTAAGGGAAACCGAATTCATGGATTGAGGTTTCATTCCCCAAGACTATTTAAGAATTTCTTTTTTTTTTCTTTCGAAAAAGCGAATGCCTATTACGTAACGAGGACTTTACAACGGAGGCTTATAATTTCGAAGTATAGAATTGGCAATATTAAGGAACTTCAGGAATTATAATGCGCTCTAATATTTTCAACCGCGAAATATTTATCTGTAAACTGCATATATATATATTGGACTGTATATTTGACGTGGCTTTCTCGATCGCCGAATTTTCTTTTTCTTTTTTATATCATTTAATAGTAATTACTTCGTTTTGGAATTCGTAGAACGTTAGCCGCGTTATGACGACACTCACTTCGAGCAACTCAGTGTATTTTTGAAAAAAAAAACGAAAGAGAAGCGAGTAACGACACAAAGAAATGAATTAATCGTGCTTTGTCTTTTTCTTTTTAATCGAGGAGTGCGCTTTTAATTCCACAATGTGCTCAGGTTGGCGACAGACAGCTATTTTTTATATACGAAATCCTTAAGCCCTCCTTATCTGTTATATCGTGAAGCTTACAAACCCCTTGGAACATCCTCACGTGTTGTATGTATTTGTGTAAATCCTTCATACCAGTTAATCGCCATATAGACTTCATATATTCAGGACTGATGAGACTCGATTTTTATCGTAAGCGGGACTGTATTGAATTTCGTAATTCATAGAAAAAAAATACTGTTGACAATTGATACAATTGAATTTCCATAAAGCAATATCTCTTCCTTATCAGCTTCCATGTATACAAGTATTTATCAGTACGGTACCGCTTACTGTATACAATTTTGAAGAAAATTTCTCGAGTCTATTAATCCTGAATATTTATATTATTTTATCATACACGCGCCAAGGTATCCGAAGAGAAATTATTACTAAGCGGAATTCTTAATGCATTCGCGCAGCATACTGTAAGGTTATTTTTTAATCACAGATTAGTAATTTGTAATAGCCTATGCACGTCTGAATCATGTTCACTTATATTTTTCATTCGACAATTATCTTTGACTAGAGCAATATAAAATAAATCTTTGTCTTTCATCGTGACGTGACAGATTACGAAAATCTGTATCACGTCGTATTTTTGATTTGTATATATAATCTACGGGAAATTTTAGTGTGTTACCCGATTTTTCGTATTTTTTTTGTCGTTTGAGTAAAGAAAAATGAAAATGACGCATAAATACATTTTGGAAATACGAGAGTGCCGGCGCAGCAAAAGGCACAAATGGATCGATCCTTCCTTTTATTTTTATAGATTTAAGTCATACGAGAGTGTCTTTACCTGTTCGCGGCATCATGTCTAGGATTGTAAGTTATGCTCCCTTATATTAGTCTTTCAATTTCTTTTCAAAACATTTTTTTTGTATATGAATTTAGATACTGCATGAATTAAAAGTTAGACACGAGTTTTCGAAACTCGCACAAGAAAATTTGGTATTAGGTATTGGTGGGGATATACGACTTTTTGAAAGGATCGTTATCGGTGCGTCGTGATTTTTTAAAATTATGAGGGTGGAAAAGTCGTACTAAAAACGTACTAAGCTCTATATACTGTAAGGAAATAAAGGAAAGAAAGAAAGAAACAAAAAAATATACGAATGGAAATTACGAAAAGAAATACAATTATGTATAGGCAAAAAAATATCTAGAGTTATAGATCAACAAAATACTATGAAATATTATGTATTAATAACGGATTATTAATAGACTTTAATGATGCGTAGTCTTAAATTCAACGGCAAAATGAATAAATGAATAACAAAGAAACTCACTATGGATTTTTAGCAAGAGACAGTTTTATACATACGTTATACATACAAATATATATATAATATATAATGCAATTTATGGTACATGGTGTGGCAAAAGTAACAGAAGCTTTCACGTTAGATTAATGAGAGAAAAGGGAATTACTTGTGTTACTTTTTGATACGCTCTGTACGTTAGAATAAAGTAAAATAACAATAACAAACCTCAAAGTAATAGTTATACCTATATAATGAAAATAGTTTAGATTTAACAGCAGTGGTATAATAACTAATTGAATTATAAAAGACAAAAGAACTTGTTCGAACGAACGTAAACTTATGATACACGTACTGGCCTTTTTCAGCTGTAGTTATCTGATAGCGAGAAAGAAAAACCTTAAGCACCATCTAGTGGGACGTGCCTGAAACTACTTGAATGAAAATAAATGTCCTAAGAAAAATCGAAAAATCTTTAAAATGATCAAAATCTTACCGGGTTACCGACAGGTCCTAATCTTTCTTTTTCATTGGTTGGTAAGAAGGTATTCCTATCGGAATTGAGAAAAAATTTGCCTCGATCGAAAATGGCGTGCGCAAAAATTAAGTGGCAAGAAAAGAACGAGCATTTCTCTACGTGAATATTTACCATGTTCATTGTACTCAAGAGTGATTTAATAAAATAATATTATTACACACATCTTAATTGTGTTTGGACAAAAAAAAGAAGATTAAAAAGACTCTTCGAAACATTCCTACGTCGAGCAACAGCGTCATGGATATTATTAAGATTAAATATCCTTGTAAGACTTACAACAAAAAATAGTGAAATTGTCCTAGGGAAACACCTGACTGAAATTCCCATAACAATTTTCCTCAAATGTATATCAAGCAGTAAGTGTATGTACATCTATCATCCAGATCACAAGTCCCTTGACACCTGCCCCAAGGAATTCACTAGAGTTCTATCCAAAACGTCAATATCCTGAACATCAATCAAAATCACTAAGGTTATCAAATTTTATCAAAAATGCTTGATTCTATTTTTACCAACGCAAATATAGAAGCACTTTGACGGAACAACGTGACAACCAAATGAATTCCAAACTTAGACTCTCTCATCCAGGGAAGAGGAGAATTTAGTAAACCGATGTACCAGATCCAGCATTAATTTCCAAGACTCGCTCGTATTATTTTCCCAGAGTTCATGAGTAAATAGAAACAATTTATAAACCATATTTTAATTGCAATTTAGAAATGACGCAAGGACGTGGCGAAAATAAATGAAAGGACGAAGAGCTTGGAACGTACCTCTCAGTGAGAAGGCAGCAGACCACGGCGGCTGCAACGTGACTTTCTTACCACGTGACAAAATCAACCAATCGTATTGCTCGCGAAATCCGCGGTCACGTTGCATTTGGCGTGGCTTCTATACTTCCCTTCGCACTCTGCAACCTCCAAGACCCCCTGACAGCCACCAAGTTCTGTTGGCCTTAACAATCAGCAGTACCGCGCGAGCAGCTCATATTGACAGTGTATTTTTTGTGACGTGATTTATTTTCGTATGTGAACTTTGAACGGGGAAATTACTTAAAATTCTTTTTGTGAACGAATCCTTCTTCGTCTTTACTATAGATAAGACGGTGAGCCATACCGATATCCGATTCCTTTTAGGATTCCATATATGCAATATTGAGAATATATAATCTCGAGTGCTAGTTGAAATACTTTTGAAACTCATGCACTGGTATCAGTTTAACAATTCTAAATATACTCAATGGTGTACAACATTCATTAATTACATACTAGTGAGTTACCTATTTTCCATTATCATTCCTTTTGACAATTTTCAAATTATATCTTTATACAATTTTACCAAGGGCCAAATATTCGAGTGCCCAGATCCGTTTCCACCGTACGATATTTTACTCTGTCGGTAATTCCTAACAGAATTGTGCGCTACTGGTATTGTCCCTGTAAGCCACAGCTTGATTGGTACGACTTTTTGTTCTTCCTAATTGATTTTCATTCAGTAAATACTCTTTTCTATTTCTCATCTGGTAATGAAATGCTTCACAGATAAATTTGAGGAATCCTGTAATATCGACGGATCAAATCGTCGCGACTCTGTGCGTTAGAAGAGAAAAATGCTTGTACGTACGCATTTCTAACGACGAGCTTCAACATCCTTTCACATATCTTCTAGTCATCTTGACTTCGTTTCTATACTCATCTATCAGCAAAATACGTTAGCATTAATTACTTCCCGGATTCTAAGCTGATTAGTACGCGAGACAAAGCACACTAATTATTAGACAGCAGAAGGAACTGTCAAGCGATGTCTGCTCGAGAGGTTGGAGCTAGAGTACGCTCAATGTGATACGTACCCCATATTATAATTTGCAGTTTGCGAGTTTCAGAAGACGTAGCATATACGTAGGTACATAAACGCTTATATATTATACATATATTTTACCGGTCCATAGCGGTTATGCAATTTCACCGTGCATGCTTAGTAAGGTAGCCTGGTACTTACACATATATAATAAATAGATATCGAGCATAACCTGTACTTAATGGCCAAGAACTTATCTAACAGAGTAGACCCTTTGATGCCCTTGACATTGCAACTTATGGGCAATAATCGAATTACGTAACGTTTACCTATCAACGTAACGAGCCCTACGTTAATCATTCGGCTTCGTTTGACTCTCTAGATCTGTTATATAACGCTTCGTTATCGAATATACAATACTAATGACATAAAAGCCCGTTTATTATCAGTTAATTTTTTCTTTCACGTCGGTGGATTCATAAAAAGGGTTTTTCTTAATTTTCAACTCTTCAAGGCGATCAAACAATTAAATTCGAATTGATCGTACAGCGTCACGTGGCGATGCACACAGTTTAAGGGATTTTGCTATTAGACGATGAGATTTTGAATTCTTTACACATTGACGTAAACATCCATAGGTTTGTTGACGTCACCGCGTAACGTCAACGTTACGGAGTCATGTTTTCCAGATACGGCCCTTTCTACCATTTGCACGTCGGGCTGTGGGTGAGGAGTATATACCGAATATTCCTGCCGTCTCTTCGTCTCATTCAACACTTAACACCCTTAGATCCTGCTTCTCATCCCTTTGTGGAGGGTTGACATCATCCCCTTTCTCAAAACGATACCAGGAGATTTGCAATTATTATTGCAGTTTCACTGAAGGATCCAGCTTATCCATGTTAGTCTCTGGGATTCTGGAGTCGGTGCTTGTTCACTTTTGATCCTCTCTTCGTTATCCCGGTCGGATATATCTTTGGTGTAATAAAAATACTGTTAAGCCAGCCCGGTTGGTCACGAGGCATTCGATTGAATATTCGCAGGCTTTGGTATAAAATAATATCGTAATGGCGACTGTTTAACATAGTGAGTTTTTGTTTAGTTCAGCATACATTGTAGCAGACAGCAAGTATATATTTACCGTATACGTGATACCAGACGTGTTAGATACGTGAAGGCCAAATGCACGAGAACGTTTTATTGTGACAAACTGGTAGGTGAGAGAAGAGATTTTTTGCGGAGGTTATAGTGGCGTTGAGTGAAATTAGAAGAAATTGTCAAAAATATTTTCTACGGTACTATAAATATTATATATAATGTACGTTGTTTTAAAGAATGTGATAAAAACGTTTATAAAAGTGTTACGCAGATGACTGTTTATTATGGGACTATCGGATAGTGATTAAGTTCCTAGTGCGAACGTGAGTTATCGAGAGATGACCGGAAGTCGTAAAATATATGATGAGGGTAGTCAGATGCAAGGCGACGGCAGAAAGCATACAGTTCACTGGTTTCGAAAAGGACTTCGTCTCCATGATAATCCATCTTTACAAGAAGGTTTGGTTGGAGCATCCACTTTCCGTTGTATCTTCGTCCTGGATCCATGGTTCGCCGGAAGTACCAACGTCGGCATAAATAAATGGAGGTAAGGTTTATACTTCTTGGATATATCGGCTGTCACTATAATTTAGTATTATTTTTATTGGCAATATCTTTATTTGCAGATTTTTACTGCAATGCCTGGAGGACCTGGACAGTTCGCTCAGGAAGCTGAATTCTCGTTTATTCGTGATTCGTGGCCAACCAGCGGATGCCTTGCCGAAACTGTTCAAGGAATGGGGAACTACGAATTTGACATTTGAGGAAGATCCTGAACCGTTTGGCCGCGTGCGGGATCACAACATCTCGGCACTCTGTAAGGAGCTGGGTATCTCGGTGGTTCAGAAAGTTTCACACACTCTCTACAAGTTGGATCAGTGAGTCCAGAACGTTTGGTTATTTTAACGATGGAACCTGACAATCAGATAAATCCTGTGACTCGATTAATCCGTGGATCGTAAGACGATCAGGACAAGCCAAACCTCTATATACATATTTTGATACGGAGATTTTTATTTATATATTTTATGGATTTAGAAAATATTACCTGCTCAGGTTATTAGGCAAAGAGATCTGCGGATAAGAAGGTTGATTAGATCCTGATTAAAACTGAAAAAGGTTGATAAAAAGATACATGAAACACAGTTAACTTACCTCTTAAAAATCCGGATATTATATACCATTTGCCATAGGGAGAAATTGAATTTCTTGGTAAAACTAAACTGCAAATATGCACTGCATGATCATGGCTACCGGTATTCATATGCTGTGATGTGCTATACTCTCTCTCTCTCTCTCCAATGGGAACTGCAGCATGGTCCTTCGGAAATGTGGAACATTGCCAATGGAATTTCCAGTCCTTGTTCCGAACGATTTTTATAGGGCTTTCCTCTGCTTTCTTTTTCAATCCGTTCCACGGCTTTTATCAGGCTTTACGCGATGCTCCAAGTTTTCCATTAGATTCACTGACAACGTGCCAAGGACAGTTAGCGTGGATCGTAATGAGGTTAACCTCTATTGTGTTTAATTGCAAAGTCTTTTTACCTTTTTAGGATCATTGAGAAAAATGGTGGGAAACCACCGCTGACCTATCATCAGTTTCAAAATGTGGTTGCCAGTATGGATTCACCGCAACCTCCAGTAGTTACAGTCACTTCTGGTTGTGTAGGAAATGCTTACACACCTTTAAAGGACGATCACGATGATATTTATGGCGTCCCGACGCTTGAGGAACTAGGTGATGATTTATTTGGCATATTTTAATAGTCCAAGTAAATTTGACTATGTTCAATTTAATCATCTTTAATCTTTTAAGGATATTACAACTGTGTAAAAGATACGAATAGCGTGACCTTTACCATTGGCATATTGAAAATCATATGATTAATAGAAAACGTCAGTCTAATTTATATTCCACTTTTAGGTTTCGATACAGAAGGTCTTTTGCCTCCTGTCTGGGTCGGTGGCGAAAGTGAAGCTCTGGCCAGGTTAGAACGTCATCTGGAAAGAAAAGCCTGGGTAGCGAGTTTTGGCCGGCCGAAGATGACACCTCAGTCTTTGTTACCAAGTCAAACAGGATTGTCGCCGTATTTACGATTTGGCTGTCTGAGTACACGACTCTTTTATTACCAATTGACAGATTTGTACAAAAAGGTACGGTTCTTAATTGCGCATGGATTTTATCATGTTAAGATTATGACCTTGCATTTTCAGATTAAAAAAACCGTGCCGCCATTGTCACTACATGGACAACTGTTATGGAGGGAATTTTTCTACTGTGCCGCGACCAAGAATCCTAATTTTGACAAGATGCAAGGAAATCCCATATGCGTACAAATACCCTGGGACAGGAACGTCGAGGCTCTTGCCAAATGGGCTAACGTTAGTAGTTTTCCAGAATCGATGGAAATGGCTATCAAACGGTTAAGTCTTCAGCTTGGTCTTGTCTCCTTTTGCGTAGGGACAGACGGGCTTTCCTTGGATCGACGCCATAATGACACAGCTCAGGGAGGAAGGTTGGATCCATCACCTGGCCAGACACGCAGTGGCATGCTTTCTAACTAGAGGAGACCTTTGGATCTCTTGGGAAGAAGGGATGAAGGTAAAATATCATAATGTCAAAATGTCATTGGCATTTAGAGCGATATTTAATGCTCTTCGTATACTGTATATTATATATGTATACGTGTATAGCAGTGGGACAATTCGATTTTTACTAGCTCTCTTTTTTTATTCAAGGTATTTGACGAACTTCTCCTCGATGCTGATTGGTCCGTTAATGCTGGGATGTGGATGTGGTTATCCTGCAGTTCATTCTTTCAGCAATTCTTTCATTGTTACTGTCCAGTTCGATTTGGCAGAAAGGCTGACCCTAATGGCGACTATATACGGTAGCTTTCTCATCGGTTTTCCTTCAGTTGTTAAATCACAATTCGCGGCTTTGAATTTAAACTATTCTTTTACTTTGATTAGACGCTATCTACCCATTCTCAAAAATTTTCCTACGAGATACATACACGAGCCTTGGAATGCACCACTCAGCGTGCAACGAGCAGCCAAATGTATTATAGGACGAGAATACTCGTTGCCAATGGTGAATCATAACAAGAGTTCGAGGATCAATATTGAGCGTATGAAGCAGGTTTACCAACAATTGAACAAGTACAGGGGCAACGGTGAGTGTAAGTTATGAGATGCAGAAGTGTAAATAAAAGACGGGTGTGATTTATTTTCTGGATAATTACCTTTCAAGTTCTGTGAAATATTTGTATTACTAAGAAAACTATATCATTGAACTTTTTCTAAGTACGAGACCAATATACAGTATTAATTTTATTTTTCATGTTTCCTTCAGGAACATCCTTAAAGGGAGATGGAATTGGTGAGTCTAATTTCGTTCTGACACCATTACGGACCACGTGCTTAGGTAATTAATTTTTGATTTTCTTAAAAACAAAAATAGGTTTGCTGAGCATAATTCCTACTGACAAAATAGAAGATGCCCCGAGTCCTGAAGCCAACCGGAAGATGAACGTGAAAGGTGTAAAGCTGTAGCAGTAATGAATAGCGAAAAGAGTTGAATAAACGTAAATAAAAAAACAGCAAGAGGAAAAGATGAAAACACAAAAGTCACAATGATCGTCGAGGGATGTGGAAAGGTCCGCGCAAAGTATTTATATTATTTATTTTATTCCTTTTCTGTATCATGACTTTTATAATATTATTTTTTACCGCACAACCAAGGATTTTCACGGTTGATTATCCAAAATCCATATAACTTCAATACTTCCCTTATTCTTCTTCCTCTAGAATAATTTGGCAGGGCTTCTTCGTGTATAAATTCAGATACGCGTACGAAGAAATCTCACGTGATAACGCGTCGTCAAGATAATAGCGACGCAAGAGGAGAAGGAAAAGGAAAGTAAATACAGGGTGACACAGAAGTATCGGTTCACCCTCACTCACCACGTGCCTCATAGAACATCCTTCGAGCAGGACAATCGATTATTATCAGTAGCAGTGGCGTCGTTTAACACTGAAGGAACTTTGAGCCTAAACCAGGAATGAATTTGACTAAGTCGCTAAGACCAAATCTACCGAATTCAGTGTATGTCCCCATCGCAAATCTACCCACTGCTTACTAACCTATCTGGGATAGCAACCATTCTACGGATAATGTATGTAGCTAGACGTGTGAGATGGGCGTGGGATCCTAATCCTCACCCAACGACTCGTGGGAATTGTCGAGAGAAGAGATTATCAAGGCAATGCAAGAGACTTACGCCGCTGGCGCATGCAATGTATTCTTACTACTGTAAATAGTGATTATACGTTACAAATAGGAGGGTTACTCTGTGCGAATATTCGCAAACGAATACTGGAGAGTTATTGCGAAATCGTGGATTACATTTATACTTACCATCTGTCTGTAGCTACATGGAAACAGAAACTTCAGGACGAATGAAAATCGAGCGAACAGCGCTCTCTATCGGCATTGGTGAAAGGTGGAATTTGTATAAAGGTAATTAGGCGGTGGCTTCGTACAAAGCGACGTAGAGCATCAAATAAAATGAATGAATCGTCGTAGGGATTTCATGTCAACAAATGATATATTTTTAGTGCCTATACAGTGAGTTCTTGCCTCCTCTAGTTTTACAGTACATTTCTCATTAGATTTAAACAATTACAAATGAATATTCTCCAACACTCAAAATGTAACTAATTCTCACCCTCCCTTCGTCTTACAAATGATTACATAGTTTGGTGGTTGTTGCTTATCTCATTTTTTTTTTAAATCTCATTCGTCTCTTCGCGACAATCGTAATCATAACCGCAACGATAATAATCATAGTAATATCGTTATTATTCGTAGAGTACGTTTCTCGTATCCCGTTATCGTCTAATCGCTCTCCCACGCCTCTACTTTTTCTCTCACTCACATCCATTTGAATTCTCTCTTTCTTTCACTTTTACTTTTACCTCATACTCTCTCTCTCGCTCTCTCAGTCTCTCCCCGTGACGCACATAACTTTGTGAAAATAAATAAATTACCGTGTACCAACGTAAACGATAACATTCTCTCAAGTAGGATTACCTCGGAACGCGTAGATCCACTCTTCTGCTTTTTTTATTTTCTTAAAGATTGTTGGCTGCACGTTAATCGATTGGATTTATTATTTTTTTATGGTACAGCGTGATAAGGTTACGAAGGTAAGTTCGTTCGGCAATCCTGCACAGTATACATCACACGTGGCTCTCTCATTCTCTCTCATTCTCATTACTAGCACTCTCCTTCACTCGCTCTCTATCATTCTAATAAACTACGGAGGCCCGAATCCTCAGCCGTTCCTGAATCTCGATTCGCATTCGACCCTCGATTCAGAGAATCGATAAGAATCGCCCGCGATATCGTGGAGAACGATTATACGCCGATGGGAATTAAAGTGACGAAGGGCGGTAGTTCGTACGACGTGAAAATATAAATGGAATCAAGGAATAACCGGCTATTCGTATCATTGACATTGCCATAAGAGAACGGAAAAAAAAACAATCGCCGAATCGAGCAATCGCACGCTGGCCGCGAGTTACGTTTTATGTACATGTGACGCCGCGAGGAAGTCAAAGTGTCTCTTTATCTTTTTCATTATTCAAAAAGTCCGTCACTTCAAAATCTCTCCGTAATCCATCACGACGTCCGCCGACGTCGCCGACTCTCTTTTGTGTGCTTCTTTCACTCTCAAATCCCACCGTGCACCCTTCGCCACCACCGCCAGAAAATAAAGTTCAGGTAAGTATCGACGAAGACTCGGGCCCTTAACAAGACCGGTATTAACATCGGCCGGAAAAACGATTTTCTCATCGCAACGTCATTATTATTACATTGTCGTTCCTGTGTGTCTCGTGTCGTCTTATTACAATTATTGTTGTGTCCTTATTATTATTGTTATTAATCGTCAAACTTATCACTCGCGCAGTTGCAGGGATTCTTTTTCGATTCGTTCGCCGTTAGAAATTTTACTTCGAGAGCCATACTCTTTTTTCATTTGTTTCTTTTTTCTTAACCTAAATCTGTCGCGTCGGCTTGTCGCGTACGACGCCGCGACAAATACGACACCCGGTATGCGCCGATCGACCTTTGCTACGTATCCCGTGAATCGTCAATAATTGTTTAGTGGTTTCTACTTCTTATTGCCTTGCGCAAAGATGTTCGTCGGCCTGCGTCGCCGCGACGGACGGATCGTGACTGCGGCCGGTCGCGAGAAAATCGGCGTGGAGACCCTGGCTTGACCGGATGGGCGGAATTTTTCTGTTAGGATTCGTATGTAGATGGCGATGCGTTCAAAATTTACGCGCGGAATACGCACGGGATTGGCAATGGCGTTCGGCGTTGCACATCGGTGACTTTGAAATTTGTTTTCTAGCCGCTTTGAACTGATCTATCTTTGCCTATCGCGGATAATAACGAACGATGACGATGACAATAATCCGGAGAAATAATAATGGCCGCGATTGGCGAATCGCACGCTTCGTGACGATAGTAACGTCAATAACAATAATAATAATAAATTCACCACCAGTGCCGTAACCACAGGGTGAAATTAATTATATCACACGCTCTTTCTTTATTCCACTCACAACAAGGTCGAGTATTCACAACACTATTTTTTGTTTACTTTGTTAATTATTTTCTGTTTGCCTCGTCGTCAAATCTTTTCGCAATTTTTTAATTTATTTTCTCTTATTCCCCCTATCACGGTTTATCGTACTCCCCAATTCTTTCTTTTCTTCAGCTCAATTCATTCTTCCCCCTCGTTCGTGAACTATTTACTCGCTCTTTAAATTCTACAACATTTTTCATTCTACAGTGTTCCTCTAATAACTTTTTATTTATTTACGTTATTTTTGGTTTTTTTCTCGCTTTTTTTTTCTCTCATTATTATTAACACACGGCACACCCCGTTCCTGCTCTCCTCAATCTTTGATGACCCATTCGTTCTCGGCGATGATATTTCTCTGTTGCTGTTCAGTAATCAATTAGTAGCATGTAATTAGAAGTAGTAGTAGTAGCAGCGGTAATAGTAGTAATAATACTCGTAGCAATGGCAGATAGTAATACTAAAAGTAGTATCGGTTGTTCACGTGTACGATTGCAGTTACTCTTGTCGTCATTAATAATTTGATATTTCGTTAATTGCTCTACATTGTTCCGTCACGTCAGGTCACCGACCCCCCGTCGAAGAGGCCATGAAATTCTGGACTTTCCGGGGAGAGAGTGGGCCGCACGATTGGATACGCCGAGAGTCGTACGAGGACAAAGAGAAGCGGATATAGAAAAATCTCACAACCGGATGTCACGAAAGAAATCGTCCCCTGCGGTATCGAGGAAGCACAGTTTACGACGAGGTAAACATTTCTCATCGTGCCCTTTACTTATATTTTTTTTGCAGATCCCAGCATGAACTTTGTCGGTAAGATACGGCGGACGTGCCGATCGAATTATCAGTAGACCGTAAAGGGTAGTTCACAGGGAGCACGTGGATAAAATGAAAAAGCGGCGCTGACGGCGTCAGGCCATGAGGAGCGAAGGAGGCTGAAGAAGGAGAACGAACGAAAGAAGCTGAGATATACGGGGTGGCTGTGGTCAAGCAGGATACAAGAGGATAGAGGGTGGAATAAGTCAGGGGCGTCTCTATATAACGTAAGGGAGTGGCGCCAAGACGCTGGAGGGTTCACTGTACGAGGACGATGACGAGGGTGGTAGTCCTGTTATGGATGATATGGTGCGAGGGTGATTGCACATCGGGGAGTCGGTAGCAGGTCGTCAAGTGCGGGTGTGCTGGGGTTGTTGGAGCTTTAATTTTCCAGCTACCACCCCCGTCCAATTCATCCCTTTCCCTTGCTCTGTCGCATCGACCTCGACGAGAAGAGCCACCCTCTTGTACTTTGTTACTTGGAAGAAACTCGAGAGATCGGCACACGACGTTTCGCTGGGAACACCCCGAGACACTTTGTGTCTTCTCGAAGACGTTTCACGAATCCAGACCCCATACTCTATCTGATCTTGCATGGACCCGGCCCTACTTGAAATTTCCTTACGTCTGGCTGGTGACCCGTGCACTACTGGTAGTCTGTATGTTTTTATCGAATGATCAGTTACCTACAGTCCTTGGAGAACGACCTAGGGGATCCTTGATTTTTTCACCCCTTTGGTGACGTATCTGCATGTACACGTCGTAAATTGCCCGTACGAGGTTGATGAACGAAAGCTCTGGCGTTTACCGGAAATGCCAGGAGGGGGCAGCAAGAGTCCTGGTCCACGTGGAAGAATCGTAAAGAACAATGGAGAAGGGGGAGGAATAAAAAAGGAAAAGGGAGATGGAGAATAACAAAGAGAGAAAGCAAGAATCATGGCAGAAGCGTCGATCCGTCGCGAGGACCATCCCGAAAAAGTATCGATCGGCCACGAGGCTGGTTACAGGAGGGTCTAGGAAAGTCAGGGAGTAAGGTAGATGGGAAAGAAAAAAAGTGATCGTAGGGTCGAAAGGAGGGGGGTGGAGACGAGTTAGAAAAATAACGGACAAAATCAATGCTAAGGGTAATGTAACTTGGGGGTAGGGGTGAGGGGTGGCCAAATCTGCGAAATAACACGTGGCTTTTTCCTCTGCTCTTGCACAATCCAAATGGTCCATGGTCAATGCTCAGCCTCTCTCCCCGTCGTAAAGCGTAAAAGTCTACAACCCCTAAAATCCACCCTTTACTTTGTACTGACCGCAGTAACGCTCTTAATCCCCTTCGCAATTCTCGGCTCTTTACGAGGCGCACGCGGATTTCGGCCTTAACATTTTCTCGTGTTTTATTAGGGGCGAGTGTGAGGGGAGGAGATTGATAGCCACTGGAGAGAGAGAGAGGGAGAGAAAAAAAGTAGTGATTAGAAAGATTACACACAAAGCTAGAGAGAGACAGAGAGGAGACAATCTGACGGATGCGTACGCATATATATATGTACATAAGAGAATCAGAGATGCGGAAGAATAAGAGAGAGAGAGAGAGAGAGAGAGAGACGAAAAAGAAAAATTATAGGAGTAAGAATAAAGGGAGACAGATATAATACATACTACTCTTATACTCTTATATATTATATAATATATGTATAGTATGTGCATACAACTATATATACAAAATTGACTGTAAATAACGTAGAGCCCCTCTATCGATTAAAGTACGTGCAGATTGCGCAATGGTTTCTTCGGTTAAATCCACGTGCTTCTTCTTACCGATACTACAGTTAGCAAAGGTAGATGGCGACGGGCTGATCCACTATTGAAATCAATGTAAAATTGTTGAGCGACGTCAATCCAGGATCGCCTGTATATATTATACACCGGATCGATTCCCTAGGGTCTTCGAGGAATAGCGATAGAAATTATACGGGTTTGGAAATGCGCTGACAAATCTATCGAACGATTATTTAATTGGACCAATAAAGCCACAGTTAGGAGCATCTGTCGATGGGAATTAAGCCCATCTCACAGGTACACCGTTCGACACTCTCTGAGATTTGTGCGATACTTGCCAACAGGCAGTTACCATTCTCTCTCTCTCTCTCACTTGTTACTCTCTCTCTCTCTCTCACACACACACATACTCAGACTCGCCCCTCTTCTCAATGCTAATTCAATTTTGTCACCTTCCCTCGAATCACCGCGGTCACTGCGATTTTTCTCGAGAATTCACCAAACCGCGAATTTCCTCTCTGCACGTCGCTCCTTTGAGAATACTCAATGTGTCCTCACGACCGGAAGTCACGTTGCGCGAGAGGATAGGTAGGAAGCGAGGACGTGGGTTAAATTAAATGAATACGAGATAAGTCAGAACAGAAAAATGACAATCGGAGATTTGAAAGCTAGCCTTGAAGTTCTAGCGATGAAATCCTATTGGCAGAAATTAAGGCGCGATTTTAAACATTGGTAATTATCTAGGCTTTGATAGACGGACTGCATTTGCGTAACACGTGACGATGCTATTAAAAATATTCAAAGGGACGAGCGGCTCGTTCGTTTCTTTTTCTTTATTCTCTTTTTTTCCTCTCTTTCTTTCTCTCTTTCTCTCTCTCTTTTTTCATCTCTCACCGACCGAGCCGACGCGCCTCACTATGGCACAATTAGAATGATACTTCTTTAGAATCGTTTCTGCGACAAGCATATTTAAAACCTATTATACTACACGTATCGCCTAACTACGCGAAATTTATCATTACGTTTATTTAATGCCTAAATATTATGTCAACATTGTTTTCCTTTAATTACTTTTAACAACAACGCTTACTTCCTAGTTATGTTTCTGGTTTGTTATTTTCTAAGGCCTTGTTCGCACGGGTCTTGCTGTCGCTAAGGCAGTGGCTCTTTGCTTTTCTCACAAAATTTCTTTTTTTTTTTTTCTACACCATATTCACCATAACTCCACTATATACGTTAATTTTTCTTTTTCTCATTATTTTCTTCAAAAAAATTCATAGATTTAGACTTATTCTTGCTACACGGACCCGAGATAATGAACTTTTCCATCGATTCTCCGTTGACTTCCTGATTCAATTTCAATTCCAAAAATGTATCTTCTCCTTGGTACCTGTCAACTACCGTTATGCTTTCCTCGAAGAATTGTGGTTTAAAAATGCCCAGATTTCTACATCGCATGAAAAAGAGACGCCGACGTTTTTGGAAATGACCTTTAAGGATTTTTATCGGAATGGTACCATTCTCGTAATGGGGTCACAGGTTCGTCTGGTAAGGTCACGAAAGATGTCCAGGTATATTTCCAGATAGGATTGGTAGTCCAGGACGATCGTATCAGTCGAGAAGACCGAAAACAGAAACGACGTCTGGAGTCTGTATCATGCGGATGCTGTGTCGGGAGATTCGTGAAGATCAATACCTACACCCGCCTTCCCTTTAAGCTTGGTTCCCTCCTTTCCACCTACCCCTCACCCAAACCCTCATTTTCCTCCCTTTCGATCCTCTCCGCGAAGCACCCTTTCTCCTTTTCAGACCTCCTCCCCCCCCTCCACCCCCCCCCCTGATCCAGGTCGCTTCCTCCTTCGACACTGTCAGAGATTTATTACCATTATTATTTTAAGTCCCGTCGAATAATTCGTATATACGTAAACTTTGATAGGCGAGAAAATAGTGAGCAGCTGTTCGACGATCGGAACCTTCTTCCCCTCCCCCTGACAGACCACCCTCGTAGAGGCGAGATGGAGAGAAAGAAAAAAGGGTTATAATAGGAGAAAGAAATTTAAGATAAAAACTGACAAATTTCATTTACCGCGTTAATTATATTTCAGCTTGGTACTGTCGTTCTTACCATGCACTAATGTACGGGGAATCCCCGGAGTAGGTGGGATAGTTTAAGAAAACTCACAGGATTGGTTAAGCGAATGGACAAGGAACCAATGGGGACCCTTGTAATAGTGGCGCGAATTACGGTCGCTCTATTTAACGAAAACTATGGTTTCCGGGCGGCTGTGGACGCGCGTCAGGTGGTCGGGACAGATTGCTATGAAATGATGTAATTCGGGCCAGTGCTGCTATTCCTATCGATTAACAGTCAACGAGACTATAATTGGATCGTGCTACGGGGTTAATTGTCTACCTGGATAAGATCTATCGAGGCCCCTATCAGTCTACGGTACTGATAACTTTCGATCCTCCAACCGCAAGTCCCAAGACTGCAGATTTCAAATTGCAAAATAATTTTATATACCTCAGATCAATAGTCTGTTCAACGTGCATTGAATGATTCAGCATCTACTTTTAATCCTGATAATTACATTGGAAATTGAACGCTCGATTATTGTATGCACTTTATGCACTTTTGGTGCATCCAGGTAATTACGCCAAGTACGTGAAGTAACATTTTTTTCGGATGATTGACGGTCATTTATCATTTGTAACTGTAAAGTTACGAGTTGCCGTTTGCCAAATTTTGCAATTTTTTTTACTTGCCATCTCGCCGCTTCCGATTTCACTTTTTTTTTTTTGTAAATACTTTGCCTTCAAATTCAAGCCAGGATTCTCACGTACGTCGCGCGCAACAAGACCCGCAGCAAAATTGCAAGGTCGTTTTCTTGAACGTTGCTGAATTACTAAATAATTATGTCAGGGTGATCAGGATGTACGGTATATGCATAGTAATGTAGAATTATCCATATCGTGTGTACGCGTATATATCTGTACGTATGTAACATATATGTCGTACGATTAATCGTACTTAGCTGAGAACTTAGTCTTAAGGCAAAAACTTTCACACAGAAGTACAAAATGACAGTGAGTAAGACCCTGTATTTGAAATTATCATGCTTTATTTTTTATGACATACAGTCTGGTCGACGATAGATTTCAGCCAGAACCGGTTCCGGCATTCCTTTTTATTCTTCAATATCGGAAACCTAATGGCACCGATAACAGTGAAGTCGTGAAGAATTTTTTTTTCATCAAAATCCGAGAACATATCAAATACATATTCAATGACGACCAAAACGTTATTCGAATACAACGAAGTTACGTGTTAAACTGATAGGGGCTTTTGAGAGTAATTTTTTTTGTGAATCCAAAAATATGTTCACACAAAGATTAAAAAAAATTTTTGCGGATTTCCTCGTTCTGGTAGACGTCAAAAATGTCTATGAAATCGTATCGTCGAGAGCGTCATTCGACGTGCGTCGATGCAGAATATGTTTTATCATTGCTCTCTCGCTCGCTCTCTCGTTCGCTCTCCCTCTCTCTCTCTCGCACACACACGTTTTTTTTTCATCTCTCCGAATATGGTCCAAGAACATTGCTTATCATTTTCTTCTAAAAGGCGAATAATCGAGTGACTACTCCGTCGAGTAATAAGGATCAAGGAGTGTACAGGACTCGGTATCGCACGTGAGAAAGTACAGTGCTCCGCTTTGGAATGAGGAAGCGAAGAAAGATAAGAAGTGACGGAAATAGGAACAGGGCAGGAGAAGAAGAAGAAAAATGAAAATCGGTATGGCGTTACGTAATAATCGGCCAATCGTCTCGTGCCGTACAGGGAAGAAAAGGTCATAGGCAAAAGAAAGTCATAAGACGAGTAGAGTTTAGGAGGCGCGATAAGTATAAATAATACATGGCTCTTTATCTTTTTTCTTCCTCTTCCTCTCTGTCTCTTCTCTGCTAAAATTGTGCTCCAAGAAAATATTGCCGTTTCTACCGGAACATACGCAGCGATCGATCGTACCCGATGGTTGGGTAAATCAAAAATCTCTCTCTCTCTCTCTCTCTATTTTTTGTAATTATTTTTTTTCACCTTTTTCTCCCTCCCCAATTCCCCAGCCACGTACAGATTTTACTTCTCTTTATTCTTCTTCTTTTTTTAATATCGAACGGGGCAGCCCGTCCACTACAGTGCCCATTGGAACTTCGCCTACCTAGTGCGCCTTCCTCGTCCTCGTCATCGTCTACTAGAAAAACCAAAATTATTTTCTGCTTTTTTTTTCAAATATTTCACAGTGTGTTCCACGTGTTTTTTCTTTCCTACGTATATGTGCCTGTCGTTATTTATTTATTTTTCAAAACCGTGCGCGCTTTTGCATTTCCTTGTCAAGTAATCTCCTTCTCTTCCTTCTCGCTCCTCTCACTCTGCAGCCGTCTTCTTTATTTTTTATTTTATATCTTTTGGGACTGTCGTGTTGTTCTTTTTTTTCCTTTTCTTTATCATTTATTCATTTTCATCTCTCCTTAAATCATGCGCGTAACTGGTCTACCCGTGTGAATCGTACAACATTGTATTTTTCAAAATTAATACTTTTCTATTTCTCTCTCTCTCTTTCTCTCTCTCGTGACAATTAGAACTCTCTTGCACTCCCACACGCACGTACACGCACGCACGCACATACACTCGTACAACTGTCTCACCCACTCTCACGCGAATATCTCTATATATACATACATAGGTATATGTATGTTTATATGTGCGTATACATATATAAATACATATATTTACATACACTCCTAACGACCAGCCGCACCCGTTAATGTACTATTTACCTCAAATGTTGTTTTTCTTTTTGTTCATCCCCTCTCCCGTAATATTACTTATAATACTTAGTAACAATTATGCGTGGACAATGTTTAACAATACAGTAACACGTTTCTCCGTATTTATTTTTCCCCTACGCCCCCCCCCCCCACACAGCTCCACGTGCTCCACAGCTCCACCATTAAAATTTTACGCTTCTCTCCCCCTCCCCCCTCTCTCCAATCACTATCTCGCTCTCCCACTCATTCTCTCACCATGTCACTCTCGCGCCAGCGCGCTTAGGTATGCGCATATGCATTGTGTGTATCAAAATGTGTCAGTGTGGTACCAATAAGCAGCCATAGACGTTAAGTGATCAAGATGTACGTGTTAAGGAAAAGAAAAGAAATCGGTCAATCCCTAAAAGTAAAAGCGAAAAATGTACAAAGTGCGGCACAAAACGTTACTCGTGTGTCGCCGCTATTGTCTTTAGAAACGAGAGGACAGACAACAACGACGTCATAATCGTTAACGTCCTTGGCCGTTTTCTAGAATAAATATATGTTCGCCTCCACTGGTTAAAACTTTTCATCCCCCAACGGTCCCACCGCCCCTCACCCTTACGTCATAATTAAATATAATTGAAGTGTCCGCTAATCTATCACGCTACGATACAACGTTATCGTGTCTCGTCTCTTTCGCCGTATATCATGGTTCTTTCAACCTTTCGAGTGGGTGCTTATTTAATCATCAGCGAAACCACCCCCTCGCCCCCACCCTCCGAATTCATATGGGAAGCGCCGAGTAGTCGCTTTGCCGTGTTTTTACGTCGAGCGAATTTTCCCGTTTTTCACTTTTTACCTTATTATTTTACTCCTCTCTCTTTTTTTTTCCTCCTCTTCCCTATACCTCTATCTCTCTCTCTCTCTCACGTTCACTCTCCATATATCCCTACTATGCTTTCCCCTATATTCCACGTATACGCGTATACGTATAAAACTCGTCACTTTGCATTTCCTTTCCTCCCATTACCTGTTCCCTATACCTTTCCCTCCGTCCGGCAAAACTCTGTGTACTTAAAAGTCTCGAAAATTCTTCGACGCTGTCGCGTTCACATGAAACTACAGTCACGACCGATTGGATGGATAGCAGATGAAAAAAAAGGTTCGTTTTAAAATCGCGAAAATCCTGCGTAGGCCTGCGACCATCTAAACGATAACACGGCGTAGCGTGAGTGAAACTTGATCGAACTTTTATATAATAAATTAATAATTAATTTAAATCCTCCCGTGACCTCCGACCTCTGCCGTTCGTCCCATTAAACTTCCTCCCATAGGCCGATAATAAAACTGTCTCGGCATTTCGATGGACACAATGAATTACGATGAGCCCGATTCGACGAAACTTCGTCGGAGGGAGAGGTATCGGTTCTTGTGATATTTTTACGATGTGAATCAGGCTTAATTCAATGACGTCATCCTATATCAATACAACGCAACCAACTTCCTCGACGCTCCATATCGCTTACTAACCGTTTCCTATTCATTTGCCAAGTCTGTCGCATGTATCTCCCCGTCGACGATAACGACGATGACAATGATAACGAGAACGATAGATCGCATATCAGACGTCTTTCCAGAACCTCCCCCCCCCCCCGTCGATAAGAACAGACAACGACGTTACCATCCTCTCGATTTTTCCGCCTATTTTCAAACAACCTGGCAATAGGTACCTAGGAAAGCGGCTCGGACAACAGTGTTACCAATAGAAAGCGAATTAACAGTTCTAGGGTAAATTTGTGCGTATCGTGATTTTACTCAGGTGGGTTGGCAATGGGAGCGGGAATATTTGAAAAAGGGTAGGAAAATTTTAGCATTTTTACAGCCAAATCCTAAGTACCTACTATAGAGTCCGCGGTTGATTAAACACAACCCGGGAATACGAACGATTAAGTTTGAAAAGTGATAGCCGCAAGGCATTTCCGGTTTGCGCCGACAGACAATAAAACCAAGAGGAAAATTCTAAACGGGCGACGTTTAACGTGTCGCGAACTATGTAAATCCTTTGTCGGTTGGGAATACAACGTTTAGTCGGCCAATCGAAATTCCGAAAGCCTTCCCCCGCCTTCACCCCCTTATCCACGGGTTCGGGAAACGCCTAGTGCGATATGTCACCGGGATAGAAAAAAAAGAGAAAATAGGAAAACAAAAAAAGGTACTGTGTACAAGAGCGAGGCTGGTCTTTGAAAAAAAATCATACGACAAGCACGCGCTAAAGGTACCTCTCTGTTCTCTCTCTCTCTCTCTCTCTCTCTCTCTCTCTCTCTCTCTCTCTCTCTCTCTCTCTCACACACACACGCTCTCTTTCTCTCGTACTCACTCTTGTTTCTCTAGTGAAACAAAAAACAAGAAAAAAAATATTTCTAAAATCCCCCGCCTCCATTCGCTCTCTCCACGCTTCTCTTATCTCTCTTTTCTTTTTATTTCCCTCTTACATCCGCTTATCGTTGCCAACGGCTGCTCCTCGTAATTATACATTTCTCTTTCTTCCTCCTCTTCAGCTGATTTCTCCTCGCACATGTCCCTCATACGTACATATATGCACGTATATATGTATACACGTTGCCTGATCTCTGACGTCACTCTCGACTTCCGCTTTCGCCACTTTGCGTACACACTTTTCAATTCACCCGTTCCTCGAATGCGCGTATAAATTGTGTCTCGTGTACTCCTCCTTTAGTTTTCTTTTATGTATAGTTATATAATAGTTATGTATATAATGTCTAAACGAACACATATTATACCTCGATAACAATATCCGTCGTCGTACGTTTTTTTTTTTTTCCTTACTCGACGCTCAATTTATCTTCTTATTTCCCGACCTCTTCTTAAAGTCGATTCACCATCGCGATTTCGCATTCGCACATTAACATACCTATATTCGAATCATCATCATCATTATCATCATGTTTACTACCTACCTATACTCCATGTTGCCTCATGTTAATTATTTTCATTATTTATGACTTATATATATACGTGTGTGTGGGCGCGCGCGCGCGCGCGTACGTGTGTCTGTCTGTGTGTGTATGTGTGTGCGCGTGTGTGTGTATATATATATATATGTATACGTAAGTAGTGTATAATAATTGTATTATTATATCGTTACCGGCAATATTATTTTATCGTTATTCTGTATTATTATTATTTTATTATTGTATTATTGTTATCATTATTATTATTAGCGTTACATCCTCCGTATCTCTCGGAAACTGAACTGCCGATGTTTAATCCCGTTAATCCAGCCCCGGATCCTCCCTCTTACGTCCGCCTTCCCACGGCCTCGTATCTTCGAGCGTATCCCCATTCGGCCCCTTTTATTATTTAATTCCGTCTCCCTTCACCTGTTTCCCCTCGAAATTTTCTTATCGCACCGGGCCTGTCTCTGCTTCCCTTATATTATTCTGTTATACGCGTATAATCACGGCTCCGTCCCGCACACGTTCTCCACCCCCCGTGGTACCGTCTACGTAATCAATTATTAATCGCGCCTATCAATTTATTATCAATTGTCGAATATCCAGAGGCTTCTCTCTCTCTCTCTCTCGCGATACCGTCTGCGGCGTCTCTTTCGACGACGGGGACGCTTAAATCGCGCCGATCTACTACGGTTCCTCGTATAACAATCCGGCAGCCCGGCCAGGGCCGTATCAATCCTACACCTCCAGCACCCATTCCACAAGGACCACCACCAGTAGCAGCACCGCCACCACCATCCGTAGCACGAGCACGAGCACGAGCACCAGCAGCACTTCACTTTATTACGAAAGGATCGGAAGGTCAGGGTGATCCTTGCCAGTCTGACGATCGTCCTCGAAACACCGAAGGCCACTGAACCGAGAGCGCCACGAGCGAGGATGATCCTGCGCAGGAGAGTCCTGGTGCGTCCCAGGGTCACAAGGTGCTCGGTAATCTTGCCGGTGCAGAGGGTGATCAGTACGCCCCAACTCCAGAACAAACAAATCATAGAGAAGGGCACCGAGGGTTGGGTGCTCCAGGATGACGAGGATGAAGTGGTCATCGAGCCCACGCCACCGGTTCCGCAGAAGCTTGTACCCTGCTCGTTCGCCAGTGGCGTCAGGGTCGATGAGAGATCAGGGTTGTCTTCCTTGTCGGCACCGGACAACTCCTGGGGATCAGCTGCGTCCTGCCGTTGCTGCTGCTGCTGCTGCTGACCTGGACCAATCACGTTTTAGGCACGTTATCATCGATTGCTTCTTTTTTATTCATCCTGGACCTAGCTCATGTATGTTTCTTATACGCAGACCTACCTGTGGACGCCGTGTGGGGCACCGTGACTTCGCAGTGCGGCGCTGATGCTGCCTTGAAACCATCCCTCTCGATGATCTGCATCCTCGAGCAATTAGAACATATACCGGCGTGAGGAAAACCCGGTGCACATTCTTGGAAGCAGCATGTGTCGTTATCATTCGCTGTCAACGACCTCTCGGCTTGTCCGCCCGTCTCGGGGATGTTGGGATCTGCAAGATGGAATGGAAGAAGAAAATGTCCAAAGCGTCACAGTCACTAGATGATCGATCGGCACGACTGGTAATGACAGTGCTGTATATTGAGTGTAGTTATGATTTTTGATAATAGGGTGCCAAGGTCACGTGTACCCATCTTAAGCTCTAACCAAGTCGTCTGATCAATGATCAAAGATTTGTGACCTACCTCTGCAAAGAAACGTGGGTTCGCCGGCGTATTGCGTGGGATAAGCAGGGGCACGATCCCCCGGAAGTAAGTAGGGGCAACGTTGTTCGACCGCCTGGCAGAATGTACGACATGGCCGTATTTTTGCACCCTTCAACGTTCTCCTAATCACTCCTGAGTTCAGCGGTCCCCTATGAGCAAAGTAAGGCACCAGGGAGCTGCACACCCATTTTCTATACGCCTCCTGAAATCAAAAATTAGTCAGTTCGATAATGCATTCCTTGACCACCATATTGGATGCTCATAAGGCACTTCAAAAGATTAATATATATATGGCGGGGGTGAGCGTGTCCACGTATTTACGTAGGAATATCATAGTACAGTGTTAAAATGAAACTTGGAATTTTGCCTGGGACCTGAAGATCCCTTTTTCCTGGAGTAGTGCCGAGGTCGAATGGCGGCTGGCCATAATACGGATCAGTGCCTGTCCTACATAATCTTCAATGTAGAATATATATATATATATATTTAACACATAGGTGTAGCAAGAGGCTAGCGGCGTATAGGCTATATTTCGTAGTACTTTGACTTTACCTCTACCTATTTCAGTGCTACCACTTACGTACATACATACGTTTGTTATCGTCAGTGGTACCAACTTGCACTTAGTACCTCTGTTATTTTCAAGATTCCCGGGATAATTTCTCTCTTACGAAACCCCCTGACCGTCGCTCGGACCTGTTTTAGTCACTCGACGAGGCTACCTCCTACCAACAATGAGTTCGCGTTTGAAGTGAGTTGGGGGGGGGAGGCGGAAGGGGGGGGAGGATGGAATAATAATTTTAAAAAAGAATAAAAATATATAGAGGGTTCTCCTCGAGCTCTGCGGTAACGCCATACCGTAAATAATGCCACATTTTAATGAGCTTAAAACCATGAAAACTTTTCGTATGCAAACGAATGGTTCTTATACACAGTAAAATACATATAGATTTACGTCTCTGTCATTGGAAAGAATGTCGCGGCATCAGCTAAATGTCATAATAGAAGAGAATACGAGACAGTGGATACTCACAGAGACGAATAAAGACAAGAAAATGAGATTGGAAAGAGAGATAATCTAATATCGTGAATGAAAATGATATTGATAGTGGCAGCCATTTTGTTTGCTGAGGTTAAAGAAATATATGAATATTATACTTTTCTATATAGATCCGTTATTTCTCGTTATCACCCACAAGCTCGCGACTGTGCGAATCTTTTGCATCCACATAGCAAGGAAGTGCCGGATTTAAGGATTGCAGTTCAGTAACGTAGACCGTGCAGAAGCAGTACCTAGCCTGCAGAAATATCGCACATCGCACGGTCTAGTTGTATCGTATTGTTCCTTTTGGCGGTTCTCTTGGCGTTCTGTATTCTCCGCTAGAAGCCTATCACGGAGGATGCACTCGTGCCTCCTTTTCATTCCGGGGAACCCCCGCGATTACTATCAATGCTAGTCAGTCGAATCGACCGCCAGATGGCGCTGGCGTCGCCGATGCTATACCCAGACCCACCGACGAGGCTACACATTAAATTCCGTAATTTCTGCTCCTGGCAGCTCTTACTTTTTGTAATATTTTTTAAGTCTTTGTCCACTTCGTCTTCAATCAGGAAAAATTCCAGTAAGCCGCGAACACCGCGCCACGTGCTGACTCGTCCAAGCCGGAGGTGCTTACGCCCGTAACTCTTTCCTCAAGGGGCTCAACGTATTCCGGAGACTTTACCCAGCTCCACTGCGTTACTGTAGCTAGGTCGGGGCTAGCAAGAGAGCGCTGGATGAAGAGGAAAAGAGTGAACAGGAGGTCAGGAAGAGACGTGAGACACCCTAGCTACTAGGGTACCTACCACCTGAAGTACCCTCCAAGCTGGCTGACCCAATTCTCTGGTCCCTCCATGCTATCTGCCGTTGGAACCAGGCAGATGCGGCACCAGCAACCCTCACTACCTCCTCATCACCCCTCTCACTCCTCCGTACCACCCTTTCATCGCCATTTGTACTGCTATTATTATTATTACTACTACTACTACTACGACTACTACTAATACTACAAGTACCGGCACTGTTGGAGGAACTTTTCCTCCCTCTCATCATCAACCCTTCGTCGACCTTCCTTTCCCCATTCTTCTATCTGCCCCTCGTACAATACAAACGTAGTCTCAAACAATGCGTCATTTCCCGATTTCCTTGAGTAATCCCCAAGCAGCGCCATGTGACCTTGTTTCCATTAAATCCACGAAAACGCTAATCTCCCTGGAAGCGACACCTGCGAGTACGAAGAGACGCGAGGATCATCCGTTGAGAATACTCTAGTTGAAATACGTCTACTGGAAATAACAGGTTTTAAAATTTCGATAAACGATACCAATACCGTTATGAGAAATTGACCGAAACTCTGTAAATTTGTAAATCGAATAATCGTTAAATCGATATCACTGATCCGATTACAATAGCAGCAGCAGTCCGTCGTTGAACCGCTGTTATTTTGCTACTGTCGTTCACTTAGTTGATAACAAAGGAAAAAGGGTTGATAAACAGACGAAATAAGACAGACAGAAACAACGCGGATTCGAGGGATGCTGATACTGAAGGATGACGTAACCCTATAGAAAGGACCCGGAGGTACCTATTGGAATGGTACGAGAGAGTGATGCTGTTGTTCGTATGTCGTATTGGGTGGCGAGTGGGGCAGAAGAGGAACAGGGGTTTGCAAAGCAATGCCCTCAGTCCCGGTGACCTGGTTACCTAGCCCATATCTCTGTAGCCCTGCCTCGCGGCCTTAACCCCTTCGAACGAAGCCAGCTATCCCGCCAGCCAGTCAGCCAGCCACCCTCTTAAAGTTTTCCGCATGCAGCCTACAATGCAGCTGCAAAGGCGATTATCAATGCCTTCCCCATCCTCTATTTTACGGATTTTCCGTTCTCTTTCTCTCCCCTTTGCAAACAAGTTCTATCGTACAATGCGATGCGGCATCCCCAAAATACCCCGAGGAAAAGCTCAAACCATTACAGTCATTAGATTTTACAGAAGGATTGCTACAGATGATTTTACGAACAAACTGATATGCCCGCTCGGTACTGAAGAACTAGGAAAAAAAAAATTATAAAGCACTCGAAATTTTTTTCGGTCACCAATCTCGTATCTACATAACCTCTGTTTCTACTTTTGTGAGCCTATTCTAAACTCACTGCAGGTACGGTTGTGTCTCACTCCCTTGCATGGAGGTAAACAGCGACACGACGACTATCGCAGTCCTGCGGGGTGAGTGTGATGCAGAGCCTCTACCGGAATATCAATAAACTAACAGGCTGAATCATAGACGAAGCGACTCTGTAGGTCGGTACGTAAAGCTAATAACCGAGCCCGCATACTGCAGCGGAAGAAACACGAGGGAAACCGTGAATACGTTATACAAGCGGAAAAAACTGACAGCAACCGTGAGTATTATTGACGTAGATATTTCTTTTTATTTCGCTCTGCTCGATACGGCCACTCGTTAATGTGAAATATTGTCAGTCGATAACCAATGCAAGAACTTCAGTGGTTTTGATAAGTGCGTAATGTTACTTGCATGGTAAAAATGATTCTCTTCGCAGTCCGAAGTCACGCATAGCAATAACCTAACCTAAATCCTATATCGATAGGTTACGTATCCAATGTGCTATAGGTAGTTTCAATTCCTAACTGTACACCCAATCACGGTTCTATCTCCAACGTCAAACCATCCGCATCTGCATAGTCAAACCCTCTACGTTGCCTACTATTAACTCGAGAGGAACTCCGCAATGGCAAGCCCTTTAAACAGCGCTAATGGCACATAGCTAGCGGGTGTTTCATATTAAAGCAGCACTTTTTTACCCAAAAAGAATTTAAATTCACGTGCAAAACTAATCTGTTAAATTTTTTTTAATATCACAAAAAACCCACTTTTTTAATTCGTTTTAAAAACTCAAACTCGTATATTTCTTTTCTGATCTGGATGGGAGGCCTCGAGTCTAAAGTAGCTTTTGGATCTTTATGTATCCATGTACTTCTGGACCAGTACTTATATTCCGCAAAGGGATGCGCTACGACCTTGTCTCGAGTTCCGAGTAGCTTGTACCCCTATTTGTTGTGTCGCCAAGAAAACAAGGCCGTAGCTGCTTCGTAAGCGAACAGGCGCCACCTAGGAAAAGGAGCAAACGTGACTTCGACCCTGTTATACATCGGGTGGACCATTCTCTTTTATTTTTCAAAAAGTCCTCGAGCTAACCAAGAAAGAAATCTCATTGAATTAATAGCAGCCATTTTTAAGTCGCAGCATCCCAGAGGCACGTATCTTTGACAAGTACCCAGTGTGATCGGTATAAATACACAAATCACTATAGACACCAATATCTTCTATGTATGTCAGAATATCGCAATTTTTTTACAACAAATAAAAATACATTCTTACGTCACATATAAAATAATATTTATGTCCATCATAATCCATACATATACTCAGTTCATAGTCCGTGTCCTTTCTACGAGAAGGTATGATGCAGTATCCACACGCTTTCAATAGATCCCAGAGTAAATTGTAGGTGATTTATGAACCCATCGTACCCATCCTTATTCGTATTCGAGATTCGGAATAGGAAACGAAGCTTGCGTATTTCCCAATCCGTACCATATACAGGGTGTTCCGAAACTACCTGACCCGGTGGGTATGTGGTGTTCGGGAGACTTCACTGATCACGAAAGCTCTTAAGTTTTACTAGGCCTATCTTTATTATTTCCTACATTATCATAAGATATTGCAGTTTTCAGTTAGTGCATGACTGTTCTCAGC